>CM032453.1:113793445-113910945 GCA_019049505.1 Pachyrhynchus sulphureomaculatus
AGAACAATAGAAAAACTACAAGTTCGCCAACGAGCAATGGAAAGGATGATGTTAAATGTTACTTTGAAGGACAAGAAAACTAACAAAGGGATTAGACAACAAACAATAGTGGATGATATCACCAAACGAATAACTTCTCTGAAATGGAGCTGGACCGGCCATGTGGCGAGAGCGACGTATAAGTGGAGTGGCAAGATCACTAGGTGGAGACCATGCGGTGAGAAAAACGAAGCATCGAAAGACCCCAGCAGAGATAGAGTGACGATTTGAAGAGAAATGGAGGGCTTAACTGGTATCAACAGGCACAACATAGAGAAAAAATGGAAATATTTGAGTCAGGCCTATACCCGACAGTGGGTAGAAAACGGCTAAAGGAAGAAGAAGAAGAGCAAGATATATATATATATATATATATATATATATATATATATATATATATATATATATATATATATATATAACGTATCAAGAAATATATAACAAATCCAAGAATAGTTTTTAATGATCTAATTTGAAGAACACGTAAATTATATAAATAATATATATATATATATATATATATATATATAATATATATATATATATATATATATATATATATATATATATATATAGATATATGTATATTTTATTCTTTCAATAATTTGTACTGCGATATATATGTAGTTGTGTATATGTAGATTTAACCCTAAGGCTGTTCTCGAAGAAATGTTTTTGAAATTTCTTATATAAATATGTACACAAGCTTGTATCATATTTTTAATATTTTTTTGCAACCTTTGTCTCTTTTTGAATGGCCTTGCTGTTTATTTAATCTAAATGCTAAAGGCTGTGGAAAATAGGAAAACATGCAAAAACATAAACGTTTCCCTTTAGATGTATTTACACAAGAGTTATTTTTCCTTATTCATTCCTCAACCTTTGTATTATTTGCCAATTATACTTGCCTTTTAAATATTTATATTTTATCGTTGTAACAAAATTTGTACATAAGTTGGTTTTTGAAATATTGCGGTATAAGTAAATTATTACAAGGGTACATGGAAAGATTAACATAGAGCGATTAATTCGATCTACGTATGATTAATTTAAATACGGTTAAGCGAAGCTGCAGTAAAATAAATCACTAGTAATTTATTATTTTAAAACATTTCATATTTTTGAATCTGGCAAAATCTACCCTTAAAATAGAAATAACTTTTTTTGCAACTGGACCAAAACACAAATCACTACAAAATTAACAAGCATGTACTAGCGCTATTAAAAGGAATTTTTAAAAATTGAACAAATACTATAAAAATCTGATTTTGCCAGCCCTTGTGGATACCTGTCAATATTGGTCAGTTAATAAGTTTTGAAAGCGGAAATGAAACAAGATCAATTAATGAGTCCAAATAAATTTATTCTTCAGTATAATCTTCCTTGAGCTCAATACATTTTTTCCAGCAATTTTCTAATTCATTTATGAACAGATGGAAGTCAGAAGGAGCCAGATCTGGCAAATAGTTGTTTCAACAATTCGTACTTGAATTCGACCAGTTTTGCCGGTGCCAAAGCACCTCTTTGAGCCATATTGAAAGATGAATTTTTCTTCTGCAAACCGGGTCTTTTCTCACGAATTTTCTCATCCAGCTGGTCCAAAAAGTTGCAATAATACTCTCCGGAGATTGTTTTACCAGTTTGAAGGTAATCAATTAACAAAATTCCTTTTGCATCCCAGAAAACTGATGCCATAATTTTTTTGGACGACTTTGACCATCCTGCTGCTTTGGAGCTGAACAACCGGGCTCAGTCCACTGTGCGGTTTGTTGTCGCATTTCAGGATCATATTAGTAAACACATGTCTCATCCATAGTTACAGAGCGACGCACAAAATCAGTTTTTTTTTTTGTAAAACGAGCCAAATATTGTTTAGAATGTTTCTCTCGAGTGCATTCTTGTTCCTATGTCAGCAAATGCGCATAGCTTTCTCAGACCCAAAACGTTAGTTAAGATCTCATGTACTAATCCATGGAAGATGTCTATAGTCTCAACTAAATCATCTATGGTTAATCAACGGTCTTTCATTACCATATCTTGTACAGGGTGAGTCATTTGTTTCGGGAATGACGAAAAAATGTTAAATACAGTAGTTTCGGGAATGTGCACAGTTTAAAATTATTTTTGAGTGTACAGGGTACTTCAAAAAAGTGTGGCCGTTATAACATATGTTTTTTTAAATGGAACATCCTCTTTTCTAATTTATTTTTAAGTTTTGCTTAAAATTTTATAACTTTTTTATTAATAATATTATATACCTAAACCTACTAGTTTTTCCAATATTTCAATTTTTTTTTTTTAAATACTAGTTTTCAGTTATGCAAAAAATTGCCAGTAGCGCCATTGTTTCTGAAGGTGGAATACTCATAATTGGTACGACCGTTCTATAGAAATGAAAAAAAAGATGTATGTAAAGAAATTTGAGTTAGATACTACAGGGTGTTCAAAATAAATTTATACATTTCCACTATTTTAAATTGAAAAATCTTAAATTTTTTAAATAGCACACCCTGTAATTATTATTTTTTCTGATAGATTTTACAAAACCCTCCAACTTTTATTAAGTATGTTATATACCTATTTATATTGGTTTTCGATTTATTTTGAATTTTTCAATTCTTACCCTTGTTTTTAATACACCTACGCTATTGTGAAAACAAATAGCTAATAATAATTTTAAAATAGTTTAACTTACCTAATGATTAATTATTATGACTTAATAAATGTTCAAAAATATGCCCGTCTACTTGAATACACATGTTTACTATATTTTCCTTCACTTTCCTAAACATAAAGGGCGTTATTGTCCTGCACGCACCCCGCATCCTATTTTCCATATCTACTGGTGTTGTAGAAGGGGATTCACATAAACACGATCTTTAATGTAGCCCCACAAAAAAAAGCCTAAAAGTGTTAAGTCACATGATCGAGGGGGCCATTGAATGAATCCATCCCTACCGATCCATTTTTGTGGGTAACGATCGTTTAAAAATTCCCGAGCTTCCCGGTGGTAATGGATGAGCAGGAGCTCCGTCTTGTTCCCATTCAAAGTTATCAACTTTTAAGAAGCTAGGCTAATTCGTTTTGCAAAAAATTTAGATATCTAGGCCCGTTAAGCGGTTCGCGGAAAAAATATGGAGCAATTATTCGAAAATTTAATATTCCACACCATACATTAAACGACCAGTGGTTTTGGTTTTAAACTTCCCCGACCCAAAATAGATTAACTGTTGAGTAATAATGCATATTATGGGTGTTAACTGCTCCATTACTGCGAAAAGCAGCTTCATCAGAAAATCTTATTTTGGATAAAAAATTTGGATCGGCCTCTATTGCTCCATTCATAGTGGTTCAAAAGTTTACTCGTCGTTTAAAATCATGGTCTTGAAGTTCTTGGTGTAGTTCCATATGAAAGGGATGATACTCGTATTTTCTCGTGGCGCGATTAGCCGTAGATTGGGATGAAGTAATATCTCCAGCCTTTTTCCTCATTGGTAGCATTGTGGTTTATTACTTTCCGTTTCGTATACTCAACGCTACCACTACCATCAAACCATTCCATTAAGCACTGAAAAGAATTTCTAGATGGTATACGTCTATTAGGGTACTTGGCTTCGTAAAGCCTTACTGCCAAAAGACAATTTTTTTCCCGCCTCGCCCAGTATATAAACCGTATCAATTAATTCATTTTTAGGAAAATCCATAACTATTACCTTTATATGTCATTTACTACAACAAATTAAACTATTTTTACTTGCTTAATAGGCATGTCAAAATTTGACAATGCCTACATTTTGTCTTGGCAACTATGATGTTATAGCGTAAGTGTATTAGAAACCAGGGTAAAAACTGAAATATTCAAAATAAATCGAAAACTATTAGAAATAGGTATATGACACGCTTAATAAAAGTTGGAGGGTTTTTTCAATAAAATAATAATATAACAGGATGTGACATTTTAAAGAACTCTAGAGTCCATCTATGAAGAGTGACGGACTCCTTTTTAACTTAACATTTTACTAAAAAAAACTTTGCATCGATTTCAGTTGCTGATAAACCTTCCAAAACAAGGAATTTTACTCTATCACTGCATGATATTCGATTTTTCATCCATTTTTTAAAAAAGAGTACTCAAACACGTCTACTTTAACCAACTGATAAACATTGAATGACTTGACATATCGACTTGAAATTTAGGGTAAGTTCATATCACAAATGAAGCTTCAAAATGGTGTTCAATATTTGGTTTAAGTGATGCTCCATAAGTGTCGCTTTCAAAACTTATTGACTGACGTGATATTGTTGCCAAATATTCTTTTTTTTGTGGTGACATGGTAATTAGTTAAAAAGTATTTTCTTAAAACAATCAGATTTTCAAGTAAAAAACCAGCCAAGACTATCGTGCCAATCATTTTTTATAGGTATTATTGCACATTTTTCTTATAAAAAAATTAATGAATTGAACTAATTCTGACTAAATCGTTGAATAATATGCTGGTACATCAGACTACATTAGAACTTTTATATTTCAGTAAGAAATAATAAATATTTCACTTCGTGAATTAAAAAGAAACGATGCGTCTTAGAACACTAGAATGGCGTTATGAACACTGAAACGCTATATTGAAAACTCGTTAAATAAAATAAGATATATTTTTAAAACTGAAGTGATGTTTTTCTAATCAAATTATCAAGAAAATACACAGTAAACCGTCAGAATAAGAGCTTAAAATGTAAATTATTTAAGATCTTAAATACGCACACCAGGTATGATTCAGTTAATGCTGTTTGGGCCGTCATGAAATAAGAATAATTAGCCCGTGAATTGCAACAAGGACAGCACGTAGAAACGACTCAAAAACATTTTATTTATGGCAAGGGCGATTTTATATAAATTTAAAGTGATCAAAAATTATTTTTTGAATCGTTCTATACTGCGTCATTAAAACTATAATAAAAGTTGTACCCTCTAGTTACGGCTTCATTTTTATAGCCTCACGTTTCTTTATTGTTAATAAATATATTATTTATTAAATAGAAGCCGTTATTTGCTCCTTATGTATATCTTAATTTTTAGAATGGAGTGAGTGGATATTAATACTGATAGAGGACAGAATCAATATATCAGCTAGCCCGTTTTTTTTTACTGGTAGAGAACATGGAGATCGCGATAATTTTTGTACGTTTTTATAGTTTTATAATCGTTTAAAACTAGGTTGTACTGTTTTTGGGCACCATTCATTTTAGAATAAAAAGAAGCTAACTTCAGCTCAAAAAATGAAAAAATACTAAAGAATTAAGTAGTTGTTGAAAGAAATTTTAATTTTGTAAAACCGTTGCGTCCTGAAAAAAAGAGCAGGAGTTTAGTGAAACGCTACACTTGAATAAAAAAGGGGTATATTAACAAAATAAAAATTCTTCCTCTTATTACACTCTTAAAATTACATAGACTTAATAAGCAACCTTTTATACTATGCGAGTGCACACTTTTACAGAGAGACTCTAAATTAGAATTATTAAGTTCTTAAAAAATGGCTTTAAAAGACACGATATAAAGTTTGTAAAATCGACTTCGCGGATTACACGTGTTGAGTAGTCGTTGGAAACACACGTTTTAGACAAGATGTGAGATATTTAAACTGATGTGCTTATGACTTACTAATTGGCTTCTCCTCGTGGGTTTTCCATAAGCTGCTTGGCCTCTCCTGATGAGATTCTCATCAAAAATATAGTCTCAGCCATTACTCTCCTATTTTCATTTGGGTAGCTTCCCTTTTTGACCCGAAATGCCTTAGGATGAGCAGAATATTTTAAGATCGGAAAAAGGCATCAAACTTGAGATCTAGAAACTACACCCACTTGGTGATAAAAAAGTCGTTACTGCACTACGGCATGACGGAAAAAAAAAAACCACTACGGCATGCTGGAGGAAAAATTGCATCACGGAGGAAAAAGCCCTGAAATATTCGAAATGGCCGTTTATATATCTTTTGTCCCTTCTTTAAAGTGAAGTCTTTGAAATAGTTCACTTCCGGGACGCAAAATCAGACGCATTCAATGCTAACTAAATACGTTAAGTGGTTTAGTTAAACTGCCCAAAAATTTAAACTCACTGCTTAACTGAAATTAGCAAGTATTACATGAATTACTCAGTATATATCACCACTACACCAAACACTTTATTTTTTTGCACTCGACGCGCGTTTCGCTAACCATGTTAGCTTCATCAGGAGCGATGATTGACTAAAGGTAAACTACATATCTACCCTATTTATACTTAGCCTAACCCTAGAATTACTCAAGCGGAACTAATGACATAGACAAGGCCCTCAGTTCCGGTCAAGTAACCAGTAGAGGGAACTATAAGGAATAGCCCTCTGTCTTTATTTAAACTACTTTTACATTTTATGATTTCCATACTTTCGTATGCGTTCAACAATCTCCTATCAGATACATTTTTTATTAATCTTAGATTATCTAATGTTACAGTATGATCAGCTTCAAGGGCATGTTCGGCAATGCTAGACTTTTCTGTTCTATTGTATCTTAAGTGTGCTAAATGTTCTTTAAATCGTGTTTTAATTGACCTTTTAGTTTGCCCAACATACTTTTTGTCACAATCATTACAACTAATTTCATAAATTCCACTTTTCTCACAATTGGAATCTTATCTTTGGGATTTCCTAAGATATTCCTCAGATTGTCTGATGACTTATAGACTAAGGTGAGGCCTACCTTATTAAATACCTTATTGAGTCCCTTGCTATATTTCGGATTATATGGTATGGAGACATACTTGGTGTTATTTTCTTCGCGTGTAAAAAAGGTGGAATTCTGAATATTAGACCTAAATTTATGTCTATTTATTAGCTTATTTACTAAGTCATCGTCATAACCATTAACTCTAGTTATATTTCTAATACGATTCCTTTCTTTATTAAAGTTTACTCTATTCAGAGGGAAAGTGACCAAACGATGAACTAAAAAATGTATTGAGGCTAATTTATGTTGTTTGCAATGAAATGAATCATTAGGAATATATCTATCTGTTATTGTGTCCTTCCTATAGATATCAAATTCTAATCTATTATTATTTTTAATAATTAAAATATCTAGAAAAGGCAATTGTCCTTTGTTCTCAATTTCGTACGTGAATTTAATTGAATCATACCGGCTATTTAATTTAGAAACAAAATCATCAATATTTGCTTTCTTTGTATCAAAAATCGCGAAAATATCATCCACATACCTATACCATACCCTTGGGAAATATTCGAATTCTTGACTGGCTTCGATTTCAAACTTACTCATGAATAAATTGGCTATGAAAGGTGACAAGCAATTACCCATAGCTGTTCCTTCTTTCTGAACATAAAATTGATTGTTATATTGGAAAATAATTTTGTTCCATGCAAAGTTTAGATAATGTTAAGTATTCACGAATAATTTCGTCTTCAAAGTCATTCATTCTAAGTAATTCTTCGAGATATTGTAAAGTTTGTGGAATTGGCACACTTGGGAATAAAGAACTAACATCAAAAGAAATTAAGACTTCACCTTCATTAAGAACTAGATTTTTTGTTTTATTAATGAATTCTAACGAATTCTTCACTGCGAAAGTATTTGATGGTAACTTCTCAAGTTCTTTTGATAACCATTTGGATATTAAATATGTGGGTGATCCGACCGATGAAACAATGGGTCGCATTGCTTTTCCAGGTTTGTGAATTTTGGGTAAGCAATACAATTTTGGTATGGTCGGATTACTCGCATTTAATTTAAATTTTAGCGAATCGGAGACAAGGTTCTTACATTTTTTAAAAGAATTTTTAACCTCTGATATCATTTTCGGTAATGGATTTCTTATTACCTTTTCATAAGGCCCAGATTCGATAAGATTATCTACGCGTTCAAAATAATCTTTCTTATCCAATATAACAACCTTATTTCCTTTATCCGCTTTTAAGTAGAAGACATCTTTCTTTTTCAATCCTTTAACTACTTTTATATTTTTTCGTGAATTAGAATTTGTGTTGTTAACTATGTTTTTCGAAATTTGATTGCGACATGCTTCCCTAACAAAGGTTTTACTATTTTCTGGAAGTGTGCTAATGGAACTTTCAATGTGAGCAACTATTTCTGATAAATTATCTCTAGGAGGGGGTACTGCAAAGTTAAGACCTTTGTTTAAGATGCGAATTTCATTTCGTGTAAAGGATTGAGACGAATGATTCTCTACAATATTTACGAGTTCCTGAGGACTATTCTTCTTCGGTAAGAGCTTTTTTTAATTTTTTACTTAGAATAGAGAATTTCTTTTTATATTGAATATCAATAACTAAAAACATTTTCCTCTGGAACTCGCTCCATACTTCATATTCAATATTGTTTAATCCTGAAGTAAGTTTTTTGAATATGCTGTATGATTCTACTTCTAACATACTACGTTTTGTGTACAAATTCTTGATTTCTAAGTCAAGCCATTTTTGTTTTGCAAAAAATGAAACTTTTTCTGAAATGTTTGATTTTGGTAAATTAACCTTAATAAAATTAGGAAAAACTTTAAATTTCTTGCAAGACTTTTAAAAACCAAATATCTGCACCTACTAATCTAATCTTACTACTGTACTTACGATAAAGGTTTAATTCCGTTGACCGTGAAGCCATCTCAACTAAGTTGGGAATGTGGAATCTTTGGCACAATGACACTACTCAGTATATATCACCACTACACCAAACACTTTATTTTTTGCACTCGACGCGCGTTTCGCTAACCATGTTAGCTTCATCAGGAGCGATGATTGACTAAAGGTAAACTACATATCTACCCTATTTATACTTAGCCTAACCCTAGAATTACTCAAGCGGAACTAATGACATAGACAAGGCCCTCAGTTCCGGTCAAGTAACCAGTAGAGGGAACTATAAGGAATAGGCCCTCTGTCTTTATTTAAACTACTTTTACATTTTATGATTTCCATACTTTCGTATGCGTTCAACAATCTCCTATCAGATACACAATTGTGAGAAAAGTGGAATTTATGAAATTAGTTGTAATGATTGTGACAAAAAGTATGTTGGGCAAACTAAAAGGTCAATTAAAACACGATTTAAAGAACATTTAGCACACTTAAGATACAATAGAACAGAAAAGTCTAGCATTGCCGAACATGCCCTTGAAGCTGATCATACTGTAACATTAGATAATCTAAGATTAATAAAAAAATGTATCTGATAGGAGATTGTTGAACGCATACGAAAGTATGGAAATCATAAAATGTAAAAGTAGTTTAAATAAAGACAGAGGGCCTATTCCTTATAGTTCCCTCTACTGGTTACTTGACCGGAACTGAGGGCCTTGTCTATGTCATTAGTTCCGCTTGAGTAATTCTAGGGTTAGGCTAAGTATAAATAGGGTAGATATGTAGTTTACCTTTAGTCAATCATCGCTCCTGATGAAGCTAACATGGTTAGCGAAACGCGCGTCGAGTGCAAAAATAAAGTGTTTGGTGTAGTGGTGATATATACTGAGTAGTGTCATTGTGCCAAAGATTCCACATTCCCAACTTAGATTACATGAATTATTGATAGAAAAACAGTGTTGTAACATGATCTTAAAATCTAGGAAAAATGAATGTTACAAAGTTAAACAGTGTTTGCAACGGAAACGTAGTAAATATAAATGGATGTGAAATATTTCATAGATAAGTATTTGTGTGTGTTATTTTGGTTAGTGAATTTTTTTTAGTACATTAAACTTCACATATAATTGATTTCTTCAGCATCAGTTGTTATTTTCGAACTCAAAAAAGAAAAATTGTTTAATCTGTTATAAAATAAAATAGGAACTTGTTCAATTTAGGCATAGCAATATTGCAACAATTTAGGTTATTATCTATATTGGAGCCAAATGTTTTGGATGTGACTATTTCCTACAAACTTTGGCGTACATGCAGCAAATCATACATTTTTAGAATCGATTTTCTTAACAGTTATATGGATACTCTATTTTTTATTATTTTAATTTTATTAATTTATATACATTGGTCAGTCGATTATCATTTGTTTACAGTTTTAGGTTAGTGTGTCTGGTATTTTTCTTGTTTATTTATATCAGAGTGTGTGTTGTTAAATCTTAAGTTTCTTTTATAAATTTACTTATTTTCTTTTACAGGTAAGTTCGACGACCAGAAACAGGAATTCCTGTAGAAGTTTAAAAACATGAAAGTTACATAATTTACGTGGTAAGTTGTTTAGTTATTTGCATTTCAAAACTAGAAAGTGTAGTATGTTTCAGAGTAAGCAAATTTCAAGCCGGCAAAAATCTGAAAGTTTTCGGGTACTTCAGCAGTATTTCTACTTTTTCGGGTATTAAGTATTCAATATATAAACAATAGTAATGGAAAAAATCATTTTCATAATTCATCCATAATTAAATGCTGAGAAACAGTTCATGTTCTTGGTAACATTTGTTGTTAACTTAAAGACCGGAATTATTTATTTTTAAAATTTGTACTTATTAGTACTCTAGCAAAATGAGAAGAAATGCTTTAGTTGACAATTCTTCTCAATTTACTCAGACGTGATTGCTGATTGCTCCATTTTAATTTTTTTGTTTCCATCAACTTAAGGTAGAACTAAGTAAAAGTTTGCCTTCATAAAATCACATTTTTGTGAGTTTCTTCTTTTCTTTTTTTAAGAAAATTTATAAATTTCGAAATTCAAAGTAAAATAGTTTAAATATAAATATTTTCCGGTCGTTAAACTTTTCTAAAGTTCATTTCATTTTCACAGTATAAAATGTGAAATAAAATTTAAAAAAAAAATAGAGTTCAGATTTATTTTTCTGATTGATTAAATAGGAATAAATGTCAGTTGAACTTTTTAATTGTTTTTATGTATTGTCTTTATGAACTTGGTAGTATTCAGTTTGACACAATGAACAGAAATATTTGTAACAATAATAAATTACAGACGATTTAGCTGACAACTAAAATTTTATCTTGTTGATTTTATTATTTATGGCATGGTAAAGTGAATTTACCCTGTTACATTAACGATCAAAAGCTTACTTTAATACCTATAACTGATGTATTATTTAAATTTAGGACATAAAATGCTGGTGCTTGTCGTGATGGAAAAGGACTTTCCTTGGATATATTTATTAGATTAAATTACTTAATAATCTTTGCTGACTATGTGCTAACATTACCATAAACATTAAGGTGAGAATAGGGGCTATCGAAATTATTTTACGTCATGTTACGTTACACAATTTAGTTTTATATGATAAGCCGATTATTCAATGAAATTAAAATAAAGTTGATGAACCTGCTTAAAATTTTAGGGCTATGCTCAAAATTATTATAAATGTGTGAAATCTTATATTTTTCAGATTTAAAAATTTCAATTACGTAGCGTAGCCAACAAAGTCTACGTAGTACATGAAAACATTTTACAGTGTTAATTAAAAAAAGAAATATTTTGCAGGAATAAGAAGGTCTCAGATCGGGGCTTTTTTTTATGGGTCTAGCATACATGCTGCAGGGAAATCCTTGACGCGCTATAGGCGCGACACCTGTGCTGAAAAAGCGATTCACGTTGGTCTTGAATCGCTGTAAATTGCACTCGGTCGGAAACACAGTCCTAGGTAAAATATTCCAAAGGGATGCGGTTCTTCCATATAAAAGACTGTTTGAAAGGGGTTGTACAAGGAGTAACAAGCTGAACCTCATACGGATGTGAACTATTACGCGTTATGTAATTCTAGCATGCACCGGGGGGAATAGGAGGAATTAAGGGGCTACATCCATCGCACACTTTCTATGAAAGTATTTGTAGAATAGACTTAAGTCGCCAACCGTTCTTCGATGTTCCAACGAATCAAGGTTGTTGGTCAGTTCCGGGTCTCCAATTAGGCGAACAGCTCTCTTCTGAATAGAATCCAATAAATGCAGTATATGTTTGGAAGCAGAGCCCAAACATGGGAGCAGCATTCCATCGTTAGTTGAGTTTAAGCTTTGTATAGAACTAACAGTTGTTGTGGAGTGTAAAGCTTTCTAGTTCGAAATAATATTTTCAGCTTTTGAGAAGCTCTCTTCGCTATGCTTGCAACATGTTTATACCAAGACATATTTGCTCCCAAATTAACCCAACAAATTGAGTGACGCTCTCCTATATAGAGGAAGAGAATGCCCCGACCTAACTGTGTCGGGTTCAGCAACGTTAACTTTTTTAGACTGCCGCCTAGGTTTTTGTAGCGTTAAATTCTACTTGGTTACCGTCACCCCAAGATAGAATTTCTTCCAGGTCTTTATTAAGTTGAATCCTAGCATGTGTAGCGATGTTCGAGTGTTCAAAGTGCAAATCTTCGTCTTTTCCAGCAGATAGTGAATGTACTCGTAATTAAGAAAGAGAGTAAGAGACAGTATGGAAACCTGGAGCACACCGACGTTGATAGTAAAGGTGTTAAGAGGAAACCCGTAGATTGCCACTCGTAAAAGAATGCTCTTTGAGGAAACTTAAAAGCCATAAATAGAAATTTTCAGACATGTTAGAAGACACGTAGTTTAACCAATAATCCATCGTGACAAACAGGGTCGAATGCCTTGGATATATCAAGAGCAGCCGTTGGAGATTCTCCAGTGTTCAATTGCGTTGTTCTAAACATGTGTTACATAAATATATAATAAAAGACTGTTTTTAGTCAATTTCCATTGGTTTATTTATAATTGTGATGACGCGTTTCGCTGTCGATGCAGCTTCTTCGGATCTACATTTTACACTGTCAAGTTAGGTTTAATGTTTACAATTTTATATTATTTCTTAATTATAATATTACACCTATTTAAATTATATTGATAGTATTGGGAGAATAAATTCAATAATGGTGAATTGTTTAAATCTACCTGGTCGTTGAGCAAAGTACCGGTAGTCCTTAATCGATTTATTTGCATTGTCTCTAAAAGGTTTAGTTTTAAACCTTTTTGTTGGGTATGTAAAATTTTGAAATTCTTATTAAACGTGTGATTATCTGTTAAAGGATGATTAGCATATGTTGAATTAGACTTTCTATGGATGAAACTTTTTTCGTGTTCTGTAATTCTTTGTATAAATGTTCGTCGAGTTTGTCCTATGTATGCTTTAAGACATGACCCACATGTTAATTAATTTATTTATTATCTTTATTGATTTGCGGTTTGTAATTTTTGAGATATTTCCCTATAGTATTGTTTGTCTTGTAAGCTATGTTGATATTTTTTTTATTTAAACATTTTCCCAGTTTTTCTCTTGATTTGCTCAAATAGGTTAAGCATTTAAATGTGGTTTCTCTGTCCATAAAACATATATATATATATATATATATATATATATATATATATATATATATATATATATATATATATACGAGGCTGGTTTGAAAAGTCCGTGCAAAAATAAAAACTACTTATGTGTTTGGGGTAAACCTTTTTTATTTTTCGACATAGTCTCCTTTTAGGCTTATACACTTCATCCAACGATGTTCTAGTTTGTTGATCCCTTCCGAATAATAGGATTTGTCCAAATATCCATTAGTGTCTGCAATTACCTCCTCGTTTGAATAAAATCTTTGTCCCGCCAGCCATTTCTTCAAATTGGGGAACAAATAGTAGTCCGAGGGAGTCAAGTCTGGAGAATAGGGGGGATGTGAAACGAGTTAGAATCCTATTTCCACAACTACTGAGGTGTGTGCTGGTGCGTTGTCGTGATGGAAAAGGACTTTCTTGTGGGACAATCGCGGGCGTTTTTCTTGCAGCTGGGTTTTCAAACGGTCCAATAACGATGAATAATATTCACCTGTAATAGTTTTACCCTTTTCCAGATAGTCGATGAGGATTATCCCTTGCGAATCCCAAAAGACAGTCGCCATAACCTTTCCGGCCGAAGGAACGGTCTTCGCCTTTTTTGGTGCAGATTCTCCCTTGGTAACCCATTGTTTAGATTGTTGTTTGGTCTCAGGAGTATAGTAATGTATCCATGTTTCATCCTCAGTGACGAAACGACGCTTAAAGTCCTCCGGATTCTTCTGGACCAGCTGCAAACCATCCTTGCAACACTGCACACGATTCCGTTTTTGGTCAAGCGTGAGCAATCGCGGCACCCATCTTGCGGATAGCTTTCTCATGTCCAAATGTTTATGCAAAATATTATGTACCCGTTCAGTCGAGATGCCCACAGCACTAGCAATCTCACGCACCTTAACTCTTCTGTCATCCATCACCATATCATGGATTTGATCAATGATTTCTGGAGTCGTAACCTCCACAGGCCGTCCAGAACGTTCAGCGTCTCTTGTGCGCATATGGCCAGTCCGAAAATTTTGAAACCACTTATAAACTGTTCTAATCGAAGGTGCGGAGTCACCATAATGTTTATCAAGCTTCTCTTTAGTCTCCTGAGGCGTTTTGCCTTTCATAAAATAACATTTCTGAGATTGCCTTGTTTCTAAGTTTTTTCCTAACGATGTTATCGATTAAGATAACTGAATCACCGTTGTTAACGGTTACTTGTTTTATGTAGTTTAATTCTTTAGTAAAATTGTATTCTGATAAAGGGATATTAGTTAGTCTATGTATAAAGCTATGATAGGCCACGAGTTTATGATGGTTGGGGTGGTGAGAACTATTGTGAATTGTGGTATCTGTATGACAGGGTTTGTAATATATTACACATTCATGTTTTTCCCGGTTTTACAGATTCTTAAGTCTAGGAAGTTGATTTTCGATCTTCGACTTCTTTTTCCATTGTAAAACTGATTACTTTTGTTATTATGGTAATAATTGTCTATACTGGTATCGATACGTAGACGATATAATTGTTTGCTTTACAGGAACGGATAGACTATTAACTTGCTTTTTACAGTACATAGTTCTTTATATAGAAATATCAGTTTTATAATGGAAGAAGAAGTTGAAGGGAAAATCAACTTCCTAGACTTAACAATCAGTAAAACCGAGAAAAAACATGAATGTGCAATATATCACAAACCCTGTCATACAGATACCACAATTCACATGAGTTCTCACCAACCCAACCATCATAAATTCGTGGCCTATCATAGCTTTATACACAGACTAACTAATATCCCTTTACCAGAATACAATCTTACTAAAGAATTAAACTACATAAAACAAGTAACCGTTAACAACGGTTATTTAGTTACCTTAATCGATAACATCGTTAGGAAAAAACTTAGAAACAAGGCAATTTCAGAAATATACTCATGTTTTAAGGACAGAAAAACTACATTTAAATGCTTAACCTATTTTGGCAAACCAACAGAAAAACTGGAAAAATTGTTAAATCAAAAGAATATCAACATAGCTCACAAGACAAACAAAACTATAGGGAAATATCTCAAAAACTTCAAACCGACGAATAATTATACAAAGAATTCCACAACACGAAAAAAGTTTCATCCATAGAAAGTCTAATTTAACATATGCTAATCATCTTTTAACAGATAATCACACGCTTGATAAGAATTAATTTAAAACTAAACCTTTTAAAGACAATGCAAATAAATCGATTAAGGACTACAGGTACTTTGCTCAACGACCAGGTAGATTTAAACAATTCACCATTATTGAATTTATTCTCCTAATACCTACCTAATAATAAATAGGTGTAATATTATAATTAAGAAATAATATAAAATTGTAAAAATTAAACCTAACTTGACAGTGTAAAATGTAGATTATATATTTTTAATGAATTTCCATCAAGTAGAAGCTACGACCATCCAAAATGAGTTGGAAGATCTCCTGTTGATTTCTGTTTACGAAAGCCATATTGATGCCCGCTAATAATACGGACGTATTATTATTTTGATTAAGAAAATACTATTTTCCAAATCAAAAATTGTTCAGAAAGTAATAATATTCTTTACGAGAACATGAAAACAAATTATGAACGCTATTTATTTAATACTGTTATTACAAAGTCAAAATTTTTTTGAGGTCACCCTATACTATTTTTATTAAAATTGGAAATTAGGAATGATAATATAAATCTCAGATTCTTTAACTCCAGGAGCATTGAAGAAGAGATAGTAGACGATTTATTAAAAAAAAAACATCCAATCCTTTCCACCACCCTCTTCACTTTAAATATGTTTAACTATAAGTAATACTGCCTACCCTTTATACATTATCCCGACTTAAATATAAGGTTTAAATAAAAATAAAAGTAAGGTTGAAATAAAAAGTTTAAAACCAAATCTGCTTGAATCTCTCGAAATTAATAAGCTCAAAAACTGATATGTTACCTAATGACCAGATTAATTTAATTAATTCACCCTTGTTAAATTAGTTTCATCAATCTTATTAGTTCCTGAATAAGGCTCAGATGCGTTATGAGTTGGAAGTTTTACTTTGATGACTAAATTGCTTTATTACTCAAAACTGTAAAACTTACATTGCGTTAAAAAGATCTAACATTTTATTGCACTCTTCAGCAGTGTTTAGAACGATATAATTTCAGACAAATTTCCATAAAATTATGTAAACAAAATTACAAGAATACGTGGAATGCACAGGGTGAGTCAACGATAGAGTAAAGTTCATTATCTTATTTGTTTCGAGAATGACGAAAAAATGTTAAATACGATAGTTTTAGGGAATGTTAAGGTGCACAGTTTAAAATTGTTTTTGAGTATACAGGGTACTTCAAAAAAGTGTGGCCGATATAACATATGTTTTTTTTTTAAATGGAACATCCTATTTTCTAATTTATTTTTAAATTCTGCGTAAAATTTTATAACTTTCTTATTAGTAATGTTATATACCTAACTTAGTAGTTTTTCTAATTTTTCAATTTAAAAAAAAAAAATACTAGTTTTCAGTTTTGTAAAAAATTGCCAGTAGCGCCATTGTTTCTAAAGGTGAAATACTCATAACTATACGAGCGTTCTATGGAGTTGAAAAAAAAAGAAATATATAATGTTCAAAATAAATTTATACATTTCACTATTTTAAATTGAAAAAATCTCATATTTTTTAAATGGCACACCCTGTGTATTATTATTTTTTCTGATAGATTTTACAAAACCCTCCAACCTTTGCTAAGTATATCATATACCTGTTTCTAATAGTTTTCGATTTATTTTGAATTTTTCAATTTTTACCCTCGTTTTTAATACACTTACGCTATTGTGAAAACATAAACTAATAGTTAATAATAATTTTAATATAGTTTAACTTATCTAATGATTAATTATTATGACGTAATAAATGTTTAAAAATATGCACGTCTACTTGAAGACACATGTTTAGTCATTTTACTATATTTTCCTTCACTTTCCTTAGCATAAAGGGCGTTATTGTCCTGCACGCATCCCATATCATATTCTCCATATCTACCTGTTTCTAATAGTTTTCGATTTATTTTGAATTTTTCAATTTTTACCCTCGTTTTTAATACACTTACGCTATTGTGAAAACATAAACTAATAGTTAATAATAATTTTAATATAGTTTAACTTATCTAATCATTAATTATTATGACGTAATAAATGTTTAAAAATATGCACGTCTACTTGAATACACATGTTTAGTCGTTTTACTATATTTTCCTTCACTTTCCTTAGCATAAAGGGCGTTATTGTCCTGCACGCATCCCATATCATATTCTCCATATCTACCTGTTTCTAATAGTTTTCGATTTATTTTGAATTTTTCAATTTTTACCCTCTTTTTTAATACACTTACGCTATTGTGAAAACATAAACTAATAGTTAATAATAATTTAAATATAGTTTAACTTATCTAATGAATAATTATTATGACGTAATAAATGTTCAAAAATATGCCCGTCTACTTGAATACCCATGTTTAGTCGTTTTACTATATTTTCCTTTACTTTCCTTAGCACAAAGGGCGTTATTGTCCTGCACGCATCCCGTATCATATTTTCCATATCTACTGGAGTTGTAGGGGGATTCATATAAACACGATTTTTAATGTAGCCCCACAAAAAGAAGTCTAAAGGTGTTAAGTCACATGATCGAGGGGGTCACTGAATGAATCCATCCCTACCGATCCATTTTTGTGGGTAACGATCGTTTAAAAATTCCCCAACTTCCCGGTGGTAATGAGCATGAGCTCCGTCTTGTTGAATCCACATTTGTTCCCTTTCAAAGTTATCAACTTCTTCTGCTGGGGTAATTCGTTTTGCAAAAAATTTAGATATCTAGGCCCATTAAGCAGTTCGCGGAAAAAATATAGACCAATAATTCAAAAATTTAATATTCCACACCATATATTAAGCGACTAATGGTTTTGGTTTTAAACTTCCCGGACCCAAAATGGATTAACTGTTAAGTAATAATGCATGTTATGGGTGTTAATTGCTCCATTACTGCGAAAAGTAGCTTTATCAGAAAACATTATTTTGGATAAAAAATTTGGATCGGCCTCTGTTGCTCCATTCATGGTGGTACAAAAGTTTACCCGTCGTTCAAAATCACGGTCTTGAAGTTCTTGGTGTAGTTCCATATGAAAGGGATGATACTTGTATTTTCTCGTGGTGCGATTAGCCGTAGATTGGGATGTGTCAAATAACTCAGCTAGTTTACGGCTGCCGACCTGGGGATTATCTTCAATATGAAGTAAAATCTCCATTTGTTTTTCCTCATTGGTAGCATTCTGGTTTACTACTTTCAGTTTCGTATACTCAACGCTACCACTGCCATCAATCCGTGCCATTAAGCATTGAAAAGATTTTCTAGATGGTATACCTCTATTAGGGTACTTCGCTTCATAAAGCCTTACTGCCAAAAGAAAATTTTTTCCTGTCTCTCCTAGTATATAAAAACATATAAATTAATTCATTTTTAGGAAAATCCATAACTATTACCATTATACGTCACTTACTACAACAAATTAAACTATTTTTACTTGCTTAATGGACATGTTAAAATTTGGCAATGCCTACATTTTTGTTTTGTCTTGGCAACTATGATACTATAGCGTAAATGTATTAAAAACAAGGGTAAAAATTGGAAAATTCAAAATAAATCGAAAACTATTAGAAATAGGTATATGACATACTTAATAAAAGTTGGAGGATTTGGTAAAATCCATCAGAAAAAATAATAATATACAGGGTGTGTCATTTAAAAAGTTTGAGATTTTTCAGTTTAAAGTAGTCGAAATCTATAAATTTATTTTGAACACCCTGTAGCATCTAACTCAAATTTCTTTACATATATCTTTTTTTTCATCTCTATAGAACGCTCGTACCAATTATGAGTATTTCACCTTTAGAAACAATGGCGCTACTGGCAATTTTTTACAAAACTGAAAACTAGTAGTTTTTTTTAAAAATTGAAATATTAGAAAAACTACTAAGTTTAGCTATATAACATTACTAATAAGAAAGTTAATTTTACGCAGAATTTAGAAATAAATTAGAAAATAGGATGTTCAATTTAAGAAAAACATGCTATATCGGCCACACTTTTTTGAAGTACCCTATATACTCAAAAATAATTTTAGACTATGCACCTTAACATTTCCTAAAACTATTGTATTTAACATTTTTTCATCATTCCCGAGACAAATGAGATAATGAACTTTACCCTATCGTTGACTCACCCTATACTGGAAAGTAATATATAATGTAATTCGTATTTTTACATAAAATTTCAGTCTTAACTGGATTATTTTCAAATTAAGGTAGTTTACTTGTAAATCCACTTTTCTTATGAATTTGATGAAACTGAAATATCATGTTAATCTAAATGTTTTTCCCTACTCAGTATATATCACCACTACACCAAACACTTTATTTTTGCACTCGACGCGCGTTTCGCTAACCATGTTAGCTTCATCAGGAGCGATGATGAAGCTAACATGGTTAGCGAAACGCGCGTCGAGTGCAAAAATAAAGTGTTTGGTGTAGTGGTGATATATACTGAGTAGTGTCATTGTGCCAAAGATTCCACATTCCCAACTTAGTAAATGTTTTTCATTTAATTAAAAAAAAATTGACGGATTGTGAAGCGAGATATTCATAATTAAAGTGCATATAGTTAACATGCAATAGGCCAATGACGTATAAAAAAGGCATAGTTTCGTGTATATCTTAAGAAATTTTCTTACGAATTTTGTAAAAAACTAATTTTATTAAAAAAAAATAGAAAAATTTTGAAATAAAAATAATTTTCTTTTATCGATTTGTTTATGAGATGTAAATATTTAAAGTTGATATTTGTTTAAAAGAATAACCGCGTAGTGAGGGACAAATATCACAATTTGACAACGCTGTTATCGTCATATTTTAGGCGCCAATATTCAAACCGCATTTAAAATGTTTAACTTTACAGAAATTTATTTGTAGGCTAAATAATTTATTGAATAAACACAATATATTTATCAACTTTATCTATAATCATCAAATAAAAATATTAAATGTATTAATTAAAAATTTGAATTTGTATCTTGATATTTATTATTTTTTTCTTTAGTATTTAAAAGATTTATATTTAACAAAAATGTGTTTGCAGGTTCAATAATTTTTCAATATTTTAAGTTAATATTGATCAATTGATAACAATATTAAACATATATTAAAAAACGGTTTTACAAATCTTCTCCGTAAAACTAAATAAATAATTAATGATACTAGTGATAAATAAATATAAATATAAAATATTTGTAAACTAATTAATTACTTTATTTTCTACTCGCGTATCTTTGGTTAGTGGTTTGCCATTGCCTTTTCGACTAGATAATAATTGCACTATTCCTGTAGAACCCAATTTATCATAAGGACTTTGTAGATCTTTCAAAAGTTATGCATTCAGCTGCAATTCTTTTAATAATAAGATCTGAAATAACACTTTTTAAAGGTACTAACGACGGCAATATTAGTTTTTCCATGATGCACTCTCTATACGATATGTTATTTGTAATTAAATCGTCTCTCTTCACAAACTCCTTTGCCAAATTCTCAAGGATTTTAATGTCATATATCGTCTCATGGAATTTTTCGTTTGGTGCTATTTGCAATAAATCGTGGGCTAACTTTCCGAGCTTAAACATTTCTGAGCCTTTTCGGTCAGAAAAGTGGTTTTTAAAGAGACTTACTATGTCTGAGAAACCAGGAATATTTTTAAAATCCTCGATCATTGCAAAATTAATTATACCTTGAATTAAAAGGGACGAATCAAAACATGCACTATCAGTAACCAGTACGCAAGGTTTTGGAGAAAAATTACTATTGGAATGAAATTAATGCGCCCTTTAGAGTGATAGGTTTACCATATAAATACAGGTCGCCATTAATATGTTCTAAGCCCGTAACTTTGAAAGTGTGGTAATTAATCGGTTGCGTAGGCCTAATATAAACATTGAATGTTTTATCCCGATATCTCGCCACTATTTGCAAAATATCAGCTGTACTTAAAAATCCCTATGTTTCTAAATCGAAATACAAGAAGCCACAGCCCTCGGATGTAACTGAAACATATTTCAATATATTAGTGATCGCTTGAGGATTAATTATGTCACCTGTATGATAAACGCCCATCTGCAGTCCACAATTTGGTTGATCCTGTACCCCTTCATGTTTTTCTTTATTTTTTTTTTTTCGTTGCCTCTTTATTTCTAACCAATAAATTTCTAAGTTTTTTCGTTGCAAGCAAATTAGCCCTTGATGCTCTTTGTTTTCCTATTTCATATTTTCTTGCCATATAAGATCTTGTATGTCTATCAGGGGGGTTTATTGATGAGCTTTCCTTTGCAAATTTGCCCTTATGTTGCAATTTATTGTAATCAAAAGGCATTTTTTATTTTAAATTATATATTTCTTTTATTTTCAATAGAAGTAATACGGTCTAAACAGTAAACATACACAAAGTATAAAAAATAACCTATATAAACGTCATTCTATAGAGCATTCGCTGTACGCATTGGTAGCGTTGTCACATTTATTTTCAATAATGCATATGAAAGTTTCTATGTATCGAATACAGTCTCCAACAAAAATAAAATACTCTGCCATTGAGTATTTTAAACTTTTTGTATTTATTATCGGACTATACTTTTGGCTTCGATTGTCACGAGTGAACTACCTTAATATAAGTAAATTTGCGTTTTATGACGTGACCTGACAAAGGACTGGGAAAATTAAAATAATTCAGGAATAACGATAATGTTCGCTATTAACCTTAAATTCTATACAAAAAATTAGAAGACACACACAAACTTATGTAAAACTTACTAAACCTATTTTAGTAATATATGGCGCTCGACCAATTGTTCAACTCGTACGTTCTAAAATAAAAATTTAAAATCCTTAATCAGATAAAAATGAGAATAGCTATCCTTAATGCAATAAATAACTTTGAAAATATTTTCTTTGAAGTATGGTCTTATTCTTTGGGTGGCAGTTACTAACTACATAAAGCATAACTAATAATTTAAATCAAATAATAATTACTGTGGATTCAAAGTCTTACTTTCTTAAAGTTTAAATGTGAGTGTCTAGTTATTTTGAAACACCACCATCAATTCTCCTCCAACAGCACCAGAAGACTAAACACTTAAATTCCTTCGTCGATAGCCTCACACAAGAGCTTTAAAGAAATAACGCCACGCAGGCGTATATACAATGCGCTTATCGACTAACTTATACATTTTATAATGTAAATATTATATAAAATTATAGAAAGTTATAATAAAGTATGGACATTTGTAACTTTTCGACTTAAATCCAGGTTTTTAAGTTTTACTCGGTAAAAATAAATATTTATTTAAAATTCTAGGCTCATTTTTTATATCATTTTTATGTAGTTTTACATACATTTTTTATCGTGTTGCAGAGTAAAAATAGTAACACAATGAAAATACAATGATTATATTTTTAGGAAACTATACAAAGAACAATCACTTAATTTCTAAACTGGACTCAAATTGTTATTTAATTCATTTATAGAAAATTAGATGTAATATGTGTATCAAGTATAATAAGGGCATTTCTCATGCCATTTTTATTAACTTGTAGATACTATCATAATTTTTTTTCAAAGAAAGTAAAAAAAATTCTTGAACTATTAATGTCTACTAGTTCTTTTCCTGGTGAGCTGAAATAAAGTCGTCCAACAAGAAAAACCAACTTCGAAATTAAACCTAAGTCTTCAAGAAGGTAACATTTTAAATTGAAATAACTTAAAAGCCAAGGTTTAATACCAAATAGTGTATTCTGAAAAAAATGTTAAATTTTTTTCATAGAAACAGTATAACTATAATGTTGCTATGTTCCCTCACCACATTTATCTCTAAATAATATTTCTGAATAACAGTAGCTAGTTTATTGTATTTTTTGAGTCTTTCCTAAATGATGGAAAGATTTTCCCAAAATAATTATGAAAAAAAAATCAAAGTATTATTTTAAAATATGACTATAATGTCAAAAACCAAATCTGACCTATAAATGAGGAATTAGATCGTAGTAAAAGAGCATGGTATGAGGAATCGACGTTGCCACTTTTATTTAGTAATTTATAGCAGCAAGGAAAAACGTAAGAGTAAAAGAAAAAAATCGTTTTGTTTGACATCTAAAACATTATTTTTATCTTTAAAAAGGCACGGCTTATCTTAACAAAAGCATAAAAACTTTTAAAAAATTGATAAGAAAGCGCGTAAAAGAAAAATTGGATCAACTTGATTTGAAGCTTTAGGATAGTGATTGATGTGTTATCGCTTATTTAATTTGTAAGGCGCGTAACATTTTATTTTATAAATTTGGAAACTTAACTTTATGGCTGACAAATTTTAATACTCTAGATTGTCATGACAATGAGACACATATTATTCCGAAATTTTTTGAGGAAATTATTATGTAAGGTGTGTTAGGCAAACAGCATGCATGCAATTAAAGATAATGTTGGAAAAATTACAAATATTTCGACTCTAATAAAAAAAAATATTGTATTATCAATATTTAACTCTCATCAGTTAGGTCGTATATTTTTATTTCTTTTACATTCCGTATATTTTTTCAATTTTTATGTATATACAAAAGAAATTTTTTAATGTGGAAAATTTTAATGAAAATTGCTGTTCAAAAAAATCGTAAATAAGAAAATGTCACCTTTATTGCGACAGAAAGGGTATTTTTTAACATGAGACATTTTTACGAAGTTATAGTATTAACTAACATAAATCACATATTAAAACTATTTTAAAAAACTCAAAAGCCCTAAAATTGTACTTAGTTCGGCCAGGAGAAAGTGCTTAAAAATATCAGCTCGTTTTGTACGCAGTTAATCTGCAATACCTTTTTGACAAAATAAATGTGTATAAAACCCTATACCAACCATGTGATCGAGGCAAAATAATTAAAATATATGTTTAATTTCTTAATAAAGGCTCGTCGTTTTTTAAATATTTGTATACAAATGAATACATTTGAGGGTTGTATGAAAACTACCTGGCCTCGGCCAGAGATGGCACTACTACTATTTAAAAAATTATATTTTTCGTAAGCATAACTTTTCACAAGAATCCTGTTAACTTTTCAAATCGCGGCGAAATTTAGTTTGTGAGTGGCAGCCATGTAAATAAAACAACTTTTGTGATTTTACAACAACGGAAAAAATTAAATATCGAAAAGCGAAACTTAGCGAAGTTTTTGGGGACTCTGCACCTCCGTTATCGACCATAAAATATTGGACACCTGAATTCAAACGCGACCGTACAACCTTTTTTTGATAAGGAACGTCCAGGTCATCCAAACGGGGTCATCACATCAAAAATGATTGAAAAAATCCACGATATAGTGATAAATGGTCTGAGAGTGAAAGTGCGTGAGATTGCTGAGACTGTGGGCGTATCAATTAAATGGATGCAGAACATTTTAACAACTCATTTGGATATGAGAAACGTATGGGTGCCGCGATTGCTCACAACTGACAGTAAACACGCACGTGTTTCTACTTCAAAAGAATTTGTCAAAATTTCCACTCGTTATATGGTAACTTCTTCTTTCTTATATTTAATAATTCAATGTACATTAGCCCAGAAGGACTTATAATGGGAAGCCCCTTAAGCCCACTTTTAGCAGAAATTTTTATGAGTAACATCGAAAATGTAATTCAAAAACATGATACGTACAAATCTTTCATTGGCATGGATAGACAGTTGAATATATTTTTTAATCACATCAATTTCATCCATAAAAATATAACATTTACAATAGAAATAGAGGAGAACAATTCACTTAATTTCCTAGATCTTACTATATCAAGGGATAACAACAAACACACATTTTCAATATTTCACAAACCGTCACACAGACACAACAATACACAACACTTCAAACCACCAAAAAAAAACACAATTTTGTAGCATATCACAGTATGTTATATAGGCTAGTGAGTGTTCCTTTCTCTGAAAATAATTTCAATAACGAATTAAATTTGATAAAACAAATTGCCGTAAATAATGGTTATCCCCCATATATGGACAATTCAGTACTCAATAAAAAACTTAAAAACGAAGCTATTTCTGAGCTCTACCCCAAAACTAAAGACAGCAATATCAATTATAAATCATTAACCTATTTTGGCACACCTTCAGAAAAAATTAAACACTACTTAAACCAAAATAATATAAATATAGCTTTAAAAACTAATAACTCACTAGGAAAACTCATAAAAAATGCGAAAGTTAAACAAAACAAAGGTGAAAAATCAGATTGCGATTCATATACTAAGGCGTACATAGGGCAGACTTTGAAACTAGAATTTCAGAACACAAGCGAAGTTTTCTTAACAACAAAACAGATTCTTCATACAGTAATCATTTAATAGAACAGTCAGTTTAAGGACCAGTTTGAAAAATTACATGTAGAAAACAAAGGAAAAAAGTTAAACCTTTTGGAATGCCTAGAGATTTGTTTGAGTTTGAAAAACACATGTTCCATTCAAAATGAACAAACAGAAATAAATATGACTGATGGGAAATTTCCATTATTAAATTTATGTACCTTATAAAGTTCAGCATGAATTCCAAGAATACAATAATTAACTATTTTCAGACTAATTGTAAAAGTAGATAATACGGGGAATCAAACCTAAATGTTTGTTAGTCGCAAAAAGCATCAGAAGAAGTTACCATGTAATGAAATACGTCATGCAATTTTGTAAAAAAATTGGAAATTTTGACAAATCTTCTAACGTTAGTTATGGATTTCCGTCAGGTAAAAGCCAAAACAATTCAAAGTTCAAAAGAATGTTTGGCAATGTTAAAGCGTAATCGGAATGATTTTTGGCATCGATTCAGAACTGTTTACGAAACATGGATTCATCACAGCACCCAAGAACAGTCCAAACAGTAGATTTTCCGTGGCGAACCGGCCCCAAAGAAGGCCAAGGCGACTTTATCGGGCAACAAAGTCATAGCCACAGTGTTTTGAGACTCATGAGGCATAATTCACGTCTATTACCTTGAAAAGGGCAAGACGATTAATGGAGAGTATTATATCAATTTATTGGATCGTTTGAACTATGCTGTGAACGAAAAACGTCCACGTTTGGCGAAGAAAAAATTTTCTTTCATCAACACAATGCACGCGTGCACACTTGTGTCATCGCCTTGGCTAAATTCCATGAGTTAGGATACGAATTGCTTTCACATCCACTATAGTCGCCAGTGATTATTCCCTATTTCCGAATATGAAAAAATGGCTCGGCGGAAAAAAATTTGGCTCATTTTGAAGGGTTGAAGAAATGGTATTTTTTAGGTGAGATACAAAAGATAGAAGAACGTTACACTAAATATATCGGGACTATGTTGAAAAAAATAAAAATGTTTTTTTTTGTTGTCAAGGCCAGGTACTTATTATACAACCCTCGTATTTTCTGAAATGTTTCATCTTTTAGATTGAATTATTTTTAATGTCAAAAATTAAACTTTTTCTAATTTTGTATTTTCTTTTTTTACTTTATTTACATTGCTTCGAGAGAAACAAAAGAAAAGACTTGTTGCATATGACAGCGAAGTTGGCGGAGAAACATTTGGTATTCTCAGTATACACTTTTTGCCGTCCGACTTAGTTATAAATAAAAATCTGTGACGTAGTTCTCGATCTAGATATTAGAAAACTTAGTTTCTGGTAGCAAACTTTTTAAAAATTATATAGGCACATATGTGCAATTTAAGCTTTTTTGTGTTTGAAATATTAAGTACACATTAAAATGAATACCTAAAATTTAACACGTAGGCTGAAAAGTTTTTAGTCTGACACATAGATGTCGCCCTTTTCAAAAAATCGATATGATTTTTAGGAAATATCAGCCTTCAAACGATACGTGTCAAAATTCATGACATTTCGATGATTATTTTACAAAATACAGTGGTTTTAGTGACGCGACTTTTGATATTTTCAAAACAATGGAAAAAATCGAATTTCGTGTGTCACTTAAACACTATTTTTTTGACGGGAAAAAATACCGTTCAAGCAAAGCAATGGCTTGATAAGTGTTACGGAGACTCTGCCCCTGGAAAATCACTCATCATTTACTGGTATGCTGAATTTAAACGTGGTGGAACAGATTCAAATGATGCTGAATACTCTGGACGCCCAAATGAGGTGGTTACAACGGAAAACATAAAAAAATCCACAAAATTGTTTTAGTTGACCGTAAAGTGAAATTGCGTTAGATAGCTGACACCCTAAAGATATCAAAAGAACGTGTTGGTCATATTTTGCATGAGCATTTGAACATGAGAAAGCTCTGTTCGAAATGTGCTCACAATGGACCAAAAACAAAAACGTATTGGTGGTTCTGAGCCCTGTTTGGACCTGTTTCAGCTCAATATAAAGGATTTTTTTCATGCGATATGTGACAATGGATGAAACATGGATCCACCACTACACATCGGAATCAAATCGGCCGTCAGCTGAGTGAACAGCAGCCGGTGAAAGCAGCGCAAAGCGAAAGCCATAACAGTCGGTTGGAAGGTTTTGGCCTCTGTATTTTGAGATGCGCATAGAATAATTTTCATCAACTATGCTGAGAAGGGAAAAACCATCAATAGCGAATATTATATAAAGTTGTTAGTGCGTTTTAAGGCAGAAATTGCAAAGATACGGCTCTAAATGAACAAGAAAAAAGTGATCTTTCATTAAGACAATCCACCGTGTCACAAGTCAATGGTTACGACGGCAAAATTGAATGAATTGAAATTCGAATTGCTTTCTCATCCACAGTATTCTCCAGATTTGGCCCCCTATTCGCAGACTTCAAAAAAAAAAGGCCGCAGGAAAGAGATTTGGCTTCAATGAAGAAGTTATCGCCGAAACTGAGGCCTATTTTGAAGGCAAAAACAAATGCTTCTACAAGAGAAGGACTGATTGTATGGCTCTTGAAGGAGGCTATATTGATGAATAAAGTTGAATTTTGCAAAAAAAAACGAGTTTTAAGTAGCTAGACCAAAAACTTTTCATCCTACATGTTATGTTTCAGTAACTATAGTACCTCCAAAGCTTGTTTATATAAAAATAAGACACAGAACACTTGTCTTTATTTCCTATATTATTGTTTTAATTATTTTCCAAAGAAATCCAACACTGAGAATCGATAATAGACTGACGCCTTTGGACTAAACTGTTTTGAAGCCGCACATTAAGCTACAAAAAGCGAACGAAAGGCCAAAGAGAAAGTTTAGTTAGTCAGAATTTAACATATCCATAGTTTTCCGCAGGAAACAATTCTTTGCCGTACGGAAAAATTGAAAGTATAGCATTAAAAATTTGGAGAATTCAGTTTGTATATAAAATACAATAACAAACATGATTTGAAACCATCCTTATATATTTTTTTTCATTTTTACTTCAGTCTCTGCTAATACAACCATTTTATCTGAAAAATCTTTGTATTAGCAGAGGCGTTTTCATTTAAACTGTATTTGACTCGTCAATCACTATCCTAAAGCTTTAAATCAAATTTATCCAATTTTTCTTTTACGCGCTTTCTTATCAAAACGTTGTTCCAGCTTTTGTGCTTTTGGTAAGATAAGTCATGCCTTTTTAAAGATAAAAATGCAGGTTTATACTTTAAACAAAATAATACTTTTTTTCTTTTATTCTTACTTTTTTGCTTGCTGTCATAAATTACTAGATAAACGTGGCGTCCCTATTACCTGTTTTAATACGATCTAGCACTTCATCATTTATAGGTCGGATTAAGAAATTGCGCTATTTTTGACGTTGAAGATATGCTTTCACTTTTTGGCACTATCTGATTTTTTTTTCAGTAAAAAACATAATTATTTTGTGAAAAGTCTTTCCATCATTAAGGAGGGAGGTAAAAATTACAATAAACTAATTATTTTTTCAGCAATATTTTTTATAAATAAATGTGATATCTGTATCAAGGGAGCATAGAAGAATTATAGTTATAGTGTTTCCATAAAAAAAAAGCGCTCAAGTGCAAGTTAGACTTGCAAAATTAGTGTTCCGTACGTTGATAAATTTTTGTTACGGAAGTATAAAATGATTAGTGACTTCACAAAACACATCCCAAATGAATTTTCAACAACGATTTTTTCCGATCTTTACTGAAAACTGATGACCTTGAAATTTTTATTTTTTTTATATACCAGATAAATTATTAAAGGTAATGCACTCGTGATAATTTTCGTTCAATCTACACCCTGTAGAGAATATTTCATGATTTTTTCAACATTTTTTGATCAGTACTTTTGGAGATAAGGGGGGGACGGCGATTTTTTGCACTTTTTTAAAAATAGTACAAAGAGAAGTGTGCGCAAGTAATACACTTATATTTTTGCATTTATACAAGCTTTCATTTCACATTCTACTCGATGACCTGGTAAAAAAAATTTTTCACTTTTGATTTTACCCTCCAAAACTAACCCCTTAAGTCGAGATCTAACTTTCAAAATTAAACGGCTCTGATAAGGATATCAATCCCGATATTAGTGCCAAATTTCATCTTTCTATGTCAAATAGTTTCGGAGAAAATCGGGTGTGACAGACAGACGGACAAACGGACACCGAAGTGGTCTCATAAGTGTTCCGTACGGAACATTTTTTCAGAGTACCTTGATCTTTAAGTTGTTTCAATGTAAAATATTACCTTCTAGATGATTTAGGTTTTATTTCGAAGTTTGTTCGACGAGTTACGTGACTTTATTTCAGTTCACCATGGGAAGAACCAGTAGATTCTAAGAATTCTAGAATACTTTTTTACTTTCCTTTAAAAAAAATGGTAATATCTACTCAGGTAATAAAGCCGGTCAAGTGCAAGTTGGACTTGATTGCTTCTAAAATATAAATCCTTACCTAGGCTAAGTTAATTAGGTCTCTGATATATATATATATATATATATATATATATATATATATATATATATATATATATATATATATATATATATATATATATATTTATAAATATATATATATATATATATATATATATATATATATATATATATATATATATATATATATATATATATATATATATATATATATAAGAGATCTAATATGTATTTTTATGTTTTTTTAGTCAAGAATGTATAATAGTTAGCTACCTAATAGCCAATAAATCAATCTAGCTGAAAATCAGCTAGAATCTAGTAATAAAAATGTAAAACAGAAATTTACTACCTAAATATTGTTTAATTGTAAATAAATAAAATTCTTTTGTCTCTGTACAGACGCGCGAGCACTAATATACTGTAAAGTATATTAACTCGGAATGGTATGAAAGCGTACATCCCTTTTTCGAAGAAATGCTCCTCCAACGGCAAGCCTTGGTTTGACCGCAAATGCAAAGAAGCTGTTGCTTCTAAACATATTGCCTACCCACAATGGCGTGAAAATCGTAACACCTTTGTTCGTGCCCGGAACAGATGCAAAGGAATTATCGACGAAACCAAGGAGGCGCACAATCGACGAATTAGAAACAAACTTCTCGCTTGTCCCAACAATTTCAGGTCCTTTTGGGCAGTCGCTAAGGCAGTTAGTCAAAATTTGACCAAATCCACCATACCACCACTCACACGGCCAGATAATTCCATTGCAACCACACCTGTTGAGAGAGCGAACTTGTTGGCTGAACTCTTTGCTTCACATTCTACTGTCGATTTCCAAGGAAAAATACCACCTACTATTCCCATATTGCAGTCAAAGATGATGTTGTCTTCAGACAGCGCATTATAAAGCGTATTTTAATGAAGCTAGACACCAAAAAGGCTTCTGGCACTGACGGAATACCTGCCATAGTTCTCAAAAACTGTGCAAGGGAACTAACACCAGTTTTCTGTAGACTTTTTAACCTATCCTACAGAAAGGGAATATTTCCGTCCTGCTGGAAATGTGCCACGGTTCAACCGATACCTAAAAAAGGCAAGACGACCTTGCCAAATAACTACCGACCAGTCGCACTGCTTTCAATAATATCGAAAGTCATGGTTTTCAATGAGCATCTTCTAAAATATTTTGAACGATTCAATATTATTAGCGACCACCAATATGGTTTTAGTAAACATAGATCAACAGGAGATCTTCTGACTTATGTAATACATGTTTGGAACAACGCAATTGAACACTTTGGAGAATCTCGAGGTGTTGCCCTTGACATATCCAAGGCATTCGACCGTGTTTGGCACGATGGCTAAGTTACGGTCTTATGGTATGTCTGAAAGGTTCTGTTTGTGGCTTTCATGTTTCCTTAGAGTGCGTTCTTTAGGAGTGGCGGTCGACGGGTTTCTTTCTAAAATCTTCACTATCAACGCCGGTGTGCCTCAGGGCTCCATACTGTCCCCTACTCTTTTTCTCATTTACATTAACGATCTGCTGGAAAAGACCGGGAATCCAATCTACAGCTTTGCAGATGACAGTAGGCTTGTCTCTTCATTCACTTTGAACGCTCGGACATCGGCTACTACTATTATTTCGAACCAGAAAGCTTTACACCCCACAACAACTGTTAATTCTTTACAAAGCTCAAATGCGACCAACTATGGAATACTGCTCCCACGTTTGGGGCTCCGCTCCCAAGCATACCCTGCATTTGTTAGCTTCTGTTGAGAGAAGAGCTGTCCGTTTGATTTGAGATCCGGAATTGACCGGCGGCCTTGATTCGCTGGAACATCGAAGAACGGTTGGCGACTTGAGTCTGTTCTACAAGTATTTTCATGGAAAGTGTTCGAAGGATGTAGCCCGCTTAATTCTTCCCAAAACGATGCATGTTAAACATACAGGTTGCGCTGGTGCTTCGCATCCGTTTGAGGTTTAGCTTGTTACTCCGCGTACAACGCTTTTCAAGCAGTCTTTTATATGGAAAACATCATCCCTTTGGAATAATGTGCCCAGCTCTGTGTTTCCCACCGAGTACAATTTACAGCGATTCAAGAACAACGTAAATCGCTTTTTTCCGCACACATGCCGCTCCTGGAGCATTTAGGGACTTCCCTGCAGCACATGTGCAAGACCTATAAAAAAAAAAGATCCACCATATTGTCAAGCCAACTATTAAAACTATGTCTTCATAGTTTTTTTTTTATACCAGTTAAATTATCAAACGTAATGCACTCACATGATAATTTTCGCTCAATTTACTCTTCGTGAAGACTATTCCAGAATTTTTTTCAAACTCTTTTGGTCAGTACTTTTCGAGATAGAGTGGGTGGACAGGGAGTTTTTGGTAATTTTTTTAAAATAATACCAAGAAAGGTGTGTGTCAGTATTACACAATATATATTTTTGAACTAAACTTGTGTTTTCACAAACTTTATTTGACATCGCACTTGATGACCTGGTAATTTTTTTTCACTTCCGTTTCAGCCCTCCAAAACTACCCCCGTAAGTCAAAATTTATCTTTCAAAACTACACGGCTCTAATTGGGCCATCAATTCCTATATTTTTGCTAAATTTCAAACATTTTCGGAGAAAAATCTGGTGTGACAGACGGACAGACGGACGGGCAGACAGACACCGAAGTGATCCCATAAGTGTTCCATATGGAACACTAAAAATGATGAATGCATGGGAAGTACCTGATACTATAGCTTCCTTTTCATAAATAATTTAAACAATTTGAGTTAATTAAGAAATTAAGTGTGTTCTTAGTATAGGTCCTTAAAAATAGTTCAAGATATTTTCATTGTTCTAGTATTTTTACGTAGCTACACTGTAAAAAATTCATGTAAAACTACGTCAAAAGTTTAATTTTTCACAGAATTTTAAATAAGCCAAAACAGCCAGAAAAATTTAAAAACCTGTATTTAAGCGGAAAAGTTACAAGATGAGAAATCGAAATGGGTAACCTTTTATGCCCTTAGCCAGTTGGTTTTTACATTCGTACTGCTGTTGGCCCGTTGGTCTTTAAATTTATTATTGTTGTTAGCCTGTTTGCCTTTAATCATGCTCCAAATTTCAAAGGACCTGTCCTAAGCCTGTATGAAATGTGGATGGAATTAAAAAATGGAAACCAACATCCAGTTATCTCAGAAACTGTTGCTCGGAGCAACATTTACCAAGAGAGCTTTGTTAGAGAGAAGGAGGGGAAAAATACGAATATTGAAATAAAAATATCATATAGAGTGGTATAAAAAAGTTATGACAATTTAAAAGTATATACAGTGCAATAAGTAGCGCCCCCTACAATGTACAACAAAACTGTGAGCTGATTTCGATTTCTCATCTCAGAAAACCCTTTAGCACCGAATTTTGTACAAATAGTATAATTATTAAAAAAGCTACTTAAGAAAAACTAAAATAAAAGTATAACTTTGGCATCCTGTATCTCAAGAATTACGAATTTTTGGACTACGATAAGTTGAGTTAAATGGTCATATTTCATCCCAGAAATTTACAGTAACTCTATGTAAACGGAATGCTGGGACACCCTGTATATATATATATATATATATATATATATATATATATATATATATATATATATATATATATATATATATACTAGCCGTGCCCGGGGCTCCGCTCGCGTGGTCTTCATTCACTACTATCGTCACTGCTTATTCCTTATGTTACTTAACGTAATAAAATATCTGCCATTATTTCCCCTTATCTCCCATTATTTTTCCTTATCTCCCATTAGCTCCACATAATTTTCATTATCTAGGCTTATCTCTGCTCATCTCCCATTATTTCTCCTTATCTCCCATTATTTCTCCTTTTCTCCCATTATCTCACCTTACCTCCCATTATCTAGGCTTATCTCGACTTATCTCGTAATATTTCTCCTTATCTTCCTTTATTTCTCCTTATCTCCCATTATCTCACCATAATTCCCATTATCTAGACTTATCTCTCCTTATCTCCCATTATTTCCCCTTATCTCTAATTATTTATTCTTATCTCCCGTTATCTCACCTTATCTAGGCTTATATCGAATTATATAGAACATATGTATAAATTTATAAAAAACACGTAAATCGGATAAGTAGTTCTCAAGTGATAAGCGCACTAAGGGATAGACAGGCAGACAGAGAAACGTTGCATTTTATATATATTATATCCTTGGCAACATGATATTGTTCCATATTTAATGGTTTAGGCAGTGTATTGCAAGATAACGCGCTAACGGTAACCTTTTTTCCGACTTGCTTCACTATTATCGTCACTGCTTATTCTTTATGTTACCTAACGCAATAAAATATATCCTATAACCTGGCCAGATAACATATGTATGTTTTAGGAAAAAGCACGTAAATCGGATAAGTGGTTGTCCAGCGATAAGTGCACTAACGGACAGACAGACAGAGAGACGTTGCATTTTATATATGTTATAGATATTCTTTGCTACATGATATTGTTCCATATTTAATGGTTTAGCATGCTTAAAAAAAAAGCACGTAAATCGGATAAGTTGTTTTCCAGTGATAAGCGCACTAACGGACAGACAGACAGAGATACGTTCCATTTTATATAGGTTATAGATAGGTATATATCTATAACGTGGTTAGAGAAGATATGTATGAATTTAAAAAATCACGTAAATCGGATAAGTGGTTCTCGAGGGATAAGTGCACTAACGGACAGACAGACAGAGAGACGTTGCATTTTTTATATATATATATATATATATATATATATATATATATATATATATATATATATATATATATATATATATATATTATAGATTATAGATATTCTCTGCTACATAATATTGTTCCATATTTAATGGTTTAGGCTGTGTATTACAAGGGAACGCGCTAGCGGCAAACTTTTTTCCAACTTCTCACTATTATCGTCACTGCTCATTTCTTATGCTACCTATCGTAATAAAATATAGCCTATAACCTGGCCAGAGAACATATGTATGTTTAAAAAAAAAGTGCGTAAATCGGATAAGTGGTTCTCCAGTAATAAGCGCACTAACGGACAGACAGACAGACAGACACACAGAGAGACGTTGCATTTTATATATATATATATATATATATATATATATATATATATATATATTCAATACTCTAAAATATTTTAGAAAAATATTACTTCAGAATCAGTGTAAATTAATGACAAAGTTCTAGAACATTTTACGAACAAATTAGTTGAAACAGACAATTCCTATGAGATTCTAGAATATTTCTAGTCGCTTACAAACTTTATTTTATTGCTCAATAAAAAAATACCAAATGTAGCTCCAAAATTAATTAAGTTTACTTGTGTGTTTAAGTACGGATTTTGGCATGTCTCCAAAATCGCCATGGTGTAAATGTAAGCTATACAAATAAGTTTTTCATTTAAAATTTAATTTAAAGTTTTAAAATATAAATTTTAATGGATTCTAGCTATTATAGTGAAACTCCTTTTAAAGAGAAAAATAATTTAAGTTTTAAAGTTATGCAGTCGAGAAACTACCTTATTTATATGCAGTTAAATTTATATTAGCAGCTAAATTAAAATTTTAATACCTGTTTTTAATTATGTCTAATAAAAACTTAATCAAGTATATTTTATTTTAAAATGATTATTTACAAAGGAAATCTCTGACGGAAGAAAATTCACTAAAATAACAAAAAAAAAAAAAAAAAAATTTCCTGCTTGCGTTTAAATTTTATTACTATTTTTTCTAGAACTTTTTGGATGTTTTTCAAGAACTCTTCTTTTCGTTTTGACTTTTTAAAATCAAACTTTTATAACAATTAAAATTAATTTTAAGACAGGATGACTATTAAAAAGAAGGGAATTTTAATTAAGACCATCCCCAGCAACCCTCGTATACCGTTCGATGGAAGTCTGTTATTACTTATTTCATTTTTAAGGCTTAACTTTTTAATTTGTATTTTTTGGAAAATAAAACTTTATTAATTTAAATTTTAATGGGTTTTGATATAAACGAGAAGGTTTAGCTGTAAAAGAATTTTATCGTAATTTTTTTAAGGAAAATCAATATCAAATAATATAATACTACATTAAACCATATCCTATTAAATATAGTGTTATTTTATTAGTTAGTTAGTTTGGAAAGTAAATATGCTTAACTAATCATCCACTGTAACCTATAGGATCTACTGAATCTTACTCCTGCTTTAAATTTTTCGTAGGAAGTCATATTCTAGTTTTTTCTGTGTTAGCATCTTCTCACCAAGTAGGAGAAATCTGGTGTTGAGAAAACTTACATCGCTGCACGTTTTTCTGAGACATTTCTCTTTTTTAGAACACCCTTTATGAGATCTAAAGGGTGAAACATTGTGTAGAACAATTGCAACTTCGATTGTACAATAATCTTTTTTAGTGTTCCGTACGGAACACTTATAAGATCACTTCGGTGTCTGTCTATCTGTCTGCCTGTCTGTGTCTCTCTGTCTGTATGTCTGTCTGTCACACCCGATTTTCTCCGAAACTATTTGTCATAGAAAGTTGAAATTTTGTAATAATATAGAAATTGATGGCCTCATCAGAGCTATGTAGTTTTGAAAGTTAAATTTTGACTTAAGGGGTTACTTTTGGGGGGTGGAATCGAAGGTAAAAAAAAAATTTTTTTTACTAGGTCATCCAGGGTGGTGTCAGATGAAAGGTTGTGAAAACACGAGTGAATTACCTTTAATAATTTATATGGTATATAAAAAAACAAAAATTTCAAGGTCATCAATTTTCAGTAAAGATTGGCAACAAACATTGTTGAAAACTCATTTAGTGTGTGTTTTGTGAAGTCACTGATCGTTTTATACCTCAATCAACGTACGGAACACTAATTGCGCAACTTGCACTTGACCGTTTTTTTTTTCATTACTTTTCGTCAATTTATTCAGCTATGCAAATTTCCAACAAAAACGAAGCTATAGGGTTCCTGAATCATAAATTGATCATGAAATATGTTTTTTTTTTATGAAGGCATGTATGTATTTTTTTTCGGTAACTATTGAAAAGTGTTAAGAAGTTGATAAAAAATACAATCACCTTGAAAGTTGACATTTTATTCAATTATATTAGTGCAGTAAAAAACTCATTTGAAATTGCACAGTTTAGATACAGCAACATTATGATTTTATACCCTCTGGAGTATCACCACGAGTATTGTCCTGAGTTTTGGATTTGCCTTTGGACGTAAGCATAAGCTCTTTTGTTTATAAACAATGTAAATCTTCAAAACGCGTTTTTTGAGCTTAAAATGTGAATAACTGCAGTTATATAAGTTGGATCGAGACAAGAAAAAGCAACCTCTTCGTAATGAAATTTCCAACAAATCCTCGTTAGTTTTTAATTTGCTCAGGTTCGTACATAACCTACAAAATTGAAAAAATAGAGAAAAACTGTTTTTTTTTTCATTTTATTGTACAGTGTATTGTTAGTAGCGGCGCGTGGCTCAGTGGTGTAGTACTTTGCTTACTGTGCAGAAGGTCGAGGGTTCAATCTCGCAGGTCAGCATACTTATTTATTAAATTATTTAAGTATATTTGGCCTGGCCACGTACATAGGTAGTAGTTGTTCGCAGAAATGCAAATACGTCCTAGGCAGCATTACTGCATTGTCTAAAAAAGGTGCTGTGAACTACAGAAATGTATGTTTCGGCACTTGGACAACGTTGACGGGTATTACGACGTCCTCGCCGATATCCTTAGAATATGAGAAAATGAACCAATCGGCTTGAAACTTTCAGAAAATACGCCCTTTGTTACAGCAAAAATACCCTGAAATTTTGGTACAAAAATATTGAACCCAGAGGGCACAATTAAATATGTTATTTAAAGTTTAAATTGCCCGCCATTCCTTCCAAAATGGATAATTTTTTTTCAAAATTAAGGTCTCGACACCAACTTTCCGATGCTATTAATTTTTTTTTTTTTTGAATCATTGTAACCGTTTTTTTTTTTTAAATGGCGTCGAGACTTCAATTTAAAAAAAAAGATCCATTTTACCAGGTATACAAGTATGAAATGCGGATTTTTTTTCTAAAAAAACATGTTAAATTCGGAAGAATGATAAAAAGTGCTATATTCAAAGTATGCTCCATTACTTGTTATATATTTTTCCCATCTTTCGGGCAATTTGTGAATATCATGCCAGTAAAAATCTTCCCCTTTTGCTGCGAACCATTTATCGAGCCATTTGTTCACATTTCCGTACGAACCACAGCGCTGCGTGACCCATCGATTCAAAAAAGTGGTAATCGGAAGGAGCCAAGTCTGGTGAGTAAGTCGCATGGGGTAGAACTTCCCAGCTGAGTGCTTCCAACGTGTCGCGAACTGGTTTTACCGTATGTCATGGAGCACTGTCATAAAGAAAAATGACTTTGTGTTGCCTCTTTCGGTATTCTGGCCTTTTTTTCAAGCAGCGAACGGTTCAAATCGATCAATTGTTGTTGGTAACGTTTAGTATTATCCGTTTCCCCAGGTTTTAATAGCTCATAATAGACCACGCCCCTCTGGTCCCACCAAACACAGAGCATCGTCTTTCTGCCAAAGCGATTCGGTCTTGCGGTCAATGTGGATGGTGCGCCTGGGTCTACCCATGATTTTTTGCGCTTGGGATTCTCAAAATAAATCCACTTTTCATCCCCTGTAACTATTCGATGCAAAAACGACTTCCTTTTGTACCGAGCGAGCAAAATGTCACACGCGTTTTTGCGATTTTCCCATCCATTTGCCTGTAGTTCAACTCATGTGGTACCCATATACCGGTCTACCGGTCTTCTGAATCTTTCCCATCGTCGTATTTTTTTGGCGGTTTTCCACGTTCCTTGACTATAACATCGAAGTCACCACTTTTGAAACGCCGAAACCATCGTTCACAGGTATCTTGCGATGGAGCATGTTCACCATAAGTTTCTCGAAGTAATCGATATGATTCAACAGCAATTTTCTTCAAATGAAAATAAAAAATCAATGCTGTCCGCGAATGCTCTTTGTTCGGTATAAATTTCGACATATTGAACACAACACTATGCACACACTTTTCCAATTTATCACTCGTGTGCGCCTGACACTTGTTGATGACAGAACAAAATGGCGCAGTGTCAAATCTTTATAGTACAAACTGCATTGGTGCACCATCTGTTGTCTGAAATCAGCATTTCATACTTGTACATCTGGTAGACCAAATGACATAAAATGGCGGGCAATTCAAATTTTCAATAACAAATTCAATCGTGTCCACTGGGTTCAATATTTTTATACCAAAGTTTCAGGGTATTTTTGCCATAACAAAAGGCATATTGTCTGGAAATTTGAAGCACACCGGTTCACTTAGTCGACCTGTACAAAATGAAAAGGAAAATAGTTTACTGCTTATTTTTTCAATTTTGTAAGTTATCTAAGTTGGGAATTGTAGGTTATGTACGCACTTGAACGGCTTAATTTCATTACGAAGAGTTCGATTTTTTTATCTCGATCTGACTTATATAACCGAAATTATTCACATTTTAAGCTCAAAAAACTCGTTTTGAAAACTTAAATTTTTATAAACAAAAGAGCACAAGTTTTTCGAGGTCCAAAACTCAGTACAGGTTATAACCCCAGAGAGGTTAAAATCATAATATTTCTGGTATCTAAACTATGCCTATCTCATCATTATTTTGACCTTTTTTTTACCGCACTATACTGAATAATTTTGATTTTCTCAAAAATCCGTATACCAAGGATGTTATGTGCTAAGTAGTGGTAAGAATTCTTTTTTTCTTAAAAGTTAATAAATGTCGCTTGGTTCTTGTGAATGTTTCAAAATTATTTTTTATTTTTGTCATTGATCTTTGCTACACAACAATGCATGATTGAACTGATTAACCGTTTACCGCCAGCATGAATATACATGAAGCTACAAGAATGTTTTATGAAATACTTAAGAATGCTATCTTATCTTATGTACCTATTAAGCTGTTTAAAGCGTCAAACTTTCCACATTATTTTAGTGCAGAACTCCGAAGTACTATTATAAATAAAAAAATAGCTCTCAAAAACTTTATTTCCAGTTGGTTGCGGGCTGACTATCTCCAGTTTAGTCATTTGAGATCCCTTTGCAAAGAACTAGTTAAGCGTGATTATAACATTTATGTCAGAAATATTGAGGATGATGTCTCCAAGAACCCTAGAAATTTTTGGAAATTTGTCAATCACCACAAAAAATCATCTGATTTACCCTGATGTATGTTTTATAACAATAAAATGGCTGACTGCGGTCAAGACATTGCTGATCTATTTTCGGAGTTTTTAGTACTGTATACTGTAAGGCTGAAGTATCTTTGTAGAATATAGATTAGATGACAGGGCGGATATTACAATTAAACCTTTTACTATTTCTGAGATATTTCATAAGATTACTAGGCTGTCTAAAAAGATGGAATGTAGTCCTGACAATGTACCTGAATATGTGTTAAGCAATCTTGTCTATAGTATTGTCAGGCCACTGTTTATTTTGTTTAATAGGTCGCTGGCGGAGGGCGAGCTTCCTGATTTATGGAAGGAGAGTTTTATTATACCGATCTTCAAGTCGGGTGAGAGAGAGAATGTTCAAAATTATAGGGGCATTTCAAAGCAGTCTGCAGTTCCTAAGTTGCTTGATGGTTTGGTCTATGATCAACTAAGCTGGATTTGTAAAGGTATAGTAGAAGAAGAACAGCATGGCTTCATGGGAGGTATGTCGACTGTCACCAACTTGATCACCTATGAGAATTCTCTGGTGGATGCATTGGAGAGGGGATGCCAAGTGGACTCGATCTACACTGACTTCTCCAAGGCATTTGACAGGGTTAGCCATCAAAAATTGTTAGCAAAACTTAGAACGATGGGGTTTCATGAGCGCTCTGTAAAGTAGCTCGAGAGTATGTTGGTGGGACGCTTGCAGAGAGTGAAGATGGGAGGTTTTATATCCAATAGTATCGAGGTGACCTCAGGACTTCCTCAAGATGGGCACTGTGCTCCATTACTATTTAACATCTGTATTAATGACATTCGTCAGGCTGTTCGTGAGTGTAGCTTTCTTTTGTTTGCCGATGACTTGAAATTGTACCGTGAAATTGTGACTGAGGCGAATTGCATAAAGTTGCAGGAGAGCTTGAATCTGTTTGTACTTTGGTGCAATCATAATGGATTGTCTTTAAATCCTGAGAAGTGTAGTACGATTAGCTTTTGTAGGAAAAAGAATAAAATAACCTTTCAGTACAAGGTTGGTGATGAGGACTTGTTACCGGTCAGTTCTTTGAAGGATTTGGGAGTCATAATGGACGCTCAGTTGTCATTTAGGGAACACTACTCTTGCATGACAAGAAAGGCATTCCAAATGTTGGGACTTCTTTTTAGAATCGGAAGAGATCTATCTATTGACTCAATGAAGAAGTTATACTGTTCTCTGGTAAGATCTCACCTTGAATATGCATCAACGGTATGGTCATCTTACTACAATGTTCACAGCGCAGGGACTGAACGTGTCCAGAATAAATGTATTGAATATTGCTCTCATAGATTGGGGTTGGTTGGTGACAGCGGAGACTTGGCTAGTATGCTTGGTCTGCGGACATTAGATGACAGGAGAAGGGTGTCAGATTTTTCCACGATATTTAAATTGCTGAATGGTGTTATCGATTGTCCACCCCTCTTAGGGCAAATATAGTTGAAGGTTCCAGAACGTTGCTTAAGAAGAAATGAGATATTTGTCATCGGTCATCACGGTACTAACTATGGAGTCCACTCTCCGTTGACGAGATCCTTGCTCTTCCTAAACAATAATCCTTCCATCAATCCATTCGGAGGCTCGCTGTCTGGCTTTAAAGGGCAAGTCATTAAAGTGGTGTGTGACCACTGATATGTTTCCTGTTTATTAGAGTGGGTGTTTTGAACTGTGATGTTATATCATTTTTTTTTGTTTTATTTAAATACTTATTACTGTACTGTTGTTATTACTTTATATATTGAATATTATAACTTTTATAATGGGGTTTCCCGTTTACTGATATAAATAAAAAAATAAATAAAAAATAATCTCATCTTGGTCACCATCAATAAAATCCACAGTTTAAAGAATTTTATTCACAATTTTAAAGAATTGGTAACGCTGTTTACAAACTTAATATATTTTTTGAGATTTCTCTATAATAACACCGTTTTACATATTTTTTTCCATTTAAATTGGAAATAATACAAAATTAACATAATTTTTCAAAATTTATCGGCTTCAACATCCCTAAAAAGAACCTATAACAAGATATATTCAAAGCCGCCCGACTAACCACACTCATAATACCATACTATCCAAAATAATTGACCCCCTTTGTCTAAACCAGTATCATTCCAAAACTGTACTTTGCATTCCTACCTTATTTTATGTGTACCAAATTTGAAATCGATACCACATTTCGTTCTAAAGTTATCACGCCGACAGACAGACAGATCGACGTGAAAAAATAGAAAAACCTGGGAGGGTGCTTTTTCAAAAATTTTTCTTTTACGAAGAAAGTAAAATAAATTAATACTTAGTGCTTAAAAAGAGGCACAAAATGTGCCTACTTGATAAGGTGTCTGTAATTTACAGCTAAAAGAAAATTTTAAGATTTTTACTAATAAAATTCGACGAGGATGGGATTCGAACCCACGCGGGCAGAGCCCATTGGATTAGCAGTCCAACGCCTTAACCACTCGGCCACCTCGTCTGATGATATCGAATGCTTCAAAGTGCAAAACTTGATAAACAGGTTTTACAAATAAACAATTATATTTTATTAATGAAAAATTTATGAATGTGTTTACAATGTAGTAAAGATAACGATGTTACTTTGTTACAGTGTTTGTTATAATATAATTTCAACTTAAATCAACAACGACGGTAGACGTCGTATAGTTGCTTATATGTATTCTTTTTGTATGTTTGACTAATATATGGAACTATGAGATCAACGAATTTCGTGATAATGCCTTAAACGTAGGGGTGAGTCGAGAAATATCACCCTTCAGTTAATTTCGACCATTGTTTGTTTTGATTTAATTTCTCTGCCACTGAAATCTTACTCGTTGGATTATGAAACAGAATGGCTCAAAAATAGTAGATAATAAGTTTAATAGATAAACATTGGCTCAATTGGTGTCTAAAACAATGTTGTGCAAATGTTAAATGTGTTTAATTTGCTAATCCACCTTTATAGGCCAACTTTGACATTAATTGATAAAAAAAAACGAATATAACCTCAACCTTTTTCTTTCTCCCTTATTGAGCTCTATCTTTCTAAAGATAATTTACTCAGCTTTGAATCCGTCTCGTCCTTAGGCAGAGGACCGGCGACCCTTCGGTGATGCGTTACACATTGTCGAGTTTCGATCCTTTCTACCGAAGAGAGCAATGTAGTCTCGCTTTAGGCTATATTGCTCCCTCAAAAGAATATTTAATTGACTTTATGACTTAATTATTTTTTGGCATTGCTCAGGAACTGCTACTGGTTTTGAGTATAATCTTTTCTGTCAGCCGTCTGATTACATAATTGGCACAGAAATACGGCCTCACGTGTTCGCCACCTGCTCGAATCACCCAACCTCAACCGACGTTGTAGAAATCACCCCTCACAGCGTTTAGAACCCCTACCAAGCAATTTGTGGACCACCGATCTACACTCCGAAGCCCCAAAACGCCCGAACTTCGCCTTCAGAAGCCCCAACCAAGAAAAAGGCATCCGCATGCTACGAACTGTCGACCAGAAGTCCAAAGCACCTTATCTTTATACACATCTCTTAGCTAGTCATAAGATTTCAGATCCGAAAAATTATTCTTGTTTCGCTGAGATTAATTCATCGAAGTTTTTTTAACCTGTTTAAGTTAAACTGAGACTAAGCTAAGTAGTATTGTAGAGATCGGAATAGGTGGTCATCAGTTGGGGCCAAGTCTGGACAATGCGCCTCACGAAGGACAATTTCGCAGCCCAAAAGATGGTTTCCAGTGTTCTGACTGTGTGACGCGTGTTATCTTACGGCAGTTTATCGCCTTTCACCTACTGTCTCTAAAGAGCAAGTGCCTTTCTACACTACGTCGTTAACGAAACTACAATAAAAGTTAAACAATGTTTTTAACGGAGGTATACGAGGGTCGCCTTTGAAGTTTTTACAAACTACCACTAGATGGCGCTATTGAGATGTGACATTACCATGTAAATTTGACATTTGTAATTGTTAAAACAGTGGTAGCACAGAAATTGGTAGTTTGTTTACAGTGAGCGTGTGTTAGTTTTGTGAACAAATGGAAATTTCACGTGAAGACTTTCGTTTTAGTAAAGGGCTAACTCAACAATAATGCCTCAAATCGCTTCGTTCAACTTTTGGTAATGAATTACGCTCAGAAAAGACTGTTTACAATTGGTTTGCAGAATTTCTCCATGGTCGTGCTTCTTAGCGATGAATTTCGTGAAAGTCGACCCAAATCGGTTGTTCTTCCAAAACCCTTGAAGCTGTTCGCAATATGATTAAAGAACATCGGCATGTGGCTTACCATGAAATTGAGGCATCCTTAGGCTTATGGAAGACTGCAGTATATTCGATTTTGCATGAACATTTAGATGTGAAAAAGATGGATCCAATAGATTCTGCATAATTTGACTGAAACACAAAAATAGGCTTGTGTCCACTGGTGTAAGAAAATGCTCAAAAAATCGACCGAAGACATGCAAAATCAGTATACAATATCGTAACAGGAGACGAAACTTGGATATATTCGTACGAGCCGGAAACTAAGCAACAATCAACTGTTTGGGTGTTCCAAGATGAACTGAATCCATCAAAAGTGGTTCGTTTGCGAAGCACTTCCAAGAAAATAATCGCTTGTTTTTTTTGTTATATCGGACATGTTGCAATCATTGCTTTAGAGGATCGAAGAACAGTTAATGCTGAATGGTATACAACAATTTGTTTGCCAGAAGTCATTGATGAAATCAGGAAAAACAACAACAAACGTAGCATCATTCTTTATCATGACGGAGCCTGCTCTCACACAGCACGTTAAACAGTTGATTATTTGACGGAGAAAAACATCTAATTAATGTTGCATTGCCCATATTTACCTGATTTATCGCATAACGATTTTCATCACCTCAAGAAGCTGTTGAATCATTTTAAAACCATGTTTTTGAGATACTAGCTTCAGAGTGGAAAAAATGTTTCGAGAATTGGTTCGAACGCCTGTAAAAGTGTATAAATCTTAAAAGGTAGCCAAAGGTGTGCCAAAGATGTTATTTTCTTTTATTGTTTTTGTAAAAACTTAAAAGGTAGCCCTCGTAGTAATTTTTAGTGGTCTCCATTCTAATGTTCGCTTGGTCCATCGATCATCGGTCGTGCGTGCTTCATGTCTAGCGCATTGCCGCTTTCTCTCTGCTACGTGCTCTATAATATTCTTTAACTTCGTTTGTTCATGTATCCACCTGTTTCTTTTTCTATCTTTAAGTTTTATCCTAATCATCTGTCTTTCGTGTGCTCTCTGGGTCCGAGCTAGTTTTTGCATATCGGATTTATTCAGTGTCCAAGTTTCAGCGCCATATGTAATTACGGGTAGTATGCACTGATCGTAAACTTTGCCCTTTAAGTTATTTAGGATGACTTTATCTTTGAATATATAACTTAATTTCCCGAAGGCGCACCATCCAAGCCTGATTCTTTTTGAAATTTCATCCGAGACACCGTCTCTCGTTGTAGTAATTTTTTGCCCCAGATACATATAATCCTTAACAATCTCGAGAGCTGTTCCTTTATTTATATTTTATAGTGTTGGTTAATATTTTTGTCTTACTTTTATTCATCTTAAGACCAATTGTCTTTGAGCGGTAATTTATCTTATTTATCATTTCTTGTAACTCATGTGGATTACTACTGATGACTACAATAACGTCAGCGAACCTTAAATGACTCAAATACATACCATCTATCTTTAGGCCTTTCTTTGTCCAATTTAATTGGCGGAATACGCCGAATTCGACAGAATCAAAAGCTTTCTCAAAGTCTATGAAGGCCATGTAAAGTTCGAAATTGTATTCATTGCTCTTCTCTAGGATATTTCTCATTGTCTGTAAGTGGTCGCATGTGCTATAGCTGGATCTAAAACCAGCCTGTTCACATGGCTGGTGGAAATCTAAGTTATTTTTTAATCTATTGGAGATGATTTTAGTCAAAAGTTTATAAATATGAGATAGTAAGTTAATCGGACGGTAATTATCCATCTTTCTGATATCTCCCTTTTTGTGTAGAAGTATTACTTTTGATGTATGCTACAATGTTAGTATTTTGCCAGTTTCTAGACATGTTGAATAGTTTGACTAGTTCTTGTTTTAAGTCCTCTCCGGCATCAAATAGCATTCCCGATAAAATACCATCAGGGCCTGCTGCTTTCTCACGCTTCATTTTCTTCAGTGCATTATTGACCTCCTCTACAGTAACCTCTGACAGTTCTTCTGAACCTATATTTTGTATTTTCTTTTCAGTCCGCTTTCTTTTTTCTTCATTGGGTGTTGTTTTGGACCTGTAGAGTTCCTTATAGTAGGTGTTTATTTCCGAGTTTATTTTGTCCCTATTCACTTGTCCCTCACTATTTTGCAATTTACTAATCTCTTTTCTTTCGTTATTCAATTTCTTGCTTATTACTTTCGGGCCTTTATTTCCTACAACGGTTTTCAAAATAACTTTATGCTTGTGCGTTCTTATAACTTTTCTGATCTCTTTTCTGATTAACTTGTTAAGCTTCGTCCACTCTATTTTGTGTTCATCTCTGTTCATATTTCTTCTTCTTTCCGTGGATGTTGTGTCATTGTTCCTAAATATTCCAGTTGAATGAGTAATCGAAATTGTAGATAATAAACGAGATCTAACCAGAACACATACGAGATTACCAAAAATGAATTCTTTGAAACGATTAGATTTTATTTTCGAAAACACTTATTCTATTGACATAATGTGATCATATAACTGTATTCAATTAACTTTAAACCAATTCAATTAATTTCATAAAAAATTTGAGTTCACAATTGAGATTGAAAACAACTAGAGCGTTCCTTTCTTAGATACGAGAGTCATAAGGACAATGATAATAGAATCATTCTTAACTAGTATGAAAACTTATCAGTTTCAATAGATTCTTAAAATATTTTGCCAATTATCCAATTAATCCATGTTATAATACTGTAATAACCATGAAAAATAAAGTATGCCACATTGGTCATGACAGTTTTTTAAAGACTAAACTAAACAGACTTTTCCGTATTTTGTCCAACAATGGATATCAACAACATTTTTTAAAAAGCCGATTTTTAATTCTGGTTTTTGTGATGACTTCACTGCTTATCATCAAATCAAATATAAGAAGCTTCAGTTTTTTGGACGTTTAATTCTGGTTAACCAAAAATAGCAAAATATACGAATTTGAGCAATTCTAACTTATTCAGTCACATTAAACAAACATTATGCATAATAACAACATAAATTATAAAATGTCCTGTTATGACTGCTCGTGCAGTTATGTTGGACAAACATCGCAATGGTTAAAACAGAGTAATCCAGCATAAAGATGACTGCCTGACCGGTAAAAGTTCACGTGCTGCAGTAAATTATAATACAAATAGGATATCAGTTTGATTTCAATATTGTGAACATATTAGACCATTTGAAATAAAGACTTAGTTTATCTGATTATAGTATTTACCAAAATAAATTATCGCACAAAATATAAATGACATACAAGTTTAAAAAAGGATATTTAAAAAAGAAACTAAAATTGTGCTTATACCCTATATCCCTAGAGAAATTATATTTGAGGGGATCATATCTTATTAAAGTATATATATTACTATCTTTCTCTAATAACAATTAATTTCAATGATTTGCCCAAATACCATGCCCATTTTTATTTTCACTTTTGATAAAATGTTTTTAAATTTCCAGGTTAACTAAAAATTGTGTTAGATATAAAAATAGGAATAAAAATAAACAATCAATAAACGAGGCCTTAAAAAGGTATTGATAATACTATATTTTACTTACGTTCTCGCTTTCAAGCAGATTTCTCACAAAGTCTTAAGCTTTTACTTGCAGGAAGGGGTATTTTATTTTATAAGTTAATTCCTACTTATGTTAAATTTTCATGTTAAGGTAGTTCACTCGTGACAATCGGAGCCAAAAGTATAGCCCGATAGTAAATACAAAAAGTTTAAAATACTCAACGGAGTATTTTATTTTTGTCGGAGACTCTATTCGATACATGGAAATTTTCATATGCAGACACATTTTTAATGAAAATAAATATGGCGCTGCTGATGCATATACCAAATGCTCTATAGAAGTGATGTTTATATAGGTTATTTATTTCAAAAAACCTATTATTATAATAATATTTTAAAGTGTAAAAAAGTCCTTCACTAGAGAAGATAACTCATGAGAAACGTTTAGGTCTTAATTCAATATTAGATATTTTTTGTGATGAATGTTGTGTTATAACGAAAGTACCGACTAATAAAATGCATATTACAAATAATAAGATTAAACATTCGGATATCAACACCAAAGCTGTTCTAGGTAAAAATTTATTTATTTTTATATAAATATATTTAGTAAATTATTTAATTTTTTTTTAAAAAGTAACAACTATTATTTATATTTTTTTTTTTTCATATTTTTATAAACTTAATTATTTGTTACTTTTGAAGGTGCTGTTCATTCAGGTTTCGGGTGCACTGCATAGAACAAAACTACTGGCTTCAATGAATATGCCTCCAATATCATGGAATTTATATAAAAGATATGAACGTGAAATTGGTCCAGCAATAGAAGATACTGCCAAAGACAGTTGTAGGCGTAGTGCATAAGAAGAGCGTCAGTTAACACTTTTCTTGGTATTATTTTCAAAAAATGGCCAATTATCTCCTGTCCACCAGCCTTATCTCGAAAAGTATTTTGAAAAAATTCTGAAATATTCTCCACAGGGTGTAGATTAAATGAAAATTATCACGAGTGCATTACCTTTATTAATTTATCTGATGTATAAAAAAAACAAAATATTAAGGTCATCAGTTTTCAACAAAGATCGGAAACAAACCTTGTTGAAAACTCATTTGGGGTTTGTTTTGTAAAGTCATTGATAATTTTGTACTTCCGTAGCAAAACACTAATTGCGCAAGTCGGACTTGCACTTGGCCGATTATTTTTTATAAGGAATCTAAATATGGTAACAACTCACACACTCACAGTCACTGGTCAAATTTGACAGTTTACAAGGCCGACTATGATTTGTTTAAATGACCTTTACATATAAGTACACCATTAAATATCATTTTTCAGTTCGTTTACAAAAACACTTGATTTTTCGTTTTTTAACACAATGGTGCTCTGTATTTGAATCTTCAAGGAGAACCATATAAAACACAACATCTTAACGCCTAACTTGTAATGGATTTGTATGGATTTCAAACTTTTGTCGAAAATTTCTTTAGGATACTTTTAGTAGATTCTTTTAGTGGTCTGTACGGAAGACTTCTAAGATCACATCAGTGTCTGTCTCTCCGTCTGTCACGCCCGATTTTCTTCGAAACTATTTGACATAGAAAGTTGAAATTTGGCACTAATATAGGAATTGATGGCCTCATCAGAGTCGTGCAGTTTTGAAAGTTAAATTTTGACTTAAGGGGTTAGTTTTGGGAGGTGAAATCGGAAGTGAAAACAATTTTTTTTTCACTTCACACTTCAAATTACCAGGTGATCAGGTGGGGTGTCAAATGAAAGTTTGTAAAAACACGAGTTCAAAAATATATATAATGTAATATGTCTTTGTGTTATTTTTAAAAAATTGCGCAAAATCGCTGCCCCCTTATCTCGAAAAGTACTGTACAAAAAATTTTGAAAAAATTCTGGAATATTCTCAACAGGGTATAGATTGAACGAAAATTATCACGAGTGCATAACCCTTAATAATTTATCTGATATATAAAAAAAAACATTTCAAGGTCATCAGTTTTCAGTAAAGATCGGAAAAAAGCTTTGTTGAAAACTTATTTGGGGTGTGTTTTGTGAAGTCATTGATATACCTCCGTAACAAAATTTTTTATTTTAAAAGCAATCAACGAACGGAACACTAATTTCGCAAGTCCGACTTGTACTTGGCCGGTTTTTATTTCTAAATATTATGTAGAATTTTCGTCCGCCCTAGTTTTATACGTCTTTTAATAACTCTGAGACTAGTATAAAGTGAGTTTTTATTTTTAACGCGCCTATATTTATATCTCAAAATAAAAGCAGTTTGTTTTTCCTTTAGTTCTTTTCCCGATAATAATATATTTCCAGAACCATATGTTTTTGATGGTAAAAGAATACATTTATATTTAAGAACTTGATAAATCAAATTTATTTGTTTAAATAACCGGTCAAGTGCAAGTTGAACTTACGTAATTAGTATTTCGTACTTTGATTGCTTTTAAAATAAAAAATTTTTGTTGCGGAGGTATAAAATGATCAATGACTTCACAAAACACACCTCAAATGAGTTTTCAACAAAGTTTTTTTTTCCGATCTTTACTAAAAACTGTTGACCTTAAAAGTTTTTTTTTTCGATATACCAGATAAATTATTACAGGTAAAGCACTCGTGATAATTTTCATTTAATCTACACCCTGTGAAGAATATTCCAGAATTTTTAAAAGTAATACAAAGAAAAGTGTGCGCAAGTGTTACATTATATATATATATATATATATATATATATATATATATATATATATATATATATATATATATATATAATTGAAGTCGTGTTATTACAAGCTTTCATTTGACACCCCACTCGATGTCCTGTTATTTTTTTTTTATTTCCAATTTCACCCTCCAAAACTAACTCCTCAAGTCAAAATTTAACTTTTAAGACTACACGGCTCTAATAAGGCCACCAATTCCTATATTAGTACCAAATTTTAACTTTCTATGTCAAATAGTTTCGGAGAAAATCGAATGTAACAGATGGACGGACAGACGAACGGACGGATGGATTTACGGACAGACACCGAAGTGATCTTATAAGTGTTCCGTACGGAACATTGAAAAATAAGACTTTTTCTGAGATATGTTAAAATGTGTTTTTTTTTTTCATTTCTGCAAGTTTAATAAAATTGACTATAAAAGGCTAAACAATAAACACTGTACTGAATTGATCATCATGATATCATTATGGTATATTTGAATATTTGAATTAAAAGGTGAAATTTAATATAGTATATTTTTCTTATAACGACTTAATCAATCTACATAATGAAATAATAAAAAAGATATAATTTTGAAACTAGTCTAATTTGTTAACTAGAGATTTTCGAGGGTGGTTCGAAAAGACCTGTAGAAAACAAGATAAACAACTTCTTTTTCTTTTTTAAACTAAAATTTGTTTCTCCATTGAGCTCAGTATTTGATTCAGCGAGATTTCAGTTTTTTTATTCTCTCCGAAAAGAAATTGTTTCGAACTATGCATAATATTCGTTTACATTACAGATAATCTCTTCATTCGACGAAAAATTTCTTCCTCCAAGCCAATTTTGGAGGTTAAGGTACTAAAAAAGTTACTTGCAGCCATATCTGGGAAATAAGATGGTTAGAAAACTATTTCGAAAGCCAGTTCGTGCACTTTTGCCACTGCAATGGCCGATGTGTGAGCAGTCGCATTGTCTTGGTGAAGGAGTAATTTTTGCGCTTTATTCTTGTGTGCTTCTGCGTCAGCTTACTATAACGGTCCAATAATGTTACGTAATAAAGACTTGTCTCTCTGTTACCCTTTTCCAAATAGTCAATCATGATGCCCTGTGAGTGTGAGTTGCAAAAAACAGTTGCCATTAATTTTTCCGCCTGTAAAACTGTTTTCGCTTTTTCGGTGCTCTTTCACCTTCATCAGTCACTGTTTTGATTGCCTTTTGTCTCCAGGTGTACTACTGGATCCACGTTTCGTCTCCAGGTGTAATGGTGGATCCACGTTTCGTCTACCGCCATAAAACGTCCTTTGAATTACTCTGCCACTTTTCGAGTCAACAAACGTGGCACCCATCGAGCACTCAGCTTTTTCATTTTTAGAACTGTATGCAGAATATTATATACCTTTTCATATGACATCAGTAATTTCACGAAGCTTAATGCAACAATTTTCTATCACGATACCATGAATTTTATCAACCATTTCTCCAGAAGAAACTACAATCGGACATCGTAAACGTTCGGCCTCTGCAAAGCTCGTATGGCCACGTTTAAAATCATTTATCTATAATATATATAAAATGCAATGTCTCTATGTCTGACTGTCTGTTTGTCTGTCCGTTAGTGCGCTTATCACTGGAGAACCACTTATCCGATTTACGTGTTTTTTTTTTAATTCATACATTTGTTCTCTGGCCAGGTTATCTATAATCTTTTCTCTATAATATATATAAAATGCAACGTCTCTCTGTCTGTCTGTGTGTCTATCTGCTAGTCTGTCTGTCTGTCCGTTAGTGCGCTTATCACTGGAGAACCACTTATCCGCTTTACGTGCTATTTTTAAAACAAACATATGTTCTCTGGTCAGGTTATAGGATATATTTAATTACGTCAGGTAACATAAAGAATAAGCAGTGACGATACTAGTGCATCAAGTCGGAAAAAAGCTTACCGTTAGCGCGTTCTCTTGTAATACACTGCCTAAACCATTAAATATGGAACAATATCATGTTGCAAAGAATATAATACATATAAAATGCAACGCCTCTCTGTCTGTCTGTCTGTCTGTCTGTCTGTCCGTTAGCGCGTTTATCACTTGAGAACCACTTATCCCATTTACGTGTTTTTATAAATTTATACATATGTTCTATATAATTCGATATAAGCCTAGATAATAGGAGATAAGGTGAGATAATGGGAGATAAGTATAAATAATGGAAGATAAGGAGAAATAATGGGAGATAAGCAGAGATAAGTCTAGATAATGGGAGTTATGGTGAGATAATGGGAGATAAGGAAAAATAATGGGAGATAAGGAGAAATATTGCGAGATGAGATAAGCCTAGATAAAGGGAGATAAGGTGAGATAATGGGAGATAAGGAGAAATAATGCGAGATAAGGAGAAATAATGGGAGATAAGGAGAAATAATGGGAGATAAGGGGAAATAATGGCAGATATTTTATTACGTTAGGTAATATAAGGAATAAGTATTGACGATAATAGTGAATCAAGTCCACGCGACCGGAGCCGCGGGCATGGCTAGTCCAGTAATAAATGGTCTTGAGTGCTGGTGCAGAGTCCCCATGAACTTTCTTCAGTTCAGTTTCTATCTGGTCCGCTGTCGGCTTTTTTAAATAAAAATGTTTTATCACTGCATTATACTCGACGCTATAGATTTCTACGAGACGTTTAACACCTATCACTTACTCTAGGTGCCAAGTGGGCTTTGAATCTGCTTGAAACTTTGAACATAACCCTTACAGAAATCACGCTTACCAAAATTTTCATCCATTTCATAAAAAGGACTACTATTGTCAATTTATGGAGGTGGATTGATAAAACTGGTAAAGGACCATGCACTAATCTTATGGAAAATGGGACCCAGCCAATTTTTTTTATATTGCATTTTTTTGTAGCTTTTGTAGCCGTGATTAAAAGTCTCCATGGACACAAAATGCGAAATGCCCTGGTTTAAGCGCTAACGCTTCTGGAATCCCTGGAACTGGCAAAAGATTTTAATACATACAAGATTACTGAATATATCAGTAAACTTCAACCTGTGCCTAATCGGCCGAACGCAGAGCGTTATCCTGGTTGCTTTAAAATAATATTGACCATATCTAAGTAGATAAGTCAGGGAATTGTCTTACCAATTTAAAGTTATGCATATCTTTACATTTATACGCAAATATAACCTATTGTTTATGTTAGTAAGACAATTCTCTGACTTATCTACTTAGATGTGGTCAATAATAAAAAAGCAACTAGCATAACCTCTTCGTTCGGCCAATTAGGCACAGGTTGAAGCTTACTGATATACGTAGATTGAAAAGTTTTTGGTTTGGCTACTTAAAACACATTTTTTTTTTGCAAAATTCGACTTTATTCATCAATATAGTCTCCTTCAAGAGCGATACAATCAGTCCAACGCTTTTATAACATTTTTATGCCTTTCTTGTAGAAGGATTTGTCTTTGCCTTCAAAATAGGCCTCAGTTTCGGCGATAACTTCTTCACTGGAGCCAAATCTCTTTCCCGCAAGCATTTTTTTGAGATCTACAAATAGATAATAGTCGCTGGGGGCCAAGTCTGGAGAATACGGTGAATGAAGAAGCAATTCGAACTTCAATTCATGCAATCATCGTAACCATTGACCTGTGACACGGTGGATTGTCTTGATGAAGGAGCATTTTTTTCTTGTTCATTTGGGGCCGTTTCTTTGCGATTTCTGCCTTCAAACGTACCAATAACTTTATATAATATTCGCTAGTGATGGCTCTTCCCTTCTCAACATAGTCGATGGAAATTATTCAATGCGCATCCCAAAATACAGAGGCCAAAATCTTCCCATCCGACTGTTGTGTCCTTAGTCGCTTCAGGCGGCTTTCACTGGCTGCTGTCCACTCAGCTGACTGCCGATTTGATTGCGGTGTGTAGTGGTGGATCCATGTCTCATACTTTGGCACATATCGCATGAAAAAATCCTTTTTATTGCGCTTAAACAAGTCCAAACAGCGCTCAGCATCATACCAGTAAATGATGAGTAATTTTCCAGCAGCAGAGTCTCCGTAACACTTATCAAGCCATTGCTTTGCTTCAACGGTATTTTTTCCCATCAAAAAATAGTGTTTAATCAACACACGAAATTCGATTTTTCCATTGTTTTGAAAAAATATTAAAAGTGGCGTCACTAAAACCACTGTAACTTGTAAACTAATCGTCAAAATGTCATGAAATTTTGACACGTATCGTTTGAAGGTTGGTACTTCCTAAAAATCATATGGATTTTTGAAAAGGGCGACATCTATGTGTCAGACCAAAAACTTTTCATCCTACGTGTTATACAGTGATCTTGTATTTATAAAAATCTCTTGCAAGTTCTAGGGAATCCAGAAGCGTTAGTGTTTAAACCAGGGAGACTTTTAATCAGGACTACAAAAGCTACAAAAAAAAAGCAATGTAAAAAAAATTGGACGGGCCCCATTTTCCAAAAGATTAATGCATGGTACTTTACCAGTCTTATCCATAAATCCATAAATTGACAATAGTACTAATAAACCCACAAATATAAGAAGGCTGTTGAGTATCAGACCTGAAAATTCATGTTTACTGATGATTAGACCGGCAAAAATGAAGTGATATATTAATATTTTCATAATTTTCTCATGAAAGTGTTTATTTGGGGATATTGCATTGTTAAAAACCAACGTCAGCTGGACGGCTAGAAGTTTTAGATTGCATGATAACTAGACCGGATCTCACCTTTAGACTGTTTTAGTGAATCTGTCTGTAATAGCTCACATTGTCATCACTGCAGTAGTTTTTAAATTCTACTTCCGTATCAAGTAATCATAAAAAAAAATAAGAAATAACTCCCTGTGCTTTTACACATAAAAGGAAGCTTTCTTGGGACAAATTCCTTCTACTAAAAACAATATGTCTTGTGTATATAACGAAGACAGTGTTTTCTTAAACAAAGAAAACATTTTCTCTTGTTTTTATTCTCACAAGTAAACAGAACAGAAGTTTCATTTATGATTTTAGACACTTTTTATTGGTTAGAGATATATAATGATTTTAAAGCAACTAAATAATATTTTGTTATGAAATATTTAATTGCTTACATTGCTTATTAAGGCAATGAAAACTTGATTTTCTTGAAGTTTTAAGAAAGAGGATCAAAATTTCGTGGAAAGGAGGGAGATAGCAGGGAAATGACGTTCACTGTACTCCACGTATTGCTATCTACAGGTTATACATAAACGTTTAAAAAGAGAAAGATTTAGCAAATTACGAAGTCAATAAAGCTGAATTTACAAAATTCCTCCACCAATTTAAAACATTGCAATATTTAATATTAATTGTTTATTATTTTCTAAAGTGACTTGTTCTACATTTTTATTAGAGGCTAACCGGGCCCGCGGCTCCGCTCGTGTGGAGGACTTGATTCACTATTATCGTCACTGCTTATACCTTATGTTACCCAACGTAACAAAATATCTCGCATTATTTCCCCTTATCTCCCAATATTTCTCCTTATTCTCCCATTATCTCTACATAATTTCCATTATCTTGGCTTATCTCTGGTTATCTCCCATTATTTCTCCTTATCTCCCGTTATTCCTCCTTATCTCCCATTATCTCACCTTATCTCCCATTATCTAAGCTTACATCGAATTATATAGAACATATGTATAAATTTATAAAAACACATATAAAATACGTAAATCGGATAAGTGGTTCTCAAGTGATAAGCGCACTAACGGACAGACAGACAGACAGGTAGACAGACGGACAGACAGAGAGACGTTGCATTTTATATATATTATATTCTTTGCTACGTAATATTGTTCCATATTTAATGCTTTAGGCAGTGTATTGCAGGAGAACGCCCTAGCGGCAAACTTTTTCTAACTTGATTCACTATTATCGTCACTGCTTATTTCTTATGTTACCTAACGTAATAAACTATATCCTATAACCTGGCCAGAAAACATATGTATGTTTAAAAAAAAAGCACGTAAATCAGATAAGTGATTCTCCAGCGATAAGCGCACTAACGGACAGACAGACAGACAGAGATACGCTGAGTTTTATATATATATAGATATTCTTTGCTACATGATATTGTTCCATATTTAATGGTTTTGCATGTTTAAAAAAAAAGCACGTAAATCGGATAAGTGGTTCTCCAGTGATAAGCGCACAAACGGACAAACAGACAGAGAGACATTGCATTTTATATATATTATAGATATCCTTTACTACATGATATTGTTTCATATCTAGTGGTTTAGGCAGTGTATTGCAAGAGAACGCGCTAGCGGCAAACTTTTTTTTTCCGATTTGATTCACTATTATCGTCACTGCTTATTCCTCACATTACCTAATGTAATAAAATATAGTCTATAACCTGGCCAGAGAACATATATATGTTTAAAAAAAAAAATCACGTAAATCGGATAAGTGGTTCTCGCGTGATAAACGCACTAATAGACAGACATACAGACAGAGAGACATTGCATTTTATATACATTATAGAGTATAGATATTCTCTGCTACATAATATGTTCCATATTTAATAGTTTAGACTGTGTATTGCAAGAGAACGCGCTACGGGCAAACTTTTTTTCCGACTTCATTCACTATTATCGTCACTGCTCATTCCTTATGCTACCTATCGTAATAAAATATAGCCTATAACCTGGCGGGAGAACATATGTATGTTTTAAAAAAAAAAGTACGAAAATCGGAGAAGTGGTTCTCCAGTTATATGCGCACTAACGGACAGACAGACAGACAGAGATACGTTGCATTTTATATATATTATAGATGTAATAAAATATATATCTGTAACCGGGTCAGAGAACATATGTATGAATTTAAAAAATCACGTAAATCGGATAAGTGGTTCTCGAGGGATAAGCGCACTAACGGACAGACAGATAGACAGAGGGACGTTGCATTTTATATATACAGTAGAATCTCACAAATTAGAACCACTTTGTGCACCGGGCAGTTCGAATTTCTGAAAAGTTCGAATTTCTGGACAGAACATGATAAAATTATAATAAAACTAGTTATGTAAGCTTTATTTTAACACAAAACAGTTTTTATTTATTAACATTTAATTAATTGAACATATTAAATTCATAGAAAAACTTTTAAAAAGTTTTTTAATTATTAGGTATTTAATTGGTTTTTAACATAAAATCAGTAATACTTGTTTGTTTTTTTGATTTATTTAAACTGGATACAACGATATCGTTACGGACGTCCAAAAGGTTAGACATGTGTTTACTGGAAAATATATCACTGGTTTTGCACCATTTTATAACATTATTGATGCCTTCAAGGACTTTTAAATGAGGAATAGCTGGCGTTATGTCGACGTCGCTGCTATCTGAAGCCTCCTCATCGCTATTCTCTGCATCAGATCCGTCAGTAAACACATCTTCATTCCATTCCTCGATTTCATTTACATTTACGGAATTGTTTGGCATAATTTCATTCAAAAGATCAAGATTTATTTGAAGAACTTCATTGCAATCCTGATTTCGTTGAGCCAATTGTGCTAGTGGCAAATCATCATCGCTGTCGTAATCGCCTAAGTCCCAATTTAATAATTTGGACCAAGAATTTTTTAAGACTGTCTGTTGTACCTCATCCCATGCTTGTTTCAACAATATTATTGCATCTCGGATTGAATGCCGTTTCAAAAGTTTATCAATATCACCACCATCACCAATTAATTGAGATAGCAACTTACTTCTGTAAATAAGTTTTGTCATTTTAATAGGATTTTGATCCATTAGCTGCACAGCTGCTGTTACATTTGGCGGCAAGAAATATGCAATTATACTACCATCCTCACTTTGAAGTTTATCAATTGGTGCATGAGCGGAACAGTTATCTACAAGCAGAAGAGCTTTTGGGGCTAAATTATTGTCTTCAGAAAATCGGATGACCTGTAGAACAAAAAAAAAAAAATTAAAAAATATGGAACTTAAAATATGCATTGGTTAAACATACTTCTTTGATAAATATCTTGTGAAACCAATCATGAAAAATCCGGGAAGTCATCCACACATTTTTCGAAAAGTCATAATGAAGTGGGTTATCAAATCCTCTGAAGCTTCTTGGCTTTTTAGCTTTTCCAATAACCAACGGTTTTAATTTGTGTGAGCCATCAGAATTTGCGCCTTCTAGTAAAATTGAAACGCGTTCTTTTTGAATTTTAAATCTTTGGGCACTTTTTTCACAAGCAGCGTCAAATGTTTTATCTGGAAGGCAACGAAAAATAATCCGCTTTCATCAGCATTATAGATTTGTGTTTCCAATAACCCCATTTCCGCGACTTTTGCACGAAATCTGTGTAGAAATGGAGTGACCTAACCAACATCATTCGAAAGTATTTCACCACCAATTTTTAAAAACCGTATTCCATGACGGGTTTTAAATTTGAAAAACCATCCATCACTTGCAGTAAATGCGTTTTCATCTTTATCGGGGTACACTTCACTAAAAATTGACTTAGCTTTTGCTTTTAATACGGGTCCTGTCACTGTGTTCTTCTTTTCACGTTGATTTAAAAAACCACTTATAAAGGCGCTTTTCCATTTCCTCATATTCTGCCTTATGTAAAGATTTTTTTTTGCTCCCTGATAGTGCTGGTAACATCCATCCATTATTTCTTGTTTTTTTTGATTTTATGTAGGAAGATTTTGTCACATTAAAATCTTGAGCTAAACGATTTCCACTCACGCCTTCATTAAGTCTTTTTAATATTTTAACCTTAGTATCCAAAGATAAGGTATTTTTTTTACGTTTGTTTGGCATTTTTTTTTAACTTTCACACGTATGAACACTTCACTTTGACCTTCAGTCATCAACTACGACACACCACAAATAACTCGGTGATTCCCCGTTTTATTTTTACTTTAATGAGCGAAAAAAAAAAAATTTGTAGTGAAAATACAAAAAAAAAAAGTAAAAAAACTTCCAGAAATTAGAACCCCCTGTTCTAATTTTAGAGAGTTTAATTTGGTTTTTCGCCTATTTAGTTCAAAATCATAGAAAAAAAATATTTTATAGTGGAAATAAAAACCAAAAAAAAACAACACTTCCAGAAATTAGAACCACAGGTTCTAATTTCAGAGCGTCCAATACATTGAAATGGCCGGTTCTAATTTCTGGACGGTTTGAATTTGTGACGGTTCGAATTTGTGAGATTCTAATTTGTATTACTACTATTAACCTGGCCAAAGAATATATGTATGAATTTAAAAAAAGACACGTAAATCGGATAAGTGGTTCTCGCGTGATAAACGCACTAATGGACAGACAGACAGAGAGACATTGCACTTTATATATATTAAAGATATAGATTATTATTATTATATAAACCTGACCAAAGAATATATGTATGAATTTAAAAAAGACACGTAAATCGGATAAGTGGTTCTCGCGTGATAAACGCACTAATGAACAGACAGATAGACAGAGAGGCATTGCATTTTATATACATTATAGAGTATAGATATTCTCTGATACATAATATTGTTCCATATTTAATAGTTTAGACTCTGTGTTGCAAGAGAACGCGCTAGCGGCAAACATTTTTTCGACTTCATTCACTATTATCGCCACTGCTCTTTCCTTATGCTACCTATCGTAATAAAATATAGCCTATAACCTGGCCAGAGAACATATGTATGTTTTAGTCAACAAGTCATAAGCGCACTAACGGACAGACAGACAGTGAGACGTTGCATTTTATATATATTATAGATAATAAGAACTGAAAAACTATCGAGATTTTTGTCTACATTTTTGAATGTCAGGTTATTTTAAGTTTGATCTTTAGAATTTTGAATGAATATAAATGAAAATTTAGAACATATCTTACAAAAAATAACTAAGTTTAGTTGTCTAACGAGGAAAAATTAAAATTTGCTCTATAAGAAATAAAATTTTTAAGCGATGTTATTATTCCGTCTCGAATTAATAGTGTTCAAAGCAGCATTAACTTTTTTATGGATATATCATGTTTTAATAATAAAAAACCGGTCAGTGGTACGTCGGACTTGCACGTGCGGCGATTTAAAATAAAATAAACTCCTTACCTAGGTTAAGTTAATTAGGTCCCCGACATGTGGACCTGGTGAGCAAAAAAATCAACTCAAACGATTTTGCTTCATTTAACACCGATCCTTAAATTTAATTTTCAACAATTGTATTATTTTTGATATTATTAGAATGCTGAATTTGAACCGTCAGTATCTCTGCTATACCTGCTACTAATTACGTCATCGGAAAATGGATACCACCCCGGAAGAAACGACACCAGTTATGGCCCTATTGCAAGAAGGGCATAGCCAACGTGTAGTCGCTCGCAACTGCACTTGAGCCAGTCAACTGTCTTCAGAGTCTACAGACGTTACTTTTACACGAAAACCAGGATCAGGAAGAAGAAGGTGTACTTCGGAAGGAGACGACCGCTTCATTGTCAACACAACTCTAAGAAATCGTCAATTGACCAGCAATGAAGTCCAGCAGGAACTTCGACAAGTTCGTGGTGGGTCTGTCAGCCATTGGACAATCAGAAGAAGACATACATTAACCACATGCCAACCACTCTGTCTGATTGAAACCTGCTGTGTCAGCTTTCGATGGAGTATTAGGTATGCGTACTTAGTACAATTTGTTTTATCCTACCATCTTATAGGAGTTTTAGACATTGTTATGCATTTCGTTTCTGAGGTAGATATGACCATGTTATATTGTTTAGCTGGGCAGATTGAAACGGTATAGGAGTCTCCGAAGGTCATCTTCAGTTTCTGCTGTCAGTACAGCGTCATCAGCATAACACAAGATTGCGATGTCCTGGTTACTCATTTTGTATCTTCTCAAGGACGCATACTATTCATTATTTCATACAAAAAGAGGTTGTAAAAAAGTGACTTAAGGAGTCTCCTTGTCGTTTGCTGTCGTATATAAGTTTTCAGTTAGTAATGAATATATTTTTGTATTTTTGTAATATGCTTATACCAAGATAATCTTTCTAAAAGCTGCTCTAGTGTTTACGTACAAATTCTCTATGTCAGTGGAGATTTGTTAGCTTTATGGATTTTAAAAGTTGACTGTTACTGAATATCATCTGCCAGAATATACAAAATCTTGATCTAAAATAACAGACTAACAAGTGATTAATATATATATACGAGGCATGTTTTTTAAGTAAGTACCGTTTTGGAATTAAAAAAAGACGTGCAAAGATATCGCTATAATTTTATTTTTACATGAAAGCCTGTACCTTAATCTACTTTTCTACATAATTTCCGTGAATATTGAGGCACTTGTCATAACGTGGCACCAGTTTTTGAATACCCTCCTCATAAAATTCTGCCGCCTGACTTGTTAACCACTGTATCACAAATGTTTTGACTTCGTTATCGTCTTGAAGACGCTGACCACCCAGGTGCTTCTTCAAGTGCAGGAACAAATGGTAGTCGCTGGGCGCCAGATCAGGGCTGTATGGAGGATGATCTAGAGTTTCCCATTTAAAAGATTTGATGAGATCTTTGGTCCGATTAGCCACATGTGGACGGGCATTGTCATGCAGCAAAACGATACCCTTACTCAACTTGCCAGGTCTTTTGTTCTGGATTGCACGACGCAGATTGTTCAATGTCTCACAATAAGACGCTGCATTGATTGTCTCATTACGAGGCAGAAACTCCACTAGCAATACTCCTTTTCTGTCCAAAAAAAACTGTGCACATGATTTTGCGGGCAGAAATTGTTTGCTTAAACTTCACTTTTTTGGGTGATGATGATGAATGTCGCCATTCCATGGATTGTTGTTTCGAGTCTGGTGTGACGTAGGCCACCCATGTTTCGTCACCAGTAACAATTTGGTCTAAAAAATGTTCACCTTCATTGTGGTACCGCTCAAGGAAAGTCAATGCACTGCCTAAACGTTGGGTTTTGTGCAAATCCGTCAACATTTTTGGAACCCAACGTGAACACAATTTCCGGTAATTCAAGTTCTCGGTCACAATGCGATACAAAACACTACGAGAATATTGAGGAAAGCAGTCGCACAATGATGAAATTGTAAAGCGTCTGTTTTCTCTCACCTTTTCGTCCACTTTCTGCACCAAATCTTCATTAACGACCGAAGGACGCCCACTCCGTTCTTCATCATGCACATTTGTGCGGCCATCTTTAAATGCTCTCACCCATTTCCTTACCATTCCATCACTCATAATGTTTTGTCCGTAAACTTCACAGATCTCACGATGAATATCGATCGGTTTTTACGCCTTTAGCACTAAGAAATCGTATAACAGCCCGTACTTCACAATCGGCGGGACTCACGATTGTCGGAGGCATCTTAAACACTCAGTAAACAACGTATACAATGAAGAATCAGACTGTAATGGCGTCAGTGCGTAGACATGAGATGTAGGTTACCAGCGCGCATGCGCGGAACGCCGACCGTATCGCTGCGGCGGCGGAATCGCAAAACGGTACTTACTTAAAAAACATGCCTCGTATATATATATATATATATATATATATATATATATATGTATATATATATATATATATATATATATATATATATATATATATATATATAGATATATATATTTATATATATATATATATATATATATATATATATATATATATATATATATATATAGATATATAGATATATATGTATATATATATATATATATATATATATATATATATATATATATATATATATATATGTATATATATATATATATATATATATATATATATATATATATATATATATATATAATATATATATATATATATATATATATATATATATATATATATATATATATATATATAATATATATATATATATATATATATATATATATATATATAAGGTTACAGGGAAAAGTCGTCCTAGATAATTAAGGACGTTATAGTTTAGGTCGTTTCTGACCGATTTGACTCTATGACATGATGTCCTAAACTTAAACCGTTTTCGAGATATTGAAGTTTAAAGATTTTCTAAAAAAACATGTTTTTTTTTTGCTTTTATATCGATTTTTTTATTAGAGGTTCTGGAGTGCGTTTTTTTTTGGTTATTTTTAGTTCAGGGAGATTTCAATCTGCCCAAATGTAGAGTAACATAATAATAGAATTTAGATACTACCAATTACCGGTTTACTACCTGGACCTTCAAACAATAAAAAGGGTTGGGTAAGCATTTTTTCCGGTCGGGGTACTCTCTGTGCGAGTGACATTTTCTGTTCACTAAACATTATTGAATGATTTTTAGTCTGCTCATGCGATTCGTCCGTGGTAGATATGCTATACCGTGCTTTTCAAAAATATCTGTGTTTCATCTTCTGACTGTGTGAATTGGCTCGTAACTGGATTTTGATCTCTGCTTGTGAATATGGCAACGTATACCAACGAGGAATATGCTGACATCCTAATGTGTTACGGATTTTGCGAAGGAGTGTCGTCGCGTACACGTGATGAATATATACTGCGATATCCTACTCGTCGTGTACCTGATGTTAGCGTATTTGATGAAACTTATCGAAGACTACGAGAAACTGGTTCCGTACAAAGACGGCGGACTGACATGGGACGACCACGTATCTTTGACGAAGACGAAGAAAACGAAATACGACGTCTCTTTGAGGTGGACCCAACCACATCTACAAATGTTGTCGCACAACAGCTTGGTATTTCGCAGTGGAAGGTATGGTTTGTAATGCATACTGTTGGGCAACACCCTTACCACTTTACGCCCGTGCAAGTCATTGAAGAAGGGGATCCGTTGCGACGATTAGAATTCTGCAGATTTATGCTCAATACCGATGTCGAAGATGCATCTTTTTTTAAGAAAATACTATGGACCGACGAGTCGAAATTCGACAAAGACGGTCTTACACACTACCACAATGCCCACTATTGGGCTTCTAAAGAGGAAGGCAACCCAAACAAAAAAAGAACGAAAGGATCACAAACAAGATTCAGCTTAAATGTGTGGATGGTATAATTTCAAATTATTTGGTCCATTCTTCCTGCCAGACAATTTGAATGGCGAGGAATACTACAATTTTTTGCGGAACGATTTTACCTAATTTGATGGAAGACCTACCTATTGGTTTGAGACAAAATATGTACTTTCAACACGATGGCTGCCCAGCTCACTACAGAGGAAGTGTTCGTGCATGGCTCAATGACAATTATCCCAACAAATGGATTGGAAGAGGCGGATCCATACCTTGGCCGGCGAGAAGCCCAGACCTAACACCGATGGATTTTTATGTGTGGGGTCACATGAAAAGTCTGGTATACGACCAGATGACTCCTATCGAAAACGTGGATGTCCTAAGACAAAAAATAATTGATGCGGCTGACGAAATGAGGCGGCACCTCACAACCAGCGTTGTGAAAAGTAATTTAAGAAAAAGAATGAGAATTTGTGGTAGAAATAGGGGCGACCATATAGAACATGAATTATAATTAATAAAAAAATATTAAATCGCAAGGTTTTTTGTTTTATTTGTGTATTTTTCGTATTTTCACCTAGAACTAAAAATTTACCTTTTGCTACCCGAGCCCGCTTTAGGTGTCATTCTGTGTACAGTTTTCCTATTAAACTCCTAGTATTATACCTTTTTTGATAGCTAAAAAGACGTAAAAGTTTTTAAAATAATTTGCAGAATAACTTCCATACATTTTTTTTTCTCTTTATTGATTTAAATTAGGAAACACTTGGTAAAAATTCGTAATTTAGAAACATTAACAAGCGGCCATTTGAAAACTGTTAGTAACTAGTTCAAATTTTTTTGATGATTTTTGATACTTGACATACAGACTAACTAAAAATAACCAAAAAATCGCACTCGAGAACCTCTAATAAAAAAAAATCGATATAAAAGCAAAAAAAAACATGTTTTTTTTAGAAAATCTTTAAACTTCAATATCTCGAAAACGGTTAAGTTTAGGATATCATGTCATAGAGTCAAATCGGTCAGAAACGACCTAAACTATAACGTCCTTAATTATCTAGGACGTCTTTCCCTGTAACCCTGTATATATATATATATATATATATATATATATATATATATATATAATATATATATATATATATATGTATCATAAATCCTCTCATCCACTGGAATACTGGCACTTTCAACGCTTGGTTGCATGATCTTTAACCGATGACAAAGATACACAAGCTTAACTTCCCCCTTAGACCCATTGTTAACGCGGTGGCCTCACCTACACAAAACTTAAAAAAAACATCTGTCAAAGATCATGCAACCAACCGTTGAAAGTGCTGATTCATACATCAAAAACTCCGAACACCCTCACGAACATAATCAGAGACATTCAACTAGAGGAAAATGACATTCTGACAAGACTAGATGTTGATTCACTTTATCCTAGTATTCCAGTGGATGAAGCACTAGACAAAATATCAGTGAATGGGGATTTTCCAGCTCATGTTATAGAACTATCGGAACACTATCTAAAAAATACCTACTTTGTCTTCAACAGTCAGATATACAAACAAACAGATGGAGCGCCCATGGGATCTTCCCTTTCACCAGTAATATCCAATCTGTATATGATGTATTCTGAAACAGAGGCCCTTAAAAACTCACCACTCAAACCCAAACTCTGAAAACGATATGTTGATGACATCTTTATAATTTGGCCCCATGGACGAAATGAATTAGACAACTTCCTGACCTATTTAAATAGAATTCATCACCGGATACAGTTCACTTTGGAAGTAGAAGGAGAAAAAAGCCTCCCTTTCCTTGATGTGCTCATAACTCGGAAAAACAACGGTCAGTTTCAATACTCAGTCTACCGGAAGCCCATCCACACCAACAGATATTTAAACGCTGGCTCACACCACCATCCATCCCAAATCCAGTTGGTAACCAACACCCTCGTATCGAGATCATACCGACTCACCGAACCAGACACGAGACAGCAAGAAATTGCACAAATCACTAAGGCCTTTAAGCCAAATAGATATAAAGACCAGTCCATACGGAGAGCGTTAGAAAGGCAGCACCATCCACAGGCGAGGACAAAAGAACGCAATCTCAACCAGGGTAGAGTCCTGTTACCGTATACGAAAGGAGTTACAGATAGGATTGGAAGAGTCCTAAGAAAACACAACATAGGCACAGCATACAAACCACAAAACACTCTGGCAGACATCCTGAGTAACCCCAAGGACGAGAAAAAAACTGGAAAACCATGGGGTTTACAGCATCCCATGCGGAGACTGCCGCGAATTGTATATAGGACAAACAAACAGAAGAATCTCCATCTGGATCCAAGAACATAAAATAAGTATCAAAAAAAATAAAAAACATCGTCTCTTTTTCAGCATCATCATGATACTGGTCACAACATCAATTTTGAGGGATCTAACAAATAGGCTCGATTTCACATTATAAAACACGCATAATCAGACAAGCCTTGAAAATCGAAAAGAATAGACAGCTAAATAAGGGAGATGATGCGCTGAATATCTCCACTACATAGAAGGGTCTACTAGCTAAACCGAAGAATAACCAAAATATCAAGAAGGCAACAGTTAGTATAGCGCTGGAATCCGTAATCACCACCCAGCCGGCAAACACCGATGCTCGCACGAACACTTCCGACCCCCCAACTTACATCTACGTAGACGCCGACCTATAAAGGACAGAGGGTATCCCAAAAAAATCAAAGTCGTTTTTTTTTAAACGTTTAACGTCGTTTAATTTATTTGTATGATGTCAAAACAATTGTAAATGAAATTTCGTGTACGTAGGACCACGCCAACCCATGCGTCTTCCATCGAAACATATCAGTATTTGCGGACTAAGACGAACGCGAGCTCACATATCGATGTGCTTGAATATTGCGTGCTATTTGTTAGTTAGCGCATTGTTATCAATCAGCCAACATATCAGTGGAATTACGCAGTTCTAAAAAAGTTATATTTTTGATAGGGGACGTAAAACTGGTTCAAAACTTCCTTCTAATGCACAAGTTTTGGCAGTTTTGTTTTACAATATTCGTGAAGTGAATTTAACTGTCAATGAAAGCGCATATCTCACTATTGGCGAGTGTATTAGATATTGGGAAAAGGGCCGTATGCCTACCAAATCTTTACCAAATTTCGAGAAGAAACTTGTGCACTTATATCAAGCTTGGAGGGACGTATTCAAGCAGCGCCGACAAGAGTTTGTCAAGAACTTAGATAATTTGTTTGACATTACACACGCCGATGCGCTTCAATTAATGAAAATAAATGAAGATAGAATCTTCTTGCAGCGCCAGAGAGAGCCAGGTCGACCTGGTCACTTAGCTGGAGTGGACAAAAAACTGACTGATAAAGAGAACAGGGCTCGCCTTAGAACTACTGCTAAATATTTCTCCGCGCTAACTCCTTTGACATCATCTTATGAACCGTTACAAAACGATTCAACTTCTGATTCTAACATGGATTTACAAGAAGATTTTCCAACACTGATCGAGAACACATAACCCGGAACAAGTAAAACACCTATGCGGAAAGATTTCATTACTCCAAAATTAGTAGCAGCGTTAGATAGGTGTCAGTTAATTATGAGAGATTCTGTGTTTATTCTTGAAGCTACTATTGAAGCACTTGGACATAATACTGACGAATTTCCGATAAGTAAGCCTTCAATCTAAAGAATTCGTACAGAAAAACGGAAAGAGCGCTCGGAAACCAAAAAAGTTGATTTTCAAAACGAAGTACTAGATGTTGTGACTGTTCACTGGAATGGCAAACTGTTGTCTGCTTTAGATGCTCGTAAATCAGAAGAAGAACGTCTTCCGATAGTTATTTCGTATGGAAATAAAGATCAACTTATTGCTGTACCAAGGTTGGAAAGCTCTTCAGGAGGCGAACAGGCGCGGGCTGTTTGGAATGCGATTGTAGACTGGAAGATAAAGTGCAAATTCTTAGTTGTGATACTATGGCTTCAAATACAGGCCGTACCAATGGTGCCTGTGTGCTTCTCGAACAAAAACTTAATAGAGAAATGCTTATTTTCGCTTGCCGCCATCACATATATGAATTGGTGTTGAAAGGCGTGTTTTACGACTCTTTCCAATAATACTAAAAACATTTGGATTTCCAAACAGTTTTACTGATTAAAACGGTTTACCCAATAGAACCGTTTTTGCTCGCTTAGCAACGTACTCGCAGCGCGCTATTCATCCCTATAAAAACACATGCAACTACATACATTTCCCTCTCATTCCTTTATCGGATCTTGAGCCGTCAACATTTCTGCTATACCTGCTCATTAAATACGTCATCGGAAAATGGATAACACCCCGGAAGAAACGGCACAAGTCATTGTCCTATTGCAAGAAGGAAATAGCAAACGTTTAGTCACTGCGCAACTGCACCCGAGCCAGTCGGCTGTCTCCAGAGTCTACAAACGTTACTAAGAGACTTTTTTTTTTTTTTTGGTCTAGCACACGTGCTGCAGGGAAGTCCCTAAAGCGCTCCAGGAGCGGCACGAGTGCGGAAAAAGCGATTCACGTTGTTCTTGAATCGCTGTAAATTATACTCGGTGGGAAACACAGCGCTGGGCAAATTATTCCAAAGGGATGACGTTCTCCATATAAAAGATTGCTTGAAAAGCGTTGTACGCGGAGTAACAAGCTGAACCTCATACGGATGCGAAGCACCAGCGCGACGTGTATTTCTAACATGCACCGCTTTGGGAGGAATTAAGCGGGCTACATCCTTCGAACACTTTCCATGAAAATACTTGTAGAACAGACTCAAGTCGCCAACCGTTCTTCGATGTTCCAGCGAATCAAGGCCGCCGGTCAATTCCGGGTCCCTAGACTAGCGCCTTTACACGAAAATCAGGAACGAGACGACCGCTCCATTGTCAACACAACTCTAAGAAATCGTCAATTGACCAGCATTGAAGTCCAGCAGGAAATCCGACAAGTTCGTGGTGGGGGTGTGGATACTACCCCGGAAGAAACGGCATAAGTCATTGCCCTATTGCAAGAAGGGAATAGCAAACGTTTAGTCACTGCGCAACTGCACCCGAGCCAGTTAGCTGCCTCTAGAATTACCAAGACCCTGGTGCCTTTACACGGAGACCAGGATTAGGAAGAAGAAAGTGTACACAACTCTAAGAAATCGTCACAGTCCAGCAGAAGCTCCGACAAGTTCGTGGTCGGGCTGTCAGTCATTGGACAATCAGAACGGATCAAAATTGACAGATTTGCCAGAAAACATGTCGACTGAACCTTAGAGCAATGGCGCTCCGTTTTATTTCACAACGAGTCCCGAATCTACATGGCAATGAGGGATCTGAAACGGTTGCCTACGGAGGAGGTTCTGTCGTGGTGTAGGGAGGCATCTCACTAGACGCGAAAACCGACTTAGTTTTCGTGACTGATGAGACTCGTAGCGGTGAATTATCTGCTCACCGATACATCGAGGGGATCCTGTAGGAACAAGTCGTTCGTTACGCTGGGCTTGTTGGCGATGCTTCGTGCTAATGCACGACAATGCGAGGCGACATGCTGCTGCATCGGTTCGGCAATACCTGGCGAAAGTGGGATTACCCACATTAGATTGACCAGCGCGGAGTCCTCACCTCAGTCCAATCGAGCACATGTGGGATGAGCTCAAAAGGAGGGTTCGAGCCAGAAATCCAGTCCCTGCATCGCTGAGGGACTTAAAGGTTGCGATGGCGGAAGAGTGGGGAAGAATCCCACAGACAGTGGTGAAAAGCTCACCCGCTCCATGAAAAACCGACTGAAAGCCGTAATAAGGGCTAGGGGGGGGGGGGGGGGGGGGGGGTAATACAAAATATTAATTTTGGTTTTTATCAATAAATTTAATTGTTAAACTTAAACCGTTTAATTTTTTCTTTCTCTTACCCTTATTTTCAATCCTTGTTCTCCTTGTGTCCTCTTTCAATCATTTTAATTAGTAAAAAGCAAGAGGTATGCTATGGTATTTGGAATAGAAAGCGCTTTGAAATGATGTAAAAATCCGATTCGTGTTAAATGAAGCCAAATAGTTTGAGTCGATTTTTTTGTTCACCAGTGTGTTTTAAGATTCAATATGTACTTTCACGTTTTTTCTTAGTCTGTAATGTATAATAGTTATAGCATCTTAGCTACCTAATAGTCAATAAATCAATCTAGCTCAATCTAGAATCCAGTAATAAAAGTGTAAAACAGATATTTACTACCTAAATATTTGTTTAATTATAAGCAAATAAAATAATTTTGTCTCTAGAGTAGCGACACGCGGTATTGGAAATATATTCACATTCACCATACTGGCGTGAACCATTGTTTTTAATGTTTTTCTATACCAGATAAATTTTCAAGCGAAGAATATTCCAGAATTTCTTCAAAATATTTTAATCATTATTTTTCGAAATAAGGTGAGGGACAGAAATTTTTGGTCATTTTTAAAAAATAATACAAGGAAAAGTGTATGCAAGTGTACATCATATATATTTTTTGAACTTGTTTTACATTTGACACCACTCGTTTTTTTTTTTCATTTCCGATTTTACTCCCCAAAACTAACGTCAATTTCTCTATTAGTGCCAAATTTTAACGAATAGTTTCGGAGAGAAAATCGGGTGTGACAGACGGACACCGAAATGTTCCATACGGAACATTAAAAATGAGCTAAAAAGTTTTTGAAATTGTATCTACTAATATGATAAAATGCAAGTATCATAATAAAATGAACAAGAACAATGTTTTTGAAGAGTTATAGACTTTGTAGCATTTTCACCTATGTCCTTATATTATAATCTAAACAAAAATATAATTTTATCAGTTGGGTAACCCCAATATGTGAATACTTTCAGGCAGGCACCAAATGGCCGACGCGTCAATACTATTAACTAGAATGATGGTGATACTGATATGGTATGATTTAAGTAAGTTTACGAAAAAACTTCAAGTTGCTAATTAGTCGAAAAAAATAATGCGCCATTTAATAATAAAAATATTGATAACGAACTGCATGTTCATTCCTTTATCACCGCGTAAAAACGACCACTTCAAAAATGAATAAGAATCACATATTTTATATTAAGTTGGGAATGTGGAATGTTTGGCACAACGACACTACTCAGCACATATCACCACTACACCAAACACTTTATTTTTGCACTCGACGCGCGTTTACAAGCTTTTATTTGATACCACACTCGATGACGTAGTAAAAAAATTTTTTTTCACTTCCGGTTTCACACACCAAAACTAAACCCTTAAGTCAAAATTTAACTTTCAAAACTACATGGCTCTGATGAGGCCATCAATTCCTATATTATTACCAAATTTCAACTTTCTACGACAAATTGTTTCCGAGAAAAAAAAACGGGTGTGACCGACAGACAGACAGACAGACACCGAAGTCATCTTGTAAGTGGAACTCTACAAATTGTCAAAATTTAACCAGAGAAAAAATTTGTGGGCTAGGGAGTCGATCTTTTGATCGTTGTGGATGATTTCATTAATTATAAATAAGTTCGCAAGTCAGCAGTTTCTACTCGTATTCGTAGTTTTTTAACGTTAGAAATTGTGTCCGATAATGGTCAGCTGGAGTGTTTTGTAATATACTTTTAAGTACATTACTGTTACCAAGTGGCACGTCGGGCATGTAGAGAGACATAATTTTATTTTATTTATTTATAATTAAACAAATATTTAGGTAATAAATATTTGTTTTACACTGTTATTACTAGATTCTAGATTGACCTAGATGCTATAACTATTATAAATTATTGACTAAGAAAAAGCGTGAAAATACCTATTGTATTTTAAGATAAATATATATATATATATATATATATATATATATATATATATATATATATATATATATATATATGAAATGTTAAAAATGGGAGGAGAATATCTAGTAGAGAGTGTACGAATCCTACTCAACAAATGCATAACCGAAGAAAGAATTCCAACAAAATGGAACAACGCCGAGGTTATTTTGCTATACAAAAAAGAAGATAGAAATGACATAGAAAACTACCGTCCTATTAGTCTACTATCACACTTATACAAGTTGCTAACAAAAATAGTAACAAATAGATTACCTCAAAAAATGGATTCGTATCAACCAGTAGAACAAGCAGGTTTCCGAAAAGGTTTTAGTACGATTGACCACTTGCAGACAGTACGCACTCTCATAGAGAAGACCACAGAATATAACATACTATTGCATCTGGCATTTGTAGATTACAAAAAGGCCTTCGACTCGGTCGAAACTTGGGCAATATTGAGAGCTCTAGACAACGCAAGAGTAGACACCAGGTATTCAAATCTCATCAAACACATATACGAAAACGCGACCATCCAAATAACACTGGACAAAGATACAAAAGACAGATAAGATATTGGTAAACAGAGGCATACGTCAGGGCGATACTATCTCTCCTAAACTCTTCACACTAGCCTTAGAGGACATTTTTAAGAGTTTAAATTGGCAATCCAGGGGCATAAATATAGATGGTGTGCGTCTGAACCATTTACGATTCGCAGACGATATAGTGATTATAGGCGATAAAACGGAGGAAATTCAGAGCATGCTGGAAGAATTGCATCAGGCATACTTAAGCATCGGACTCGAGATGAATCTACATAAGACAAAAATAATGAGTATGGAAAATATTCAGGTAAACATCGGAAACCAAACACTGGAAAACGTATCAGAATATATTTACTTGGGACACAAAATACAACTTGGTAAAGAAAATCAAAGCTCTGAAATAACTAGAAGAATAGGACAAGGTTGGGCCGCGTTCGGCAAGTTGGGGTATGTACTTAAATCTAGAGAAATCCCAATAAATCTTAAACGTAAAGCATACGACTCATGTATTCTGCCGGTCCTTACGTATGGTCTCGAGACGATGGCACTCACCCGAAAAAACCGCTGACAAGCTTCAAGTGACACAACGAGCAATGGAGAGATCTATGCTCGGAATTAGCCTGAGAAACAGGATACAGAACGAGGAAATTAGAAGAAGAACGTGTGTGACAGATGTCCTCAGAAGAGTAGTTCAACTCAAATGGCAATGGGCTGGCCATATAGCTCGTCAAAGCTCAGAAAGATGGACCAGCAAAATGATAAACTGGCGTCCAAGACAAACCAAAAGGAGTGTTGGAAGACCTCCAAAAAGGTGGCGCGACGACATCCAGAAAATTACGGGGGTAAATTGGATCCAAACAGCCCTAAACAGAACGACGTGGAAAAGATTGGAAGAGGCCTTCATTCAGGAGTGGAGGACTACTATAGGCTGAGGAGAGAGAGAGGGGGGATATATATATATATATATATATATATATATATATATATATATATATATATATATATATATATATATACATATATATATATATATATATATATATATATATATATATATATATATATATATATATATATATATAATAATGTAAGAGCATTGAGGGGAAAGACTTTCTAAAGTACCTATGAAAATATGTTTATGTAAATCACAGTATGAGATAATAAATGTAGACATTTCTTTGTTTTTATCTCATCAACGCAACTAGAAAAATAAAAAATACCTCACTTTAGATAAATACTGAAGTTATGGTATATAAAGCTGCCTAATGATTGGATATTTAATAAGTCACTGTATCTATAATACGATATAAATTTACTGTCGTTGGAAAAGATTTATATAAAACAAAAATGTTTGCTTTAATCAAACTTTTTATAGTTCTGTTGGTGATCTTTTCTGTCTTCTTAATGACTTTAGCTGCTCCTCCGCTACTAGGTAAGCGATAAAAACGTATTTTTTTTTATTTTTTAATATTTAGATAGTTTAAGTACCTTAAAAAATTATAAAGTAGGATAAATAAAATATTTTACAATTTAGTTAGTTTAGTTAAGTAAGAAGTTCTTATAAGCCACTTTCACTGTCTTATACTTTTCTTTAAAGTATATCTTAAATATATCTTGAGTTTGGGCTTTCTATTTATATATATATATATATATATATATATATATATATATATATATATATATATACAAATAATAACCAGTCAAGTGCAAAGTGGATTTACGCAATTAGTGTTCTGTACCATGATTACCTTTAAAATAAAAATCTAAGCTATCTAATAGTTAGCTGAAAAATTTTTGGTCTGACACATAGATGTCGCCCGTTTCAAAAAATCCATATGATTTTTAGAAAGTACCAACCTTCAAACGATGTTTCATGACATTTCGACGATTAGTTTACAAGTTACGGTGGTTTTAGCGAAGCTACTTTTGATATTTTCAAAACAATGGAAAAAATCGAATTTCGTGTGTTGATTAAACACTGTTGTCTGATGTGAAAAAATACTCTTCAAGCAAAGCAATGGCTTGATAAGTGTTACAGGAGCTCTGCTCCTGGAAAATCACTCATTATTTACTTGTATGTTGAATTTAAATGCGGTCGTACCGACACAAATGATGTTGAACACTCTGGACGCCTTAATAAGGTAGTTACACCGTTAAAACATCAAAAAAAATGCACAAAATTGTTTCGGATGACCGTAAAGTGAAATTGCGTGAGATAGCTGATACCTTAAAGATATAATAAACAACATGTTGATTATATTTTGCATGAACATTTGGGCATGAGGCAGCTCTGTTCGAAATGAGTGCCGCGTTTGCTCACATTGGACCAGAAACAACAACGTGTTGATGATTCTGAATGCTGTTTGGACCTGTTGAAGCCCATTAAAAAGGATTTTTTCTTGCGATATGTGACAATGGATGAAACATGGAGCCGCCACTACACACCGGAATCGGCAGTCAGCTGAGTGGACAGCAGGCGGTGAAAGCCGTCCGAAGCGACCAAAGACACAACAGTCGTCTGGGAAGGTTTTGGCCTTTGTATTTTGAGATGCGCATGGAATAATTTTTATCTACTATGCTAAGAAGGGAAAAAAACCATCAACAGCGAATATAATATAAAATTATTGGTGCGTTTTAAGGCCGAAATCGCAAAGAAACGGCCCCAAATGAACAAGAAAAAAGTGCTCTTTCATCAAGACAGTGCACCATGTCACAAGTCAATTGTTACGATGGCAAAATCGCATGAATTGAAGTTCGAATTGCTTTCTCATCCACGTGTTATCCAGATTTGACCCTCAGCGACTATTTACTATTCGCAGACCAAAAAAAAAAAATGGTCGCAGGAAAGAGATTTTTCTCTAATGAAGTTATCGCCGAAACTGCGGCCTATTTTGAAGGCAAAGAACAAATCCGTCTACAAGAAAGGTATAGACATGTTAAAAAAACCGTTGGATAGATTGTATTGCTCTTGAAGCTGTCATTGTCAAAAACACATTTTTACATTCTACAAACAACTACTTAACGTGAAGGACTTTATATGACTGGTAAGTAGATACGGTTTAGGTTATTTACATCTGATTTTTTCGTTTATTGCAGTGGGTGTGATCTGTATGTGTATAGATTCCAGTATTTCTCTTTTTTTGGTATTTATTTCGGTTTTGATAATTTTGATGTTTTTGAAATCAAAGGTATGAATTTTATTCATTTCATAATTTGTAACTACTGTTTTTTTTGTCGTATTTATGGCCTTTAATTCTAGTTTCTAGGAATTGTTGTTTGCCCGACGTATATTCCTTCGCAGTTATTAAATTTTATTTCGTAGGCTATGTTACTTTTTTATTATTTGGGGTTTTGGTTTTAAGCCTGGAAAAATTGGATGAGATCAGAATATATGATTTGTAATATAACCGAATTTTGTAATTTTCAAAAAGTTTTTTGAGGAGTTAGGGTAGTCCATTTATAAAGGGTAAAGCAGTATATGTATTAAGGTTTTATTAGTTGGTTTTTTACTTATTATGGTATTGTAAAAGTTATGTATTCGTTGTTTGAAGACTTTGTTTATAAAGTATATCGGATATTTATTAAGTGTTAATGTTTCTTTAGTATTGTACTCTCTCTGTATTCTGTGTCAGAAAACTTGGTTGCTCTATCTGCTAGACCTATGATTACAGATTTCTTTTGGGAATTCGGGTGGTGTGATTCATAAATAAGATATTTAGAATTTTTAGTATACCATTCAGTTTTAATATTTCCATTAATGTGGTATAAAGTTACTTCTAAGAAATTTGTCATGTTCTTGTCTTCTGTTTCGAATGTTAATTACTTCAGAAGAAGTTTCTTGGAAATGTGTTACATAAAAAATAATCTCAACCACAAAAAAGACATAGAAGGATTGAGCTCTATTTATACCTATTTACTAACACAGAATCATACCAAACCAATGAAAAAGAACGATTTTTACGAAAAAATTAGTTTCCAGTAAAGTTGACGTTTTTTTCTCTTTCTGTTATTCGTGCTGTTTATATATTTCTAATTACTTTTTGTGTCTTTTTGTTATAAAATTAAAGAATTAAAAATTAAATATGAGAAATAATAAATAACCTCCAACAATATCATCCTCTTTTAAATACTTTAAGTCTTCTATAAGACAATAACACAGTATTAGAAAGAGATCTTTTCAATAAATTCAATAACTTGATTAGATTAAAAACTGATAAATTAAAAGTCTGTCCCCAATGGTTTACCAATTTAACTATAGTTGATTTTCCTCCTGAGGTTCTTAAAATTCTTGCTTTAGGTCCAAAATTTGTTTATGATTCCATTCCAGATACTGATATCCTTATAAAAACAATCCTTTCTGACATTGAATCCTTCATTAAGCTTGCACCAGCCTCCAGTCAAGATATTCTCAGGGCCAAATGCATCAATGCAGTTACCAACGCTGTCTTACAAAACCGTAATACTTCTTTTGAGAAGACTTTGTTCATCAAGACACACAAATTTCTCAAACAACATAGTGAGATCTTAATTACACCTTCAGACAAAGGCTCAGTCACAGTGGCCTTAGAGAGACTACATTATGAAACTAAGATGTTGGAACTTATTGATGATGAACAAGTTTACAAGAAGCTCTCTCATGATCTCACTACTCAACATCAAAACAAGAGTAATAGTTTTATCAAGCAGTTGAAGACCAAAAAATGGATTGACGATATAACAGCCAAACAACTTTACAACTACAAGGCGATTCCACCAAGGATTTATGGTTTACCCAAGATACATAAAGAAGGGGTACCGCTCAGACCCATCGTCTCCACTACTTGCTCTCCTACTTCAAAACTCAGTAAATTTTGTGCTAATCTTCTTGAAAAGTCCTTCCTCAATTATCATACATTTGCCATCAAAGACTCTTTTGCGTTTAGTGCAATAATCAATAATTTCCAATTACCAGAAAACCACGTTATTATATCACTGGACGTAGTCAGTCTTTTCACGAATATTTCATGGCAGTTAACCAGCCAAATAATTGACTCTGAATGGGCATTAATCTCACCCAACACCAAAATCAGCAAATCCTTCTTCTTATCAATAATAGAATTTCTTTTCCATTCAACCTTATTCAAATTTAAAGACTTTTTCTACTCTCAAATATTTGGATGCTCCATGGGCAGTAATCTCAGTCCTGTTCTTGCTTCAATTGTCATGTCGTATGTTTTAAAAAACTGCTCTCAAAGATTATCTTTCCGACTTCCCTTCTTATATCAATACGTAGACGATTTAATTCTATCCATACCAGCTGATGGCAAAGAAGTTCTTCATGTTTTCAATTCTGTCGACCCATATTTACAATTCACTATGGAAGAAGAAACCAACAATACTGTTCCATTTCTGGACACAAGAGTCGTTAGAGACTCCCATAACATCATCAAACTTGATTGGTATAGAAAACCTACTTCCTCTGGGAGATACATCCATGCAAACTCTGGTCATGATTGGAAGGTGAAAGTCAACGTCATCAAAGGCCTATATAGAAGACTGAAGACAATAGTCCATCCTGATTTCTTACACCAGTCACAAGAAACACTTACAAACCTTTTCATAGATAATGGATACAATCGTAAACTCTTACTAAGAACCAAAGATGAAGTCAACAAGCTTGCTCATATCCACCAAATTCCTCCAGAACCCCCACCCCTCCACCTTCCGCAAATCTCCCCTCCCCCTCTAACTCCCCCAGTCGAATTAAATCGGTCGTTGCTTTCTTTACCGTTCATTCCTGGCCTTACCAACAAATTGATCCATATTTTGCGTGTCATTCCTAACATTAAAATTGCTAAATATTACTTCTTCAAAAACAGACGTGTTTTCAGCAAGCTGAAGGCCCCGTTGCCAGTTCTTTCCATGTCTGACTTAGTGTACTCAATTTCCTGCCACAATTGTCCATCAATCTATATTGGCCAGACCTCTCAATCCTTGAATCGCCGTATTGCACTCCATAAAAGTGATACTAGATGCCATCCACACAGATGTGCTTTGGCGACCCATTCTGTTGACGATGGGCATTCTTTTAATTTCAGGGAACCCAAAATTCTTCATTTCTCAAAAAATCTTTCCAAGAGAGAATTCCTTGAAATGTGTTACATCCAGGAGAATCACCTTAATATCAATAAAAGAACCGACCTAGATGGGTCTCAGTAACATATATAGTTTCCACCTCTCCTGTGAAAAATCACCACACGATAATTCCCTGTCTTCAGGTGTTTTATGATCCCTCTGAACTGAAATGGTAGTCTTCTCTCTCTTAGCTGTGTAACTTCCAGGGTTTTTCTTTTTTCTTTCCTCCTTCCTCTGTTTGTCTATGTGTCTCAGTGGTTCTGGGTTCCACAGATTCTTCCCACTTTATCTGGGCCATCTTGTGCACTTATTGATTGCTGTCCTCCTTCCAATGACAGTATCTAGCGTCACCCTTTCTTTACCTCCTGTTACTTTCAATCTTCATTTGTTTCTGCAAACAATCTCTTCCTCCAATCATATTTCAACAAGAAATTAATAATTAATATAATAGACAATCTTCCTCCTGGTTGTTCCCATTATTTTCTCTCTCTTTCTCGCTCCCTCGCTCACCCTCTACTTAAAATTAGGTTATGAGTTATCCTTCCTCGGTTCCATATCGGTTTCTTGGTCGCTTAATTGGCTATCTCTTTCTTGCTTAAAGGTCCAATACATGCACTTCCCAATTTTGATCGGTTCCTTCCGGGTGTCGACCCCGTATTCTGGTTATTTGAGTTTTCTTAATAAGCCCCTTATCTCTGTCGGTCAGCTGTCTCCTGTCGTCCTTGTCATCTTTCCTATATGGCGGTGGCCATGTGTGGTTGTCACAGGTGAAATAATTTAACAATGTTTTCAACATCCAAGATTCTCAATCACTTCCATGTTTTAAATTTAGTTTTTATAATTTTGTCTACAGTGTTATAGTGTGTATTTTATATATTTTATGTATTAACCAACTTTTCTATGTATAAGCTACCTACGGCCATTCAAGTTAACCCAATTTCGTACTTCTCATGTGAGTTTTTTGACTTTTTTTATGACTTATATTTTATTCTCGTTCTACACTAATTTTATTTATTATAACAACTTAATGATAACATCATTAATTTAAATTTGTCCCAGACACGATAAGTGAATATGTTTTGTTCTTCTTTTCAGTTCTTGCCCTGAAGAAGGTCCCAATCTAGGACCGAAATATTGGCTTAATGAAAATTGTGTGATCTCTTATCACGCCCTTTTTGCCGAGTTCCCCAACTAAGATTTTATTTTTATAGATCGAATTTTACGTAATAGGATTTAATAAAAATGCACACAAGTCCATGTCAACAAAAATACATATTTTTGTTTTATTGATAAGATTAATCGACAAATTTTCAGAGAATTAAACACTCACAATAGTTTTAAAATTAATCGACAGCCGTAAATTTCTTTTTACAGTTAGTGAAAATTTACAGCAATATTATATCACGTTATACTATTATAATACCTTTATCAAAATACCCGGTCAAGTGCAAGTTGAACTTGCACAATTAGTGTTCCCTACGTTGATTGTTTTTAAAATAAAACATTTTGTTACGGAGGTATAAAAATGATCAGTGACTTCACAAAACACACTCCAAATGAGATTTCAACAAAATTTGTTTCCAATCTTAACTGAAAACTGATGACCTTGAAATTTTTGTTTTTTTATATACCAGGTAAATTATTAAAGTTAATGCACTCGTGATAATTTTCGTTCAATCTACACCCCGTGGAGAATATTCCAGAATTTTTTCAAAATTTTTTAATCAGTGCTTTTCGAGATAAGGTGGGGGGACAGCGATTTTTCGCGATTTTTTAAAAATAATGCGAAGAAAAGTGTGAGCAAGTATTATATATATATATATATATATATATATATATATATATATATATATATATATATATTACTCTTGTTTTCATACTCGATAACCTAGTAAAAAATTTTTTTTTTCACTTCCGATTTCACCCCCCAAAACTAACCCCTTAACTAAAAATTTAACTTTCAAGACTACACGGCTCTGATGAGGCCATTAGTTCCTATATTATGACCAAATTTCAACTTTCTATGACAAATAGTTTCGGAGAAAATCGAGTGTGACAGACAGACAGACACCGAAGTCTTAAAAAGTTTTTGCATATGCGATTTGTAAATATGTTAGCTGTTTTTAATTTAACTTGCGATTCAAAGTTGGCATTAGTAATTTGACTCCCGAATTTACATTTAATGAAGTTCATTTGAGAAAAATATTGCTTACTCCATTTTTTTTCAAGTTATTTTATTTCAGTACCAAAACAAATTGGAGCTCCATAAAAAAGTAGATATGTAGACCTGAAAATACTTACACACTCAAATGCAAATTTTTTCAACTCATATGTTTGGCAGACTATTCCAAGTGTTGAAAATTATTAGGCCTACCTCCAATACTGGTGCTGTAAAATCAGATTGCATTTTTTTTTCAAGTTATTTTATTTCAATACCAAGACAAATTGGAGCTCCATAAATATGTGCTTGTTAAGTTCAGAAACTATATATTAAAATTAACTATGTCAGTGTCAAACGAAGAAAAATGTATTGTTATGTATGTAGTTGTAATTTCTGGAGTCTCTCTGGATCTCATGTTTAAAACTGCTATCTTTAAATAATTTTTATTAATCAGGGCATTGTTTTTTTTGACAATATTAAAGCAGGTTTGGAAAATCACTTAGGGTTCCGCTTTCCAAATTTTCAGCTAAAAGAATTTCGGACAAAACAACTTCTTGCGTTACATAGTAGTATTTTTAATGGCTTATAATTTACGATTGAGATAATTTACTTTTTAATTTAATCGTCCGCCGTAAACTACCATTTTTGCAATCACTAAAGTTTTTTTAATTCTACATATCAAACCCCATTTTTGTTGAGAAATAGTTTGATTTTATTTATGCAAGATGGAAAACTGTTGTACTTGGGACGATCTAAATGCTCATTTTCCATTTCACTTAGTAACGCTTTAAATTGTCGATGGTTAAGTCTCCTTGTTTTAATGTTCTTGGTATTCTTAATTACCAATTCCATAATTTAACTAATTTCCTCTGGAACTATTTGTGTACAACGTGGCTTCTAATGGAGTATAATACAATGGAAAGTAATCCCTTTATGATTAATTTTTCCTTTTAAAATTGAAACAAGACAGTTTTTTGCCCCTGTTTTATTTTTTATACTATGAGAGTAATTTTTATAGTTTTATTGAGTAAGATATGATATTTTTATCCTCTCTTCGCCTCCCAGTTCTTCTTTCGTACCCTCAGGTGTGATATACTACACAAAACGGAAACCTAGGCTATGTGCTTGATATCGAAGAAAGACTCATCTACCGCAATTGATGAATCTAAAGCTAATTTAACGTCTTGGACTTGTTAGTTGGTTACATTTGAGGATATTTTAACGGTCTCATCTGCTTTGGCAGATTGTTTTAATTTCACTTAAAATCTCTACTTTGGTTTCGAAGTCCTGAAAAAGTCCTTCAGAAGCATTAACAAAACATTATTTTAGGTAGTCACTATCTGCGAATAGTTTTCCTATGTTAGCAGTATGTTTTTTTTTATGGGTCTAGTACACGTGCTGCAGGGAAGTCCCTAAAGCGCTCCAGGAGCAGCACGAGTGCGGAAAAAAGCGACTCACGTTGTTCTTGAATCGCTGTAAATTGTACTCGGTGGGAAACACAGCGCTGGGCAAATTATTCCAAAGGAATGACGTTCTCCATATAAAAGATTGCTTGAAAAGCGTTGTACGCGGAGTAAACAAGCTGAACCTCATACGGATGTGAAGCACCAGCGCGACGTGTATTTCTAGCATGCACCGCTTTGGGAGGAATTGAGCGGGCTACATCCTTCGAACACTTTCCATGAAAATACTTGTAGAACAGACTCAAGTCGCCAACCGTTCTTCGATGTTCCAGCGAATCAAGGCCGCCGGTCAATTCCGGGTCCCCAATCAGACGGACCGCCCTTCTCTGAACAGAATCCAACAAATGCAGTGTTTGTTTGGGAGCGGAGCCCCAAACGTGGGAGCAGTATTCCATAGTTGGTCGAATTTGGGCTACTTTGTAAAGAATTAACAGTTGTTGTAGAGTGTAAAGCTTTCTGGTTCTAAATAATATTCTCAACTTTTGAGAAGCTCTCCTTGCTATGACTGCAACATGTTCATGCCAGGACATATTTGCTCCCAAACTAACGCCCAACAAATTGAGCGACGATACTAGGGGAATGGAGTGGGTTCAGCAACGTCAACTTTTTTAGAAAAAAACTGCCGCCTGGGTTTTGTAGCGTTAAATTCCACTTGGTTACTGTCACCCCAAGATAGAATTTCTTCCAGGTCTTTGTTAAGTTGAACGACCTCCTGCTGTCTGCGGACATTCGCCTGAGCAGCCGATGACCGAGCGTTCAAGGTGAATGAAGAGACAAGGGTACTGTCATCCGCAAAGCTGTAGATTGGATTCCCGGTCTTTTCCAGCAGATCGTTAATGTAAATGAGAAAGAGAGTAGGAGACAGTATGGAGCCCTGGGGCACACCGACGTTGATAGTGAGGGTGTTAGAAAGAAATCCGTCGACCGCCACTCGTAAAGAACGCTCTCTGAGGAAACATGAGAGCCACAAACAGAACCTTTCAGACATACCATAAGAACGTAACTTAGCCAATAGTCCATCGTGCCAAACACGGTCGAATGCCTTGGATATGTCAAGAGCAACCGCTCGAGATTCTCCAAAGTGTTCAATTGCGTTGTTCCAAACATGTGTTACATAAGTCAGGAGATCTCCTGTTGATCTATGTTTACGAAAACCATATTGGTGATCGCTAATAATATTGAATCGTTCAAGATATTTTAGAAGATGCTCATTGATAACCTTTTCCATGACTTTTGATATTATTGAAAGCAGTGCAACTGGTCGGTAGTTATTTGGCAAGGTCTTCTTGCCTTTTTTAGGTATCGGCTGAACCGTGGCACATTTCCAGCAGGACGGAAATATTCCCTTTCTGTAGGATAGGTTAAAAAGTCTAGAGAAAACTGGTGTTAGTTCCCTTGCACAGTTTTTGAGAACTATGGCAGGTATTCCGTCAGCGCCAGAAGCCTTCTTGGTGTTTAGCTTCATTAAAATACGCTTTATGATGCGCTGTCTGAAGATAACATCGGGCATCCTTGACTGCAATATGGGAATAGTAGGTGGTGTTTTTCCTTAGAAATCGACAGTAGAATGTGAAGCAAAGAGTTCAGCCAACAAGTTCGCCCTCTCAACAGGTGTGGTTGCAATGGAATTATCTGGCCGTGTGAGTGGTGGTATGGTGGATTTGGTAAAATTTTGACTAACTGCCTTAGCGACTGCCCAAAAGGACCTGGAATTGTTGGGACAAGCGAGAAGTTTGTTTCTAATTCGTTGATTGTGTGCCTCCTTGGTTTCGTCGATAATTCCCTTGCATCTGTTCCGAGCATGAACAAAGATGTTACGATTTACGATGTTAGGATTTTCACGCCATTGTCGGTAGGCAATATGTTTAGAAGCAACAGCTTCTTTGCATTTTCGGTCGAACCAAGGCTTGCCGTTGGAGGAGCATTTCTTCGAAAAAGGGATGTAAGCTTCCATACCAGCCAAAATAACATCGGAGACCTCCCTGGCGCAGTCAGATGGGTTATCGGATCGAAAACAAACGTCCATCCAAGGGAAAGTTCGAAAGTATTCCATGAGATCTTCCCATTTAGCAGATTTGTAGTGCCAAATCTTGCGCGGCCTAGGCGCCTCTCTGTCACTGATTGGCAGGATACTCGATGTCGAAAGCAGTTTATGGTCGGAAGAACCTAACGGCGGATTTACGGTGACCGTGTAAATCTCCGGATTGGTGGTTAAAAACAGATCAAGAAGACTGGCGAACTCCCCGTCTCGATCAGGGATCCGTGTTCGTTCGTCAATAAGCTGAGTTAAGCCATAACTGATTGAGAATGATTCAGCTTCACGACCTTGTTCGTCGGTAGTATTTGAATATTTAAGCCAGTTAAGCAGTGTTCTTATTTACTAAGAAGCTTGCAATATTAACTTTATTAACTGACTGTCACCAATAATTAAATATAGAAATTCATTTCTCATTCTTTCACTATTCAGAAAACAAACCAATACTTATACGGCTGGTGATGGCACGATAACGCCTATAGAAGTGCGGTAAACAGTCCCGTTGATCACAGTAAGCAAAAGCGATGCTAACGAGTGATACTACACAGTAACAGCGGCAAACGGATGATTTCACAAGCCTACAATCGATGATATGCCATCTGTTGATGGTAGGCAGTCAACTCGATGATAATTGGGAACTCGCTAACTCTGAGGAACTATCTGTAGACAGATACGCTCGATTGATAGCAACGTTGACAGTCTTCGTAGAAAGTTGTTCTGGACTGACAGCAGATGACTCTGGTCTTCTAACCCAACACCGATTTTATGGTCAAATGATATGACTTCCCGCGTGCGTAAATTGTGATGTTTGGTACATGAACAGTGCTTGATGTGTTTATGGTATCCCAAACAGAAACAGGTATGTCAGTCTGTAAGTGACCGTATGTTAATGAAGATAGACACCAAAAAGGCTTCTGGCGCTGACGGAATACCTGTCATAGTTTTCAAAAACTGTGCGAGGGAACTAACACCAGTTTTCTGTAGACTTTTCCACCTATCCTAAGAAAGGGAATATTTCCTTCCTGCTGGAAATGTGCCACAGTTCAGCCGATACCTAAAAAAGGCAAGAAGACCTTGCCAAATAACTACCGATCAGTCGCACTGCTTTCAATAATATCGAAAGTCATGGAAAACGTTATCAATCAGCATCTTCTAAAATATCTTGAAGGATTCAACATTATTAGCAATCACCAATATAGCTTTCGTAAACATAGATCAACAGGAGATCTTCTGACTTATGTATCACATGTTTGGAACAACGCAATTGAACACCCTGGAGAATCTCGAGCGATTGCTCTTGACATATCCAAGGCATTCGACCGTGTTTCACACGATGGCTTGTTGGCTAAGCTACGCTCTTATGGTATGTCTGAAAAGTTCTGTTTGTGGCTCTCATGTTTCCTCAGAGAGCGTTCTTTACGAGTGGCGGTCGACGGATTTCTTTCTAACACCTTCACTATCAACGCCGGTGTGCCCCAAGGCTCCATACTGTCTCCTACTTTCTTTCTCATTTACATTAACGATCTGCTGGAAAAGACCGGGAATCCAACCTACAGTTTTGCAGATGACAGTACGCTTATTTCTTCATTCACTTTGAACGCTCGGACATCTTAACAAAGACATGGAAGAAATTCTATCTTGGGGTGACAGAAACCAGCTGGAATTTAACACTACAAAAATCCAGGCGGCAGTTTTTTTCTAAAAAAATTAACATTGCTGAACCCGACATAGTCATGTCGGGGCACTCCATTCCCCTAGCATCGTCACTCAATTTGTTGGACGTTAATTTGGGAGCAAACATGTCCTGGCATGAACATGTTCGCTCAGCTCAAATTCGACCAACTATGGAATACTGCTGCCATGTTTGGGGCTCCGCTCCCAAATACACACTGAATTTGTTGGATTCTGTTCAGAGAAGAGTTGTTCGTCTGATTGGAGACCTGGAACTGACTGGCGGCCTTGATTCGCTGGAACATCGAAGAACGGTTGGCAACTTGAGTCTGTTCTACAAGTATTTTCATGGAAAGTGTTCGAAGGATGTAGCCCGCTTAATTCCTCCCAGAGAGGTGCATGTTAGAAATACACATCGCGCTAGTACTTCACATCCGTATGAGGTTCAGCTTGTTACTCCCCTTTGGAATAATTTGCCCAGGGCTGTGTTTCCCACCGAGTACAATTTACAGCGATGTAAGAACAACGTGAATCGCTTTTTCCGTACACATGCCACTCCTGGAGAGCTTTAGGAAATTTCCTGTAGCACGTGTGCTAGACCCATAAAAAAAGAGACATACCAGTAGTCATACGGGTTCCAGAAGCATCTCGCTTCGTCGGTATGTGGGTGTCACAGAGACAGGCTACTGTCAGTAGCAGTACATTCTGTTGGAGTGTATGGGCGACAGAGACAGATTATTAGTAATGGAGAATCCCACCCTGTCGCTGCGTGTATGTAAAGCATACTTGCCTTGCGAATCCGGATGCGTATGACGAGTAACTTGGATCTGGGCTGGACGCTTGGTTGTGGTGCTTGTGGTATTTTTTGGTCGCTTCTTTTTTTGGGTTCTTTTCGACTGGTCTTGACAGGAGGATCGGGGGCCGTACAACCTTTTTGTACTAGGATACAGTGATTTTATACGTTATAGGCGTAGGAAAACTGGGAAAGTTAAAAAGTTGATTTTTTACCTCTTTTTACAACTGTTTTTTCCGAAAGATTAAAATCCATAAATTCACAGTTATTTATTGAAGCAAAAATGAACTTCGTGTAATGTCTAGTAAGAAAGTTAGACCATACACGCATAATGCCCAGAAAAGTCTGTAACTTTCTTATACTTTTGTTCAATATGTTTTAACCCACATCCTTGATATATTTTAAATTGTACGCTGCATGCTTTTGATAATAAACATAACATTCATCTATCATACGCAATTAACATCTAACATTATTTATTGACTATTAGCTAGTAAGCTGCAACAAGATGCCTTCTATTTAAAAGCGGATAAAAAGATGACAAAGGAAATAAGGTTGTTATATTGGATAAGAAAGAATACTTTCAACGTCTAGATTAGTTACAGCCTCTTCTTATCGAATCTGGCCCTTATGAAAAGGTAATAAAAAATCCATTATTGAGAATGATAACAGAAGTTAAAAACTCTCAAGAAATGCAAGAACCTTGTTTCTGATTCGCTAAAATTTAAATTAAATGTGAATAATCCGACCATACCAAAGTTGTAATGCTTGCCCAAAATTCACAAACCTGGAAAAGCAATGCGACCCATTGTTTCATCGGTCGGATCACCCACATATTTGATATCCAAATGGTTATCAAAAGAACTTGAAAATTTACCATTAAATACTTTCACAGTGAAAAATTCTTTAGAATTCATTAACAAAACAAAAGTTCTAGTTCTCAATAAAGGTGAAATCTTAATTTTCTTTGATGTCAGTTATTCTTTTTTAAGTGTGCTAGTAACTACAAACTTTACAATATCTCCAAGAATTACTTTGAGGACAAATGATTTGATTCATGAATACTTAACATTATCTAAACTTTGTATGGAACAAAATTATTTTCAATATAACAGTCAATTTTATGTTCAGAAAGAAGGAACAGCTATGAGTAATTGCTTATTACCTTTCATAGCCAATTTATTCATAAGTAAATTTGAAACCGAAGCCAGTCAAGAATTTGAGGATTTCCCAAGGGTATGGTATAGTATGTGGATGATGTTTTCACGATTTTTGGTACAGAGAAAGCAAATATGGATGATTTTGTTTTCAAATTAAATAGCTGATATGATTCCATTAAATTTACTTACGAAATTGAGAAGAAAGGACAATGTCATTTCTAGATTTTTTAATTATTAAAAATAATAATAGGTTAGAATTTGATATCTATAGAAAAGACATAGTAACAGATAGGTAAACTCCTAATGATTCATTTTCATTTGGAGCATCGTTTAGTCACTTTTCCTTTGAATAAAGTAACCTTCAATAATGAAAGGATTCGTTTAAGAAATATAATTAGAGTTAATGGTTATCACGATGACTTAATAAACAAGTAATAAATAGACATAAGTTCAGGTTAAATATTCAGAACTCCACCTTTTTTACACGCGATGCAAATAAGGCCAAGTATGTCTCCATACCATAAAATCCGAAATATAGCAGGGGACTGAATAAGATATTTAATAAGATTGTAGCCTTACCTTAGTCAGTATAAGTCATCAGACAAGATTCCTAATTGTGAGAAAAGTGGAATTTATGAAATTAGTTGTAATGATTGCGACGAAAAGTATTTAGCAAACTATTTAAAATACAGTTAGAATTTAAAATACAGTAAAACAGGAAAGTTGCCGAACATGCCCTGAAGCTAATCATACTGTAACATTAGGTAATCTAAGATTAATTAAAAATGTGTCCGATGGAAGATTGCTGAACGCGTACGAAAATATGGAAATTATAAAACGTAAAAGTAGTTTAAATAAAGACAGAGGGTCTATTCCTTATAGTCCCCTCTACTGGTTACTTGACTGGAACTGATGGCCTCGCCTATGCCATTATTTCCGCCTGAGTAACTTAGATGATGAAGCTTACAAATAAAGTGTTTGGTGTAGTGGTGAGATATACTGAGTAGTGTTACCAATCAGAGTTTAATCAAGAATATATATATATATATATATATATATATATATATATATATATATATATATATATATATATATATATATATATATATATTAATTATATTGAATGGGTACTATAATATAATTGAATATATAGTAACCAGAAATTTAATCTAATAAACGCTCAATATGTTGAGTTTGTATTAGATTCTGCTTTTTCATAAATCATAAAATAAAGACTTATATACTACAAGTTTGTGTATTTTCTTTATTTTGTTTGTACTATTTATTTATATGTTTTTATAATACGTTATATTTTGTATTGCAATTTATTTTATATATTATATTACTTTATCATATTTAAAGATGTGATATGTTACCTGATTATTTTTATTGCTATTTTAGAAAAATCCAAACTAGGTTGTACTGCTTTGGAGTGCAGTCAATCATGTCCATCAGGAGCAGGCATCTGTTACGAGGATCTAGACATCTGTGTGTGTGTCGGTCAATCTTTTGTAAAGATGTAAACATGTACAAACTAGAACCTAAATGACAATAATGAATATGTGCCATGTATTAAACTTATTAATATAAAATAAAATTTGTTTGAACTGTATGTTAATGCCTTTTTTAATTATTAGAATTATAATAAAATTTACTCACTGGTCATTAACTGAAATTCATACTCATCTCCACAGACAAACACGTGCACAGGCACAGACACACGGACCCGAGGACCCACAAATGCATAAACATATTGACACAAGTACTCACAAAACACTTCCCAGAGTGGGAAGTGCTCCAAAATACTAACATAAATTATTCAGTAGTGAAAGCTGTCCAAGCCCTATATAACCACATGAAATCCACCATAAAAGTAGGAAATAAAATATCAGATTCTTTTATTGTGAACAAAGGCTTGCGACAAGGGTATTGTATTTCGCCATCTCTATTCAAGATCTATGTTGCAAAAGTACTCGGGAGGTGGAAAAAGAAATGTAATGGTATGGATATTCAAGTTGATGACAACACCTGTTATATACCCTTCAGTTCGCAGACGATCCAAGTAGTATGTGCTAATGACAGAAGATCTGGAATATGTGGCGAGGAAACGGAAGGAAGAAAATGAAATATGGGGTTTACAAATAAATACGGAAAAAATACAGTATTTATGTATAGGTGATGAAACAACAGATATAAAATTGGACATTAACGAAACAATAAAAACATGCGAAGAGTATACATATTTGGAAGTAAATTTTAACAAAGAGGGGCAAATGAAAAGGAAATAAAGCTAAAAATAAACAAAGCCAGACGCATCACCAAAGCATTAAATGGGATATTATGGAGTACAGAAATAGACAAAGAGAGAAAGAAAATAATCTATGAAAGTATGATAAAGGGCACGTTGATGTACGGAGCAGAAACATGGCGTATAAAAGAACATACAAGGAGAAAAATAGAAGCCACAGAAATGGACGCCCTAAGACGTTCAACGAGAACATCAAGACTAGAACGTATTAGAAAAAACATTATTAGAGAACAAATGAATGTGGGGGAAACAATTATGGAAGGTGTATAGAGGAGACAGCTTGTCTGGTATGGGCACGTTCAGAGGATGGGAGAAGAAAGATTGCCGAGGAAGGTGCTGAAGTAGATACCACCTGGGAACAGAAGGAAATCCTGCATCAAGGGTTTAAGAAGATCAATGAGCGAGAGAGGCTTGAGCGATGACGATTGTAATGATAGACAACACGACGTTATAAACCCGAATTGATGATGAGTCACAAAACACACATAAACACACCCAAAAGGAGAAAAATATGTATGTACACATATATAATATATATTCCTCTAACATCGTCACTCAATTTGTTGGGCGTTAATTTGGGAGCAAATATGTCCTGGCATGAACATGTTACAGGCATAACAAGGAGAGCTTCTCAAAAGTTGGGAATATTATTTCGAAATAGAAAGCTTTACACTCCACAACAACTGTTAATTCTTTACAAAGCTCAAATTCTATTAACTATGGAATACTGCTCCCGTGTTTGGGGCTCCGCTCCCAAACATACACTGCATTGTTGGATTCTATTCAGAGAAGAGCTGATCGTCTGATTGGAGATCCGGAACTGACCGGTGGCCTTAATTCGCTGGAGCATTGAAGAACGTTTGGCGACTTGAGCCTATTCTACAAGTATTTTCATGGAAAGTGTTCGAAGGATGTGGCCCGCTTAATTCCTTCCAGAGTGGTGCACGTTAGAAGTACACGTCTCGCCAATACTTCACATCAGTATGAGGTTCAGCTTGTTACTCCTCGTACAACGCTTTTCAAGCAGTCTTTTATATGGAGAATATCATCCCTTTGGAATAATTTGCCCAGGACTGTGTTTCCCACCGAGTACAATTTACAGCGATTCAAGAACAACGTGAATCGCTTTCTTTGCACACGTGTCGCTCCTGCAGCGCTTTAGGGACTTTCCCTGCAGCACGTGTGTTAGACCCATAATATAATATATATATATATATATATATATATATATATATATATATATATATATATATATATATATATATCTAAATATATATATATATATATATATATATATATATATATATATATATATATATATATATATATATATATATATATATATATATATATATATATATATATATATATATATATATATATAGGGTGTCTCAGTATTCCGTTGTACATAGAGTTACTGCGGATTTCTGGGATGAAAATATGACCATTTAACAAACAAAACTTACCTTAGTCCAAGAATTCGTAATTTTTGAGATACAGGTTAGTTCAAGTTACAGGGTGTTAAAGTTATACTTTTGTTTCAATTTTTTTTTTAAGTAGCTTTCTTAATAATTGTACTATTTCTACAAGAGTCGGTGCTAAGGGGTTTTCTGAGATGAGAAATCGAAATCAGCTTACAGTTTTGTTCTAAAATCTAGGGGGCACCACTTATTGCACTGAGTATGCTTTTAAATTGTCATAACTTTTTTTATACCACTCTGTATGATATTTGTAATTAAATATTCGTATTCTCCGCCTTCTCCTATCTAAAAAAACTCCAACTTTGCTAACCACTTCCATCAAACAAATCATATTTTTCCAGACATAAATAATCTACAAATATTACACAAAGCATAAAAAGAAAGAAAGAGATCTACAAATACAATAAAAATAAGAATACAACCCTCTTAATTAATCAAACAGATAGTCAGAATTCCACTCTGTTTGGCGTATTTTAGAAAGTGTTTTTTAGATATTTTTAAGAAGAGTTTTATAAAAAGTTTTAAGAACATATTGAAAAATATTTCTTAAAATTTGATCTTTAAAAATCAATAAAAAACTTTTTTACTGTTAACAAAAATGCCTGATTTGCAAACAGTAAGGTTATTTAACCCTTTGTAATAAAATAATTTTAATTTAAGTTTGGGTAATGGGGGGGATGGGTAATTCCAAATTGTACCTGCAAATTTATTATAAATCGTAAATAAACCACCTTAGTTTGTAGTATTACATTTGACAATGTAAAAAACCTACGAAACTGCAGTAGCAGATAAATAAAAAATAAGTGACAAAAAACAAAATAATTCGTTTCATTTCATTTAAAAAAATTATATATATCTTATTATTGTTATTAGCCTGTTTGCCTTTGAGCGTGCTCCAAATTTTAAAGACTATTCTTCTGGACCTGTCCTAGGCCTGGATGAAGTGTGAAGGAACGCGTTTGCGAGTTAGACAATGGAATTAAAAAATGGAAACAAACATCCCATTATCTCAGAAACTGTTCGCATTTCATGGTTGAGATAGGAAGTGTAACTTTAACTCCGCCAATTGTAATCCTACCATTTAATTACAATAAAGACATTTTATTATTATTGTTATTATTATTAAATATTTTGCTAAGACAGAGATCATGAATATTTTGCAAAAAGCCAAATCACAAATTTCTATCCGTTCACACCACCAATTTATGGTGAAACGCCGTCTCCGCAATCATATGATACATATTCCCCTTCTCCATCTCCCACCATGCCAATACAGTCACCAATTTCATCACCAGTGCCTACTACACTTTCAATAACTAAAAAGCCACAGATCATCCGTCAAGATATATATATCGTCTGTTTTCTCTCACCTTTTCGTCCACTTTCTGCACCAAATCTTCATTAACTGGTGCGGCCATCTTTAAATGCTTCACCCATTTTCTTACCATTCCATCACTCATAATGTTTTTGTCCAACAATCTCACGAAACAGGTGCACAGTTTGTTTGTTAAAAGTCCTACAAAACAAACCATATATTTGCAGCTTAATATTTCCGCTCCATCAACATCACAAGCGCCCGTTAATTCCCTTCAAAAATTCGATCAGCCACAACTACTGCAATATGTACAAATTAATTTACAATAACCTACAGCTGCCAACTATCTATTTATTTATTTATTTATTAATTATCAACTCTAATACCATTTCTACAAAAAACATCGAGGATATGCAAGAGAAAAAACAATGCGAATGAACAATATAATTAAGCCAAATCTAAAACTAATAGGTCAGAATGCAGGGTATTACAATCTAAATTAATCACTTTAAAGGTAAACAGCACTTGGCATACAATACTAATGGGAAACTACCCGAAAATTAAAGAAACTCTATAGCGAGGTTAGTTGCTTGACCATATTTTTGAATCGGTGTACTGGGCTATCAATTGGCAAATTATATTTATCAAAATTACGCTGCATTCTAAAGATTGGACTATGCAAACCATAGTTTCTGGTGACAGCTGGGTAAAATAACGACCTGGCGCAGGTACGATGTACGGTATGAAAAGATAATTTACTAAGTAAGTACTCACAGTCAATATATCCATTTAGTAGCTTAAATAAGAAAAGTAGATCAGCTTGCATTCGTCTGTCCTGAAGACTGCACATATTTAACAATCTTTGTACCAGGTCATAGTTGGTATGTCCCTCGGTTAAAGGAATTTTCAGTTTAAAAGAATAGATACGTCAGATTTTTTTTGGACACTCTTCAACTGATTAATATGGACATTATAAAAAGGAGACCACACCGGGCTTGCATACTCCAAAATCGGTCGAACGTACCAGCAATACAATAATTTAAACACATTGCAAGAAAAATTGGCACTAAATCTATCAATAAAACCCGACCACCTACCGGCTCGCTGCACCACACTCATTTGATGGCCGATGAAAGATAAAGAACAATCAAACATCACACCAAGATCCCTAATCTCATGTACCCGTTTTAAAATGGTTGGATTTATACTACAATCAAACTGTATAGGACTTTTTAATCTGGAAAATGATCTACAGGAGCATTTATCAGTATTCAGACTTAAGCCGTTTAAAGTTGCCCATTGGAAAAATATGTCAACATCCGCTTGCAAAACAAGATTGTCCACAGGACTCGAAATGATTTTGAATAATTTCAGATCGTCGGCAAACATGAGAAAAGAAGTATTGGTCAGAAAACCCCTCAAGTTATTTACAAATAAGAGAAACAATCTATCGCAATTTCAAGAACAATAATGTTATTAAATTTTTTAAACAATAAAAATACCTATAAAGTATAATATATCTATTTTTCTTAGTTACCTCAAAATAACAGACAGGTGCTCCTCTGGTGAAATACATTTGCGAAATTTTGTATCCATAAAAGTGATGGACGCACAATTTGCAAAATTTTATCGAAGGTGGCTACTGACATCCGATAGTAATTGAAAAATTTCTCAGGATGGGTGCTCAGATGCTTAAATCTTGATATTTCTTATGAAAGAAACCCTTCTTAAATCTACGGCTAGTGTGTGCGTCTCGAGCGGTTTCGCTGTATAGCGGTTAACAGCTCGCTGGAAAAACCGTAGTGCGGCCTAAGCCTTAAAATAATTCCTCAATTTTATATTTCATTATTTTTTATAAGGAAAAATTTTAACATATGTAATCCCCAAAATTTTAGTTGCGTTATTTTAAAGAGAGGTAGGCTAATAAATAAATTATTCTGCTGAGTTTTTAAAGTCATTTCAGGTTGCCTCCCACAGTTGGATAAAGTAGTACTAACTTGGACAAAATTTTGTCTACCTTCGTTTTGTAATAATTTTTTTTTTTAAATGCTCATAATATTTATTATATAACAAAATTTTCTAATATAAACTGATTTTTTATGAAAAAATTATAAGTTTTCCGTAAAATAGATATTTGTATAGTTACATGTACATTTACGTGGACATGAAATTTTCCATTGTTATAATAGGTTTTTGGAGTCGCAGATTACGAGAAAAGTAACTGTTATTTTAAATGTAAGATGTAAGATTTTTAAATATTTACCAATTTTGGCTATTTTTCGCCTTTTTCGAGATTGTTTACTGAATATGAGAATGAACATTACAGTTGAGATGTTTGACAATTATTTAGAGTTTCAAAAACACTAATTCTACCATAAACGTAAAATCAAAAATAGTCGGACCTAAAAAAAATTAACCAAACTTGGACATTGAGTTTTTCTAATGAATATATGAATTTACTCTACTTTTTAGCTATTCCAATATCATTTTAAGAATGTAAACTAAAAATGTAACAAGAATATTGATCTGAAATGGTACAATCTTAAAAATCAGGCCAATTTCGGCCATTTACCACCACATGCAAAATTCGCATTAACTTTGTTATATGGGAAAATTCTTTAAATTTAAAATTATCTTATGGATAAACTCATTTCAATTACCCTCATCCTAACATAACCTAATGGAAGAACTTTGCACCAAGAACTCCAAATTAAATATGAAAAATTTATATATTCGCTTGACAAAGGCAAAACATCGCCAAAACTGGTAATTATTTGAAAATCTTACACATTTAAAAAAAAACGGCTAGTTTTATCGTAATCTGCGACCCCAAGACATATTATAACGTTGAAAAATTTCATGTGCACCTAATTGTACAGGATCCGTAACTAACCAGATATTTATTTTACGAAAAATTTATAATTTTTTCATAAAAAATAAATTAAAAAAATCAAAAAACTTGCCAGTACTATTTATTAGGAGCATTTTAAAAATTAAAGGGCAGACAGAATTTTGTTCAAGTTAGTACTACTTCAGCCAACTGTATCTCGGTGTCGCCTACCCAGCGTTTTTTGTCCAAGGCTGAAAACAAATACTTCCTTGGATACGGCGTATGATGCCGTCTTCAAAGGGTGTTCCCGCTTCATAGTTTACGTCTGGGGAAAATGGTGAAAATGGTATGATTTTGTAACTGCCGTTTTCTTTTTTTTTTATTGATGCCATTACCTTTTTTTAATCGTATTTTTCACAGCTTAGTTGGTGGTTAGAAGGTTTCACCATATTTTTGTAAGGACTGAATGTAATTTCGACAGTTTTTTTTAGTATTGGGCATAAAGATTTTACAATTTTTTTTAAAGCTTTAGCGTTAAATCCCGAAGTAGACGATTCAATATTTAAATATGGTAATTTGTTTCATTAATTAACAAAAGCGTCTTATAAGATCGATATGCTTTCATCATTTGAGTTTGTTTGAGAGAGACATTTATATTTTCAGCTGCTTTAAACAAACGTTCAGGAAAGACGTTTTTGTCCACGGGCCATAGCAGCTCTTGGTAAGCTTCTGTAAATAAACTTGCAACTTGATATTGCGTTACTTGACTTAAATTTGTCCTCAACCATTTTTCTGTTGCTTGAATATAATAATTGCTCATAGGTTTAAAAAAAAAGATACGTTCAGTGGCTAGAGCACGTAGTAAGGCTTGACAGTTTTAACGTTAGGCCTCGCTATTATTAACGCCTCCAAGATCTTCGAATGCATTGTATTTCTATCAAACAGCCAGTGTCTGGAATGGTGACAACAGCCTGAGAAGGTGTGCCATTCCCCAATTCATGATTTTATCTCATTCTTTTGTAGCTCAGTTAGCTTCGAGCGGCAGCAGCAGCAAGATCACAGTATCAAATAGCAGCAGCAGCAAGAGCATATATACTCAATGTTCTGGTGAGCATTTAATCCACCGCTATGAGTCTCGTCAGCCATGAAAACCAAATCGGTTTTGGCATCCAGTGAGATGCTTCCCCACACCATGGCAGAACCTCCTCCATAGGCAACCGTTTCAGTAATGCACCACTGCGCATAGCACTCTTTAGGTCTCCTATAGACTCGTCTTCTTCCATCATTGCAATGTAGGCATATTCGGGACTGATCGGAGAACAGAACGGAGCGCCATTGTTCTAAAATCTGAGTCGATGGGCTGCTGTCAATTTGGGTCCGTTAGCTGATCTCTTCGGAGTTAGGTTTGCTTTCTTTACGTCTTCTTCTACTGTCCAATGACTGACAGCCCTACCATGACCTTGTCGAAGCTCCTGCTGGACCTCAACGCCGGTCAAATGACGATTTCTTAGAGTTGTGTTGACAATGAAGCGGTCGTCTCGTTCCGAGGTACACCTTCTTCTTCCTGATCCTGGTCTCCATGTAAAGGCGCCAGTCTCTTGGTAACATCTGTAGACTCTGGAAACAGCGGACTAGCTCAGATGCAGTTGCGCAGCGACTACACGTTAGCTATGCCCTTCTTGTAATAGGGCAATAACTTGTGCCGTTTCTTCCCGGGGCGTATCCATTTTCCGATGACGTAATTAGTCAGCAGGTATAGCAGAGATGTTGACAGTTCAAGTTCCGATAAAGAAATGATAGGAAAATGCAGTAGCATGTGTTTTTATAGGGATGATTAGCGCGCAACGAGTACGTTGACGTAACCTGAGCAAGCAAAAACCGTTCTATTGAGTTAAACCGTTTTAATGAGTAAACCTTTTTGGATACCGAAATGTTTTTGGTATTATTGAAAAGAGTAGAAAATCAGCATTCTAATAATACCAAAAATAATATCATTGTCTGAAAATTAAATTCAAGGATCGGTGTTAAATGAAGCAAAATCGTTTGAGTCGATTTTTAAGCAAATCGGACAAAATTAATAAATGTGTATAAGTATCTAAATGAATTTATGTAAATTCAATCAAACTACATAATCTTGATGTATTAGAACTTTACATTTATAAAGTCGCCAAAATACTTAATCTGCAGAAAATTTTAATTAAAAAATTGAAAGATACATACAGTTTTTACAAAATTATGGAAAATATATAGAAATTACTCGTGAAGCGGCTCTTTTGTAAAGTAGTCACCAAATCCACCATACCCCCACTCACACGGCCAGATAATTTTATTGCAACCACACCTCTTGAGAAAACGAACTTGTTGGCTGAACTCTTTGCTTCACATTTTACTGTCGATTTTCAAGGAAAAACACCACCTAATATTCCTATAGTGCAGTCAAGGATGCCCGATATTGTCTTCAGGCAGCGTATCATAAAACGTATTTTGATGAAGCTAGACACCAAAAAGGCTTCTGGCGCTGACGGAATACCTGCCATAGTTCTCAAAAACTGTGCGAGGGAACTAACACCAGTTTCCTGTAGACTTTTTAGCCTATCTTACAGAAAGGCTTTCGTAAAAATAGATCAACAGGAGATCTCCTGACTTATATAACACATGTTTGGAACAACGCAATTGAACACTTTGGAGAATCTCGAGCGGTTGCTCTTGACATATCCAAGGCATTCGATCGTGTTTGGCACGACGGACTGTTGGCTAAGCTACGTTCTTAAGGTATGTTTGAAAAGTTCTGTTTGTGGCTCTCATGTTTCTCATTTATATTAACGATCTGCTGGAAAAGACCAAGAATCCAATCTACAGCTTTGCAGATGACAGTACACTTATCTCTTCATTCACTTTGAACGCTCGGACATCGGCTACTCAGACGAATATCCGCAGACAGCAGGAAGTCATTCAGCTTAACAAAGACCTGGAAGAAATTCTATCTTTGGGTGACAGTAACCAAGTGGAATTTAACGCTACAAAAATCTAGGCGGCAGTTTTTTCTAAAAAAGTTAACGTTGCTGAACCCGACATACTTATGTCGGGGCACTCCATTCCTCCAACATCGTCACTCAATTTGTTGGGCGTTAATTTGGGAGCAAATATGTCCTGGGATGAACATGTTGAACCAGAAAGCTTTACACTTCACAACAACTGTTAATTCTTTTCAAAGCTCAAATTCGACCAACTATGGAATACTGCTCCCATGTTTGGGGCTCCGCCCCCAAACATACACTGCATTTGTTGGATTCTATTCAGAGAAGAGCTGTTCGTCTGATTGGAGAGGCTTTGATTCGCTGGAACATCGAAGAACGGTTGGCGATTTGAGCCTCTTCTACAAGTATTTTCATGGAAAGTGTTCGAAGGATGTGGCCCGTTTAATTCCTCCCAGAGCGGTGCCTGTTAGAAGTACACGTCACGCTAATACTTCACGTCCGTATGAGGTTCAGCTTGTTACTCCTCGTACAACGCTTTTCAAGCAGTCATTTATATAGAGAACATCATCCCTTTGGAATAATTTGCCTAGGACTGTGTTTCCCAACGAGTACAATTTACAGCGATTTAAGAACAACGTGAATCGCTTTTTCCGCACACGTGTCGCTCCTGTAGCCCTTTAGGGACTTCCCTGTAGCACGTGTGCTAGACCCATAAAAAAAAAAGGGGGGTATCAGTTAAAATACACAATTTAAATCAACCTGTAGAACTTTCTGCTTCATGTTACATTTATAATCTAAAATGCTACGCCTCTCTGTCTGTCCGTTAGTGCGCTCATCAATATGGAACAGTATCACGTAGCAAATATTATAATATATAAAATGCAAAGTCTCTCTCTGTCTGTCTGTCCGTTAGTGCGCTTATCACTCGAGAACCATTTTTTTCCGATTTACGTGTTTTTTTTTTTTTTAAACTCATACAAATGTTCTGCCAGGTTATAGGATATGTTTTATTACGTTAGGTAACATAAGGAATAAGCAGTGACGACAATAGTGAATCAAGTCCACGCTAGTGGAGATGCGGGCACGGCTACTAAATAATAAAGTCCTCCTCCTCTTCACAAATTTTGATTAAAAAATACCTGTCAACATACAACTTAGAATTTTCTTTATCATTTTTAGGGTTAACAAATCAAGGAGCTTTTCGATTTTTAAAATGTCTTATAACGATTAATTAGCTTCTTGTATGGAGCCGCCTTACGAATAGCAGTAAGATTCTATCTCATTTTGAACTTTCATAAACCTTATACAGTCGGTCAAGAAAGGACGTATCGCGAATTGTTCATTAAAAAATGAAGTTATTTAAAAGTCCAATTATTGAAGGTAAAATAAAGGGCAAACGATCGAACGGAAAACGACTTAATTCGTGGCTGGAGGACATGATAAGGTGGTTTGGATGTGCTTCTAGTGATATTTTTCAAGCAACAGTTTCTAAGGTTTCTTTAGCTCTATGTATTACCAACCTTCGTAAGAAGAAGTTGCTCTAATAGAATATGGCAATTTTGTAGATAGGTACCATGGATTTATTTCCAGAACATAAATTGAATTAGATATAAAATATAACTGTATTAAAATGATCGACTTCCTGCTATTCGCAACATTAAACATGGCACAATCATCTATTACAAAAACAAATTAATTTTCAGATTATCTTGGTACTAACAGGAATTTGAGTGGAAAAATTAGACATGAAAACAGAAATAAAAATTAACATGTCGACATGGTGACCACATTAAAAACAGATTGAACAAAAATATTAAAAACATTGGAACATTGATTTATGACATAACTAAGTTGTCATTTTAAAAATAGATGACAGAAGTCTTCCTAAAATGACTAAATCTTTAGGAGATCCTATTAAAATTCTGTAGTATTAAAGATATTACCAACAATATTCTAAAACGAGATACCAAAGAAGAAACTGAACTATTTGCAAACAATTTATATGGACAATTTTCTAAAAATCCTAACATAAATTTAGAAATAGAAATGAAAATACAAAGAAAAATGCACATCTAAAAAATATGGAACACAGACCTCCTAATAATATTAATGGAAACTTAGAAATTTACAAGGAATCTAAAAAATAATTAAAAAATTTGAATATAGGAAAGGTTTCCGGGCTTAACAGAATTAAAAATAAAGCATTACAAAAATACCAAAATAATTTTAGATATGCTTAACCTACCTAGAACTATTTTGTATTATAATTTCTTTCCAAAATCTTAAAAAATAGCTGAACTAATTTTAATCTGGAAATCTGGTTCGGATGGATCGTTGACGGGAATTTATCGAGGATTAGCCTTCTATCTAATCTAAGCAAGATAACATAATGAAAGACAAAATTTTCACTTTTTATTACAAAATTGCATGACGCATTTCGCTACATGGTAACTTCTTCTGATGCTTTTTGCAAAACAACAAAAACATGTCTGAAACAAAATTATTTTATATTTAATAATTCAATCTACAATAGCCTAGAAGGACTTATAATGGGAAACCCCTTAAGCCCACTTTTAGCAGAAATTTTTATGAATAACATCGAAAATATAATTCAAAAACATAATACGTAGAGATCTTTGCTATACTGGTACCGTTATATAGACGACATCTTAGTTTGTTTCAATGGTACGGATAGACAGTTGGATACATTTCTTAATCACATCAATTCCATCCACAAAAATAAAAAATTTACAATGGAAATAGGGAAAAATAATTTACTTAATTTTCTAGATCTTACTATATCAAGGGATAACAACAAACACAAATTTTCAATATTTCACAAACCATTGCACAGGCACAACAATACACAACACTTCAAACCATCCAAAACAACACAAATTCGCAGCTATATAATATTCACTGTTGATGGTATTTCCTTTCTCAAGATAGTCGATGAATATTACACCACGCACATCCCAAAATACCGAGGCCATAACCTTTCCAGCCGATTGTTGTGCTTTCGGGCGCTTTGGACGAGGTTCACCAGTTGCTGTCCACTCAGATGACGATCGTTTTGATTCCGGAGTGAAGTGATGGATCCATGTTTCATCCATTGTCACATATCGACGCAAAAATTCCGGTTTGTTACGTTTAAACATGGCCAAACACTGCTCAGAATCATCAACACGTTCTTGTTTTTGATCAACAGTGGGCAAACGCGGCACCCACTTTGAACAGAGCTTTCTCATAGTCAAATGCTCATGATATCTTTACGATGTCAGCTAACTCACGCAACTTCACTTTTCGATCATTCAAAACGATTTTATGGATTTTTTGATGTTTTCTGGTGTTACCGCCTTATTTGGACGTCCACTGCGTTCTGCATCATCGGTGTCTCTACGACCACGTTTGAAGTCAGCAAACCAACGTTTTATTGTTGTTTCTGATGGAGCGGAGTCCCCATAACACTTTTCAAGCCATTGCTTCGCTTGAACGGTATTTTTTCCCATCAAGAAGCAGTGTAAAATTAAAACACGAAATTGTTTTTGATCCATTGTTTTGAAAATAACAAAAGTAGCGTCACTTTTAGCACAATAACTCACAAACTAATGAATAGAATATCATGAAATTTTAACAGCTGTCTTTTGAAGGTTAGTATTAACTGAAAAAAAGGTGACTGCAATAAAACTAGCGCCATCTATGTGTTAGGCCCGGGACTTTTCAGCCCATGTGTTATATAGACTAGTGAGTGTTTCTTTATCGGAAAATGATTTCAATAACGAATTAAATTTAATAAAACAAATTGCCTTGAATAATGGTTACCCCTCAAATATGGTCAATTCAGTATTCAATAAAAAACTTAAAAACAAAGCTATTTCTGAAGTTTACCCTAAAACTAAAGACAGCAATACCAGTTATAAATCATTATCCTATTTTGGCACACCTTCAGAACACTACTTAAACCAAAATAATATAAATAAAGTCCGTACGATTTGTAATGGCATAGTCGGCAATAAAATGCTAGACAGAATAAAAGATATTGTGCGTGTTGCTTCCACTTATACTTCAACAGATGTTGTTCCGCCTTAAATATCGATCTGTTCAATGTAAAACAGCCGTCATTAACGATCTCGATTATATTATTTGGGAGTAAGAGAGATAAACTCAATTGTACATGTCGTTTATTAATTTAACCAGTACACCCATACTCAGAGATGGATTCAGGTAAATATATATTATAAGTATTAGGAAGTATTATGATTATGAGTTTTGGACATACGGAGTTTGTCTTTTTACAATGGATTATGGTATAAGAAGCGGAAAATAGGAGAGGATATTAAACATTCACTCATATTTCTAATAATTGCAAGGCTTTATTGGATATAAAGAGGAAGTTATAGCATATTTCTATCAAAAGATATTTACATAAATTATCACAGCTCTAAAATAATACAGTCAGAATTATAAACTACTTTAGGTGAAAGTTTCAGAATGTTTATTTAATATAATATTTTCAATGTAATAAAAGAATTAAAGCAAACCTAAATGTTGCAGGTGCAAATTTAACAATAGAAAGTTGATATAGGTAAAGTCCCTAAAATAACAGGTAGGTAAATATGTTGGTATAATATAATTTGCCAAGAAGTAGGTACCTGCGTTTTAGCAACATATTTTTTTTGAAATATAAATATACAAATAAGTATTTTTTGATTATATTTTCTGTATGTGTTATACAACTGATCCAGTTTTATTTGATAACTGTCTGGAGAGCTGCCCTCCAAACAGATATTACTGCATTATCATCGTGCCTCGCCTCACTTGCAATGTTTTTATTAAAAAATTCTTTGCACTGAGCCCACACCAATTCTGTGGCATTAAATATACAGTGGTAGGGAGACAATCTTAAAACTTGATGACCCATTTCAGCAATTAGTTCGTCTGTAGCATACGGCTGCTTTTTTGTTCCATACAGATCGAGGATTTTCATCGTGCCACGTCTGTATGCTGCTTCCATGTTGGTGAATCCATGTTTCGTCTAAAAACACAACGTCTAGGGGAGCGTCAAAAGTCATATTGGTAACATACTCTCTCAAAAACTTAACTCGTTTTGATGATATTTCTGGTTTCTCCATGATATATCTTCTTCCATTGTCAATTTTGTATTTGAATCCTAATTGTTTCATAATTAAACCAAGTGTCGATCTGCTGCAGCTTAAAATTCGTTTTGATTCTAGCTGTTTACATATCATGTCCAAAGTAACATGTTTTCCTTCTACAATTAGGTTATGAATAACTGTTCGGATCTCACTTTTCTCGGACTCTCACAAGTCTCTGGTAGGGACTTTATAGTTTTAAAAACTAATAACTCACTAGGAAAAATGCGAAAGGTAAACAAAACAAAGGTGAAAAATCAGGGGTATATAAATTGAATTGCGGTTCGTGTACCAAGGCGTACGTAGGACACACATGACGCTCATTTGAAACTAGAATTTCAGAACACAAACGAAGTTTTCTTAATGACAAAACAGATTCTTCATACAGCAATCATTTAATAGAACAGAACAATTTAATGACCTGTTTGAAATATTACATATAGAAACCAAAGGAAAAAAGTTAAACATTTTGGAATGCCTAGAGATAAACCGTTTGAAAAACACAGGTTCCTTTCTAAATGAACAAACAGAAATAAATATGACCGATAGGAAATCCCCATTATTAAATTTATATACCTTATAAAGTTCAGTATGAATTCCAAGAATACCCTAATTAACTACTTTTAGAATAATTGTAAAATTAGATAAGGTGGAATAAAACCTGTATGTTTGTTAGTTACAGAAAGCATCAGAAGAAGTTACCATGTAACGAAACGCTTCATGCAATTTTGTAATAAAAAGTCGAAATTTTGACAAATTGTCTTTCATTACGTTACTTATGGATTTCCATCAAGTAAAAGCCAAAACTAGAATCTAAGCAATCTGATAAATCGAAATAAAAGACTGGCATTTTATATCAAAAATTAACGACGAAATACTTATTTTATTCTTATTGAAGTAAATATCAGGATGGATAAACAGTCTGTAGAAGTTCCATTTTGTTAATTAAATATAGGCTTTAGTTCTAATAATTATTTTATATCAAATTAACAAAATACTTAGGAAGTTCTAATTATGCGAAGTTCCGAATATGCAATGTCAAAGAAATTGCACTCACAATTAAAGGGCGAGAGCTTGAATATCTTGGCCATGTCATGAGACACAACTGGTAATACAGCGAGATTCAGGGAGAAGAAGACATTCTTTGCTATATAACTTAAGACAATGGTTCGGACTTACGTCCGTTCAGCTGTTTCGAAGCGCCGTCAATAAGGTCAGAATTACCATGTTAATAGCCAACGTCCGAAATGGATAGGGCACTGGAAGAAGAAGAATTATACATTTAGGTAAACAACTTCATTAGAACATTGGACATACCATCGTCGCCCTTCTTATTCAACTTGTTTACTTCAGATATCCCAAAATTTTTCCATAAAAGTTACAAAATAATTTATACCTTTTCACGTCATTGCAACTACTACAGTTTTCATACAATTAAGACTAGTTGTTAGGAATATGAAGCAAAACATAAACAAACTAGAACTTTGGATGATAAATTGGAATATTAAATGGAACCCAGACAAGATTAAGGGTATTTATTTTAAGGGGACCTTAACCTAACTGTTTTTTATTTTTAATTTATTTTTATTAAACTGCACCCGATTTTGCATCAAATTGGATAAATTTTAAATCGATCTGACGATTAGAAGTAAATAAAATAATTTTTTGAAGTTGGCTAGTCGTTGTCATTTTTCTTACTCGGTTCGATCACGCACTTTATTCCTTTTATTACAGGACTGGACTTGAAGAGTTTCGCTAAAATACGTTTGCACTTACCCACAATATTGTTTATTGGTGAATAATATACGATATCATTTTTCTTGGATCAGAGATAACTATCAGTGGTCAAGTCCCAACAGAAGTCGAAGAACGAGAATCGTGGATCTCGTTGTTGTTACACTAGACGTGGGATCACATAATAGAAAAGGAAAGAATCGCAAATAAATGACGTCAGGCTCAGATAGCAACAGTTGGTCAAGTAGCAGCAAGGTACATACAAGTCCTATAAAAACTTATCCCTTGGAATGGTTTGGTATAGCCAGTGTCAAAACATAATATATATTTTTTCTACAGTTTTGAACTTTATACGAGAATAGAGAACTAAGAACCGAGAGTTTTTGTAAGGCCGCTTGTCCCGAAAAGTCACGTTTTTTGAGACACAATGTTCCTTTTCTCAGCTATCGTAGTAGATATAGTTACGATTTTTTTAAGTAATTAAGCCCATTCGATTTTTTCGAAAGTGAAAAAATTCCAAAAAAAAATTATCGGAAGGAAACAAATTGTGTATTTTAGTACTTTAGTTTTTTTGCAGTTGTAATTAGACAAAGCAAAATTTTAAAAACCTACTACGTTCAGATTGTTTCCTAATAATTGAAAAATAGCTAGAAAAAAAGAAGTTGAAAATCACAGCAGTAGAATTGTAGAAAAGTTACATTATGTGCAAAAAAACACATATTTTCATATTCCTTTTACCATCCTGTTTCCTAGGTTACCATGAGTTTGAACGAGCAGTGTAGTTCAAAAATTTTAACTTAAAGGGTTAATTTTGGGGGTGTAATGGGAAGAGATAAAAAATTACCAGGTCATTGAATGGGGTGTCAAATGAAAGTTTGTGAAAACATGCGTTCAAAAATATATATGATGTAATGCTTGCGCATGCTTTTCTTTATATTATTTTTAAAAAAAATGCGAAGATCGGTGTCCCTCCGCTAGCTAGATGCTATAACTATTATATATTATTAACTAAGAAAAAAAACGTGAAAATACCTATTGGATATATATATATATATATATATATATATATATATATATATATATATATATATATATATATATATATATATATCGGGTGTTCTGGAATTAACTGTATATATTGGAACTAGCTGGATTGCAGAAAATTCACCTTCAGAAATGATGAATAAATGTGACATGATTATTTTTTTATACCGCCTTTGGGAAACCATACTTCCCCATCTGCAGTGTTGTCAGATTTGACTAAAACTTTTTAGAATAAATTTAATAACAAAAAATATATAAAAATATTGAATATATTAATCTTTAAAGAAGCACTGTAAAAATTTGTATCCAGAGATGATCACTTACTAAAAATTTTAACCCATTTATCCCAAAATGGTTTCTTATTGTAAGAATAACTACTATTACAAAACTATAATCTGTCTAAAACAAGCCATAGGAGAATTCACTAAAATTTCTTATAACATAACTTCCAATTATTCAAGAAACTTAAAAAAAAACAGATTTAATAAAAAAATATAAGTATAAAAATTTTTACCTTTTGAAATAATTCCTTCTTAACACCAAGAAATTAATTATAAAAGTTTTGAAGGAACACTGTCAAAAATTGAATTTTATTGAACCCACTTAAAACATAAAAATTTTAATACGTGTAATGCAGTATGCTTTGTTTAAGACAATATCTTCTTCTTCTTCTTTCCAGGCTTTCTCCTAATGGAGGTTGGTGACCACTGCTCTAAATGTTCCTCTGTTCCTCGCAGCACGAAACAACTCCTCTACATTTATATTAGTCCATTCTCTCATGTTTCTCAGCCAAGAATTTTTCTTTCTTCTCACACCATTTCTATCATCAAACTCTTCCCTGTATGATAGTTTGCAATAGTCAATATTTGTCGAGTACATGACCTAAGTAGGATGTTTTTCGTACTTTCATGATTGTCAACAGTTTTGTGCCTTGGTTTACCTTTCGTAGAACTTCCTCATTAGTGATCCTGGCTGTCCATGGGATTTTTAATTCATAGAACTCATTCAAATGCTGTTAGCTTCTTAGTAGAGTATTGCTTCAACGTCCTTGTCTCGACTCCATACAAAAGTTGAGACTACACTTCATTCCCATAATGCTTTCTTGAAGATAACTTGGGAATATAAGTTAAACAATACAGGTGACAGTACGCAGCCTTGCCTGACTCCTCGCTGAATCGGTATTTCATCTGTGACTAATTCATTTACTTGAACTACAATAGTCTGATTCCAATAGATGTATCTAGCCAGTTGTTCAAAGTTAGCCTTCGATAAAAAAATAAGATATTCAAATGTTTTTAATTGGGGCATAAATTGAAATATCTTTTTTTTAGATATTCTGATTTGCTATTTTTTTGTGGTTTTCGTTTTTGCATAATTATTTAGAAGTTCTTCAGGACTATGTTTTGGAAAGTTAGTATATGGTAAACAAACTAAATTAACAGCTGATGGGCAAAAACGTCAAATGTCTTTCACGTTTAAACAAGCCACTTCTTAGGGTGCGTTCACGATGATTATAAGGTGGTCGTGTATGGTTGAATTACCATACCGGATCGACCGGTTGCTTTCGGTTTAGGTGTAAGTAGTAAAACTAGGTGAGAAGCGTGCCTTAGTGGCTCTCTGGCGTGGCTCGAACTCTACCCATTTTTTTTTTTTATTGTTAATGACATTTATGTATCTTATGTTGCTACTAAGAAACTGCCTACTGTAAGCACTACCTAGCACATTAAGCTAAACCAAGTTCAGATCCATAGTTTTCTAGGAAAATTGGTTAAATTTTAGATAAGTTTGTATCACCTAGCTTAGCTGCGGTAGACGTCAACTGTTTGGAGAGAGAGAATAGGTACGTGAGACTATCCTTCGTTCTATTATTAATTTTCACAACTCCCACCTACTTGTATTTTTGAAATCGAATACTCTCCTAGTTTAATTTTTAAACAGACCCTACCATAATAGCGATACGAATAACGAACTTCAAATAACCTTTTCCAAATTTTTCATTTGGGCTATTCGTTTCTAAATTTTTTTTACTATTTTTATAAATATTTTTTGCTTCTAGTTTAAATCATAACCATTATCAAAGAAAAATTCTAAAAATGCCTATAAAGCAGAATCCATAAAAAATGGCTTATCATGAAATATCAGTCTCAAAATAACTTGACAGACTTTACAATATATAATTATAAATAAGCGAGCAGCAGAGCGAATGACGTCACGCCTAAGTAAACATTATTTCGGTCGAACTTCTCTTGTGTTAACGATAATGTCTGCACTGTTTATCAATCAATTTATAGTTTTAAACTATCGAGGTGCCTAGTTTTGTGTTACAAAAACTAGAACCAAGAAACATTGGCGATGGAAGACGGATTTAACAAGGCAAATAGCTCTAATTTACCGAGAATTGATTTGTGGATGCTTGGAGAGTTTCTTGCGTCAAACAAAAACTTTTGCTCAGCTGAATTTAGAAATATCAAAACTTCTATGTAAGTATATAAATAATCTGTATTAAAACTACAATTTAAAACTCAAAAACCCATAAAAACTGCACTCTATTTCTACGTCATAGTTTTATTAGTTTTAGGTTAGGTTATGATTGTTATGAAAATGTTGATATGTCGTATGAGTAAGTACACACTAATTGATTTTATTTATTTTAGGTCCTCACGCCCATCGTATGGCGATGACGCTGTAAGTTATGTACAGCTTAAACGTGATGAAAGAACGTGCATAGTGAAATGCAGCATTTGCCCAGAACATAAGGTCCATGCAAAGTTATATGCAGTTACGTTAATAGTTAATGGAGAAGAAGAAGCAGTTATTTCCGTGCAATGCCATGACTGTGATGCCTCTCAAGGGGACTGCAAGCACACCATAGCATTCCTCATGTGGGTCCATCGCAGGAATGAAGACTCGTAATGTAGGGTTTGAACTAGCCTAAAATACATAACGGCAAAGCAATTATCAAATGGTAAGCCTAGTTTGTCATCAAATAGTAGAGTTCTTGAAAAGTTTTTGGAAATGGGAAGAAAAAGAAAACTTAACAACTATAACAATGAAATATCAACCGAGTTATATTTGTGATGATACGGAAAGTGTATCTATGCGCCAACTCGTTCTGAAACATAAAGAGAAATCCTCTGACACATTTTTGGAGAAGCTCGTTCGGACTGATGCACATATTTTTAAAACCGAAAGAGACCAGAGGACAGCACCAAAGTAGTCTTTGGTATTAATTGAGGTATGGCAGAAGCCTAGCATCCCGAGCATTTGAATTTAGTCGTTGTAAAACAAATGATGGAACACTTATATAATTAATTATGGGAGGAAAAATTCCAGATACACCAGCTACGGAAGGTGTTAGAATATTAGAAGATAGATAGGTCACATGTAAAAGTACACATTGTAGTTCTTTATTTCCTGGCAATAGAATCTTAATAAGTCCAAAATAGTAGGTGCAATAACAGACAGCTACCTTGTTTTCAATTACGACTAATTAAATGTAAGTAGTTTAATGTTTTATTTATTGTGTAAAGTAACAAAATAAACATAAAAATATTCACTTTAGTTTTGCTTGAAAAAAGAAATAAGTACCTGAACTTCCAGTCTCTCCAGGTTTTAACTGTTTTGTAACTGTACTTCTTTCTTCTAAATCTTTTTCACTTTATTCAACTACCATCCTTCTTTGTTTCTTGAGAATATATGGTCGTTTTATAGTGTTAGATGTTCGTTTTCTTCGATCAGATTGGCATTCAAATCTTGTGGGAATATACCCTGGGTTCATGCGTATTTGTGACACTGAACCCATCACATGGTACTGTGATGTAATTCTCCATGTCATTTGGCAACTGGAACAAGAATAAAGTATCCATTAAATAAACAGTAGTGGATGATAGCATTAAAAAAATAAAACCTAACCTCAATAGTGATATGACTATCTAAAGGTATTATTTAGGTAATTAACAATTTCTCAAACAAGTTTATTACGACACACCTCATTTATAATAATAAAATATTAAGTTAAAACTTACGTCAAAATGGTCTTCACAGAAATAAATTGAAGAATTTGGAGAAATAACTGCTGGGTCTCGCCGTGCAAGAGTTAGCCACTTATTTCTTATTGTTTTCTTGTTTGAAACCTAAACAAATAACTTTTTATCGATGTGTTTTTACACTGATGGACCGCATACCACTTATACACTTTAGAATTCATTTTAAACACACAAATTAACAAAATTATTGTATAAACACTGTATACTTTACTGTTGTTGACATGGAGTTTACAAAGGCGTGACGTCACGAGTAGACGCCATGAGACCTGCGAGCGTTTTGGCGTGAAATTCAAAATTAGTTTAAAAAAGGCCAATTTTATGCTAGGAAACCCGTAATTTCTCCATAAATATATATTTTTTTGGAAATAGTAGTTCCTTAAGAACATCGTGGAATAGTTTTTCAAAATTAGTCATCATGCCTATTGAATAAGATTTTCATCATGTAATGATCAAGTCAATTATGAGCTTGCTTTCGCCTGTAATCAAGGAAATTCTTTTGATATAATAGATAAGAAATTATGTTTAAATATTAGTTTTACTACGTGTACAGTGTATTACGTATTATTATTTTGATTTGTTATATTAATTGTACCCAACACAAACCTGCGCGTACAATAACGGCCATTCAGGGGCGAGTCAATTTTGTAAATAATTTGGTAAAATGCAGTTTTGCCGCCTTTTTTTAATTTGTCAAAGATTTTCGAATTTGAAAAAAAAAAGTGTTGAATAAGCTTCTATATGGACCCACGAGTCACCCATTTCAATATATGCAGTGAATTTCATAACACCCTATATATATATATATGTATTTATATATATATATATATATATATATATATATATATATATATATATATATATATATATATATATATATATATATATATATATATATATATATATATATATGTATATATGTATATATATATATATATATATATATATATATATATATATATATATATATATATATATATATATATTTATATATATATATATATATATATATATATATATATATATATATATATATATATATATATATATATATATATATATATATATATATATATATATATATATATATATATATATATATATATATATATATATATATATATATATATATATATATATATATATATATATCCATAAATCCATATAAGGGGAAAAACTTTCTAAAGTACGTATGAAAATACGTTTATGAAAATCATAATATGAGATAATAAATGTAGATATCTCTATTTTTATCTTATCAATGCAACTAGAAAAATAAAAATGCATACTTCACTTTAGATGAATATTGAAGTTGTGTGTGTATAAAGCTACCTAATAACTGGATATTTCATAAATAACTGTGTCTATAATACGATATAAATTTACTTCCGTTAGAAAAAATTTATATAAAACCAAAATGTTTGCTTTAATCAAACTTTTTATAGTTCTATTAGTTATCTTTTCTGTATTCTTGATGACTTTAGCTGTTCCTCTGCAACTAGGTAAGCCATAAAAAATGTATTTTTTTTTATTTTTTAACATTTAGACAGTTTAAGTACCTTACAAAATTATAAAGTAGGATAAATAGAATATTTTACATTTTAGTTATCTTTTTTGCCAAATATGTAATATACACACCAAACAAGAATTTTACTCTTTCCTTATAAATGCTCTCATAGTTGGCGAAACATAGCAACGTCGCGTAGAAAGTTTGAGTCTTTAAGTTTTTATAAGGCATTTATGCTGTCTTATACTTTTCTTTAAAGTATATCTTATACATCTTGAGTTTCGGCCTTCTATTTATATTAATATGTGTATCTATATATATATATATATATATATATATATATATATATATATATATATATATATATATATATATATAATTTTCTAGAACGAGATTAGGTGATAACACACATAACATTAAAGATACCTTTTCATTTGTGAATGCTGTTAATACGTCAATACTAATGTAAAATGTATGCTAATTTTGTTGAATGTTGCATCGTTGTTCACAAATATAACACTTGAAATAGTTATCGAATTTTGCGTAATAGGATTTAATAAAAATGTATAGAAAGAAGTACATGTAACAAAGATACATATTCTAGTTTCATTGATAAGATTAATCGAAAACATTTTCGGAGAACTAAACCCTCACAATAATTTTAAAATTAATCGACAGTCGTAAATTTCTTTTTACAATTAATGAAAATTTACAGTAATATTTTATCAAGTTATAATACCTTTATTAAAATAACCGGTCAAGTGCAAGTTGAATTTGCACAATTAGTGTTCCGTACGTTGATTGCTTTTAAAATAAAAAAATTTGTTACGGTGGTATAAAATGATCAATGACTTCACAAAACACACTCCCAAATGATTTTTCAACAAAGTTTGTATCCGATCTTTACTGAAAACTGATGACCTTGAAATTTTTGTTTTTGTTATATACCAGATAAATTATTAAAGGTAATGCACTCGTGATAATTTTCGTTCAATCTACATCCCGTGAGAATATTCCAGAATTTTTTCAAAATTTTTTGATACTTTTCGAGATAAGGTGGGGGGGGCAGCGATTTTTCGCGATTTTTTAAAAATAATACAAAGAAAACTGTGCGCAAGTATTACATTATATATATATATATATATATATATATATATATATATATATATATATATATATATATATATATATATATATGTTATTCGTGTTTTCACAAGCTTTCATTTGACACCACACTCGATGACCTAGTAAAAAAAATTTTTTTTCACTTCCGATTTCACCCCCCAAAACTAACCCCTTAAGTCAAAATTTAACTTTCAAAACTACAGAGCTCTGATGAAGCCATCAATTCCTATATTAGTACCAAATTTCAACTTTCTATGTCAAATAGTTTCGGAGAAAATCGGGTGTGACAGACAGACAGAGAGACGGACAGACAGACACCGAAGTGATCTTACAAGTGTTCCGTACGGAACACTAAAAAAGATTATACGTAAGGCTACGCGATAAAAAGTTTTTGCATATCCGGTTTGTAAATAGTCGTTTTTAATTTAAGTCGCGATTCGAAGTTGGCATTAGTAATTTGACTCCCGAATTTACATTTAATGAAGTTCATGTATCGTCCACCATAAAGTACAATTTTTGCAATCACTAATGTTTCTTTCTACTATTGAACCCCATTTTTGTTGAGAAATAGTTTGATTTTATTTATGCAAGATGGAAAACTGTTATACTTGGGACAATCTAAATACTCATTTTCCATTTCACTTAGCAACGCTTTAAATTGTCGATGGTTAAGCCTCCTTGTTTTAATAGTGTCGCTATTCTTAATTACCAACTCCATAATTTAAGTAATTTCCTCTGGAACTATTTGTGTACAACGTTACTTCTAATGGAGTATAATTCAATGGAAAGTAATCCTTTCATGATTAATTTTTCCTCTTAAAATTGAAACGAAACAGTTTTTTGCCCTTGTTTTAGTTCTTATACTGGGAAAGTAATTTTTACAGTTCTATCGAGTAAGATATGATATTTTTATCCTCTCTTCGCCTCCCAGTTCTTCTTTCGTACCCTCGGGTGTGATATCGCAAGACTCTACCTCATTTGATGAATCTGAAGCTAATTTAACGTCTTGGAGTTGTTAGTTGGTCACATTTGCGGATATTTTAATTGCCTCATTTGCTTTGGTAGATTGTTTTAATTTTACTTAAAATCTCTGCTTTGTTTTTGAGGTCCTGAAAAAGCCTTCAAAAGCATTAACAAAACATTATTTTATGTAGTCACTATCTGCGAATGGTTTTCCTGTGTTAGCAATGTTCTGATTTACTAAGAAGCTTGCAATATTAACTCTATTAACTGACTATCACCAATAATTAAATATAAAAATTCATTTCTCAAGTTTTTTCTATTCAGAATCAAACCAATACTTGTACGGGTGGTGATGGCACGATAACGCCTATAGAAGTGCGGTAAAAAGTCCCGTTGATTACAGTAAGCAAAAACTCTAATTGATGATGGCAGATGACGATGCTAACGAGCGATACTATACGGTAACAGCGGCAAACGGATGATTCCACAAGCCTACAATCGATGATATGCCATCTGACGGTGGTAGGCAGTCAACTCGCTGATAATGGGGAACTATCTGTAGACAGCTACGTACGATTAATATCAATACTGAGGGCAAAGTTCTTCTGGACTGACAGCAGATGACTTTGGTCTTCTAACCCAACACCCATTTTATGGTCAAATGATATGATTTCCCACGTGTAATATTTGGTACGTGAACAGTACCTGATGTGCCTATGGTATCCCAAAGAGAACCAGGTATATTAGTGTGTAAGTGACAGAGACAGACTAGTAATCATACGGGTTCTAGAACCAGCTCGCTTTGTCGGTATGTGAGTGTCACAGAGACAGGCTACTGTCCATACGGGGACCAGTAGCAGCCCATTCTGTAGGAGTGTATGGGTGACAGAGACAGACTACTAGTAATGAAGAATCCCGCCTTGTCGCTGCGTGCATGTAAAGTATACTTGCTTTGCGAATCCGCATGTGTAGGACGAGTAGCGTGGGTCTGGGCTGCTTATCGTTTGGTCGCTTCTTTTAGGATTCTTCTCGACGGGTCTTGACAGGAAAATCGGGGGAGGTAACAACCTTTTCGTACTAGGGTACCGCGATTGTGTACGTTATAGGTGCAGGGAAACTGGAAAAGTTAAAAAGGTGATTTTTTACCTTTTTTTAAGACTATTTTTTCCAAAGATTAAAACCCATAAATACATAGTTACTTATTCAAACAAGAATGGACTTCTTGTAATGTAATAAGAAAGTTAGGCCTTACACGCATAATGCCCAGAAAAGTCATTTTTGGTCAATATATTTTAACCCACATCCTTGATAAATTGTCTGCTCTATGCTTATGATAATAAGTACAACTTTCACCTATTATACGCAACTAACAATTAACATCATTTATTGGCTAGTAGCTAGCTACAAATGTTGTTAATATTATGCATAATTGACTAAGAAAAACGTGAATATACATATTGGGTCTTAAGACATATACATGTTAGGGACCTAACTTACTTAGCCTAGATAAGGATGTTATATAAATATGTTGAGAGACTTAAGAAATTTGAACTTAAGATATTTGTACTTAAGATATTTAAACTTAAGATATTTGATGTGCATAAACTTAAGGTTAAACTTAAAATTAATTATGGCTAACTTAAGCTAATCCAGGGGTAGAGGGCCGAGGGTCGTGGAAGAGGTTGTCGGGCTTGGCGTTGAGGGGGACAGTATGCGTTCTTGACTGTCAGGTTGGAGTAATGCTTGGCTTTGTCTAGGAATTTCAGCTTAACGTTGCTCATGAGTTCTAGGATTGTTGGCATCTGGAGGTCTCGCTGAAGCTGAGTGTTGCGTACGAACCAATAACTTTATATAATTTTCGTTATTGATGGTTTTTCCCTTCTCAGCATAGCCGATGAAAATTATTCCATGTGCATCCCAAAATACGAAGGCCAAAACTTTCCCAGCCGACTGTTGTGTTTTTGGTCGCT
>CM032453.1:113913445-114016754 GCA_019049505.1 Pachyrhynchus sulphureomaculatus
TTTGCCTTCAAAATAGGGCTCAGACTCAGACTTTTTCACTGGACCCAGGAACCAAATATATATATGCGAGCATTTCTTTGACGTCTGCGAATAGATAATAGTCGCTGGGAACCAAATCTGGTAGTAGCCTTCAAGTACACTAATAACTTATTCGCTATTGGTGGTTAGTCCCTTATCAGCATAGTTAATGAAAATTATTTCATACGCATCCCAAAATACACAGGCCAAAACCTTTCCAGCCGACTGTTGGTCTTTGGTCGCTTCGGGCGGCTTTCACCGGCTGCTGTCCACTCAGCTGACTGCCGATTTGATTCCGTATAGCGCTGGATCCACGTTTCATCCATTGTCATACACTTTTGGAGAATCTCGAGCGATTGCTCTTGACGTATCCAAGGCATTCGACCGTGTTTGGCACGATGGACTGTTGACTAAGTTACGCTCTTATGGTATGTCTGAAAAGTTCTGTTTGTGGCTCTCATGTTTCCTCAGAGAGCGTTCTTTACGAGTGGCGGTCGATGGATTTCTTTCTAACACCTTCACTCTCAACGCCCTTGTGCCCCAAGACTCCATACTGTCTCCTACTATCTTTCTCATTTACATTAACGATCTGCTGGAATCCAATCTGCAGCTTTGCAGATGACCGTACGTTTATCTCTTCATTCACTTTGAACGCTCGGACATCGGCTACTCAGGCGAATATCCGCAGACAGCAGGAGGTCGTTCAACTTAATAAAGACCTGGAAGAAATTGTGAGAGTAACCAAGTGGAATTTAACGCTACAAAAACCCAGGCGGCAGTTTTTTTTAAAAGTAAACGTTGCTGAACCCAACATAGTTATGTCGGGAACTTCATTCCTCTAGCATTGTAACTCAATTTGTTGGGCGTTAATTTGGGAGCAAATAGTTCCTGGCATGAACATGTTGCAGCCATAGCAAGGAGAGCTTCTCAAAACTTGGTAACATTATTTCGAACCAGAAATATTTACACTCCACAACAACTGTTAATTCTTTACAAAGCTAAAATTCGACCAACTATAGAATACTGCTCCCATGTTTGGGGCCCCCGCTCCCAAACATACACTGCACCTGTTGGATTCTGCTCAGAGAAGAGCTGTTCGTCTGACTGGAGACGTGGAACTGACCGGCGGCCTTGAATCGCTGGAACATCGAAGAACAGTTGGCGACTTGAGTCTGTTCTACAAGTATTTTCATGGAAAGTGTTCAAAGGATGTAGCCCGCTTAATTCCTCCCAGAGCGGTGCATGTTAGAAATACACGTCGCGCTAATACTTCACATCCGTATGAGGTCCAGCTTGTTACTCCGCGTACAACGCTTTTCAAGCAGTCTTTTATATGAAGAACATCATCCCTTGGTAATAATTTGCCCAGGGCTGTGTTTCCCACCGAGTACAATTTACAGCGATTCAAGAACAACGTGAATTGCTTTTTCCACACACGTGCCGCTCCTGGAGCGCTTTAGGGACTTCTCTGCAGCACGTGTGCTAGATCCATAAAAGAGAACTGTCTCATATCGCATGAAAAAATCCTGTTAATTGTACTTAAATAGGTCCAAACAGCGCTCAGAATCATCAACACGTTGTTGTTTTTTTTTCCACTGTGAGCAAACGCGATACCCATCTCGAACAGAGCTTTCTCATGCCCAAATATTCATGCAAAATATGACCAACACTTTCTTTTGATATCTTTAGGGTGTCAGCTATCTTACGCAATTTCACTTTACGGTTATCCAAAACAATTTTGTGGGTTTTTTGATGTTTTTCCTTGTAAGTACATCATTTTGGTTCAGCATCATTTGTGTTTGTACGACTGCTGGGCAGTCCCCGTAACATTTATCAAGCAGTTTTGCTCGAACGATATTTTTTTCCCATCAAAAAACAGTGTTTAATCAACACACGAAATTCGATTTTTTCCATTGTTTCGAAAATATCGAAAGTAGCGTCACTAAAACTACTAACTTGTAAACTAATCGTCGAAGTATCATGAAATTTTGACACGTATTATTTGAAGGTATCCTAAAAATCATATGGATTTTTTATAAAGGTCGACATCTATGTGTCAGACCAAAAACATTTCAGCCCTCGTGTTATATATATATATATATATATATATATATATATATATATATATATATATATATATATATATGTATGTTACAATAGAGGCTTTCACGGATGGTGGAACGTAATACATTAAAATTCCGGGTTTCAATCCGTTCGTATTGAATTTGCACGACGTTTCGCCAAAATCTCGTTTGACATTTTCAAGTGCTCCTGCTGTTGCTGCTACTCGATACTGTGATCGTGCTACTGCTGCCCCTCGAAGCTAAGTGAGAAACCGAAGTGCGGTCGCCGTCTTTTATAGGTCGGCGACTACGCAGATTTTAGGTGGGGGGTCGGAAGTGTTCGTCCATGCATCGGTGTTTGCCGGCTGGGTAATAATTACGGGTTCCGGCGCTATGCTGACTGTTGCCTTCTCGATGTTTTGGTTATTTCTTGATTTAGGTAATAGACCGTTCCATGTAGTGGAGATATTCACCGCACCATCCCGCTTATTTAGCTATCCATCGGCTGTTCTTGGAAATTGAAAAGATTGAAACTTATACCTTCTTAAATCAAAACAATAAAATAAAATATCTTATCTTAAATAAATAAGAAAATCAAAATCAATGAAACATTCGCCTATTTTTCTTATATTACCTAACGTAATAAAATATATCCTATAACCTGGCCAGAGAACATATGTATAAATCTAAAAATAACACGTAAATCCGATAAATGGTTCTCGAGTGATAAGAGCACTAGCGGGCAGACAGACAGACAGAGACATGTTGCATTTTATATATATTATATTCTTTGCTATATGATATTGTTCCATATTTAATGGTTTAGGCAGTGTATTGGAAGAGAACGCGCTAGCGGTAACCTTTTTTTTTCCGACTTGATTCACTATTATCGTCACTGCTTATTCCTTATGTTACCTAACGTAATTAAATATATCCTATAACCTGGCCAGAGAACATATGTATGTTTAAAAAAAAAGCACGTAAATCGGATAAGTGGTTTTCGAGTGATAAGCGCACTAACGGACAGACAGACAGACAGAGAGACCTTGCATTTATATATATTATAGATAGAAGATTATAGATAACCTGGCCAGAGAGCAAATGTATGAATTAAAAAAAAAAATGTAAATCGGATAAGTAGTTCTTCAGTGATAAGCACACTAACCGACAGACAGGCATATATATATATATATATATATATATATATATATATATATATATATATATATATATATATATATTTATTTATATTATATATATATATATATATATATATATATATATATATATATATATCTATATTTATTTATATATATATATATATATATATATATATATATATATATATATATATATATATATAAATATATATATATATATATATATATATATATATATATATATATATATATATATATATATATATATATATATATATATATATATATATATATATATATATATATATATATATATATATATATATATATATATATATATATATATATATATATATATATATATATATATATATATATATATATATTGCATCAACACCTGCAATCAAATAAACCTCATGTACTCGCTCTATGTGAAACCAAGTCAGTCCATCGACCAGCACGGTCAACTATCTTTATCCTGGGTACGACTTCTATTCCCGATTTAGGCGTAACTTTGGAATCTGTCTTTTTGTCAGAAGCGACCTCTCTTGTCAACGAGAAGAGCCCCCAAACTTTGATGTTATGTGGTTAAAAATAACGACTCAACAAACCATAAGGTTCATCTGTATCCTGTATCGACCACCAAGTGATACCAATTTTCGAACACTTTTCGCTTCTCTTGCAGACACCATCGATCATTTACAAAGTAACTATCCAAGTGCCGAAATTGCCGTCCTGGGCGACTTTAATGTCCACAATATCAACTGGCTTAAAAATTCAAATACTACCGACGAACAAGGTCGTGAAGCTGAATCATTCTCAATCAGTTATGGCTTAACTCGGCTTATTGACGAACCAACACGGATCCCTGATCGAGACGGGGAGTTCGCCAGTCTTCTTGATCTGTTTTTAACCACCAATCCGGAGATTTACACGGTCACCGTAAATCCGCCGTTAGGTTCTTCCGACCATAAACTGCTTTCGACATCGAGTATCCTGCCAATCAGTGACAGAGAGGCGCCTAGACCGCGCAAGATTTGGCACTACAAATCTGCTAAATGGGAAGATCTCATGGAATACTTTCGAACTTTCCCTTGGATGGACATTTGTTTTCAACCCATCTGACTGCGCCAGGGAGGTCTCCGATGTTATTTTGGCTGGTATGGAAGCTTACATCCCTTTTTCGAAGAAATGCTCCTCCAACGGCAAGCCTTGGTTCGACCGAAAATGCAAAGAAGCTGTTGCTTCTAAACATATTGCCTACCGACAATGGCGTGAAAATTCTAACACCGTAAATCGTAACATCTTTGTTCATGCCCGGAACAGATGCAAGGGAATTATCGACGAAACCAAAGAGGCACACAATCAACGAATTAGAAACAAACTTCTCGCTTGTCCCAACAATTCCAGGTCCTTTTGGGCAGTCGCTAAGGCAGTTAGTCAAAATTTTACCAAATCCACCATACCGCCACTCACACGGCCAGATAATTCCATTGCAACCACACCTGTTGAGAGAGCGAACTTGTTGGCTGAACTCTTTGCTTCACATTCTACTGTCGATTTCCAAGGAAAAACACCACCTACTATTCCCATATTGCAGTCAAGGATGCCCGATGTTGTCTTCAGACAGCGCATCATAAAGCGTATTTTAATGAAGCTAGACACCAAGAAGGCTTCTGGCGCTGACGGGATACCTGCCATAGTTCTCAAAAACTGTGCAAGGGAACTAACACCAGTTTTCTGTAGACTTTTTAACCTATCCTACAGAAAGGGAATATTTCCGTCCTGCTGGAAATGTGCCACGGTTCAGCCGATACCTAAAAAAGGTAAGAAGACCTTGCCAAATAACTACCGACCAGTTGCACTGCTTTCAATAATATCGAAAGTCATGGAAAAGGTTATCAATGAGCATCTTCTAAAATATCTTGAACGATTCAATATTATTAGCGATCACCAATATGGTTTTCGTAAACATAGATCAACAGGAGATCTTCTGACTTATGTAACACATGTTTGGAACAACGCAATTGAACATTTTGGAGAATCTCGAACGGTTGCTCTTGACATATCCAAGGCATTCGACCGTGTTTGGCACGACGGACTGTTGGCTAAGTTACGCTCCTATGGTATGTCTGAATGGTTCTGTTTGTGGCTCTCATGTTTCCTCAGAGAGCGTTCTTTACGAGTGGCGGTCGACAGATTTCTTTCTAACACCCTCACTATCATCGCCGGTGTGCTCCAGGGCTCCATACTGTCTCCTACTCTCTTTCTCATTTACATTAACGATCTACTGGAAAAGACCGGGAATCCAATCTATAGCTTTGCAGATGACAGTACGCTTGTATCTTCATTCACCTTGAACGCTCGGACATCGGCTGCTCAGGCGAATATCCGCAGACAGCAGGAGGTCGTTCAACTTAACAAAGACCTGGAAGAAATTCTATCTTGGGGTGACAGTAACCAAGTGGAATTTAACGCTACAAAAACCCAAGCGGCAGTTTTTTCTAAAAAAGTTAACGTTGCTGAACCCGACGTAGTTATGTCGGGGCACTCCATTCCCCTAGCATCGTCGCTCAGTTTGTTGGGCGTTAGTTTGGGAGCAAATATGTCTTGGCATGAACATGTTGCAGGCATAGCAAGGAGAGCTTCTCAAAAGTTGGGAATATTATTTAGAACCAGAAAGCTTTACACCCCACAGCAACTGTTAATTCTTTACAAAGCCCAAATTCGACCAACTATGGAATACTGCTCCCACGCTTGGGGCTCCGCTCCCAAACATACACTGCATTTGTTGGATTCTGTTCAGAGAAGAGCGGTCCGTCTGATTGGGGACCCGGAATTGACCGGCGGCCTTGATTCGCTGGAACATCAAAGAACGTTTGGCGACTTGAGTCTGTTCTACAAGTATTTTCATGGAAAGTGTTCGAAGGATGTAGCCCGCTTAATTCCTCCCAAAGCGGTGCATGTTAGAAATACACGTCGCGCTGGTGCTTCGCATCCGTATGAGGTTCAGCTTGTTACTCGGCGTACAACGCTTTTCAAGCAATCTTTTATATGGAGAACGTCATCCCTTTGGAATAATTTGCCCAGCGCTGTGTTTCCCACCGAGTACAATTTACAGCGATTCAAGAACAACGTGAATCGCTTTTTCCGCACTCGTGCAGCTCCTGGAGCGCTTTAGGGACTTCCCTGCAGCACGTGAGCTAGACCCATAAATATATATATATATATATATATATATATATATATATATATATATATATATATATATATAAATATATATATATATATATATATATATATATATATATATATATATATATATATATATGTATGTGTATATACAGTCGACACTGTTTATAGTGTTGTGTGTTGTGTGTGTGTGTGTAGTATTTTTTCAAGACCTAGAATATTTTGTAAAAAGCCCTGCATATAGTGAATCTGTAAAATAGTAACACTCTATATAATAAAATTTTTACCAGAATTTTATGTATAAATTTTTATGGATTTATTGAGATCTTGGCCATTTCGGGTTTCCCATTTTTATCTAACATTAGCACGAATTCCATTTTTATGACGCATTCTTTTTAAAAGGTTCTTAACGCGTTTATAACGCCTAATGGTTGGCAATAAATCATGTAGATTTCTGGGAGAAACCCGGGAAAAAACCCATTTTATAGTCGATTCCTAGTAATTCGCAAACTCAGGTTCAGTTTCTTTTTGTTTAAGAATCAAGTAAGATGTCCAAGCGAGTGTGTTTAAGTTTAGCTGAGAAAATTAAAGTTTTGGAGGAAGTTGAAAAGGCTGCAAAAAAATTGATGTTGCTGCGAAATTTGGTGTTTCTCCAAGTTGCGTGTCTCTGATAATAAAAAGTCGCGACAGTATCATCAAGAAACCTAGTGTTCCAAGCAGTCGAAAACGAGTACGGGTGAGTACTTACGAGGATATAAATGAAGCAGTTTTACGATGGTTTCAAGTGGCCCGTACGCATCAAAACGTACCAATATCGGGAAATTTAATAAAGCAAAAGGCTCTACAATTTGCTCAAGAATTTAACTGCGTTAATTTTCAAGCTAGTGAGGGGTGGTTGAGTGCCTGGAAGACTCGCAATTCAATTGTTTTCAAGACGGTGTCTGGCGAGAGTGGAAGCGTTAGTCAGGAGGACTGTGACATTTGGACTGAAACTGTTTTAAAAGTGCATTGAAATAGTATGAGCCAAAAAACGTTTTCAATTGTGATGAAACCGGTTAGTTTTTTAAATGTTTGCCAAGTAAAACTTTTGCTTTTAAAAGTGATAAATGTTTTGGTGTAAAAACAAGTAAAAAAAGGGTGACACTTATGGTTGGAGCAAACATGGATGGCTCAGAAAAACTGAAATTACCGCTCATAGGTAAAAGCAAAAATCCCCGTTGTTTAAAAGGAGTTAAATGTCTGGAGTTAGATTACGCCAATAATAAAAAGGCATGGATGACTGAGATTTTCGAAAGATGGATCAAAGAACTGGACACGAAAATGAAAAGCCAAAAGCGAAAGATTGTGATGTTTATAGACACATAGACAGTTACTCTTAGTAAAAAATTAAGGAATATTGAATTGATCTTTCTTCCACCAAACATGACCTCCAAATTGCAACCTATGGACCAGGGTATTATAAAAAACATAAAACATCATTACCGAAACAGAATTGTTCACAAAATTGTTAATGCGATTGATAACAACCTTCCAGTCCAAAAATTGATTACCCTTAAAGAGTGTATAACCGAAGTCGCTAAAGTATGGAGTGAAAATGTTTCTCAGAAAACTATCAAAAACTGCTTTTCTAAAGCAGGTTTTACTGAATAAATTGACGAATGGGAAGAAAAAGACGAAATGGATCTCGCTACCTTAAAAAGGCAATGGGGTATTCTACAAAAAACTGCTACCGTCGACGCAGACTTTTTACTTGAAGATTTCTTAGAAATCGACAATGATATTGGCACGTTAGATGTCCCAACTAACCAAGACATAATTGACGATATAAAAAGTATAGGAGATCATGAAGAAGAAACTGAAACCGGGGAATGTCCTGCTAAATTTAGTGAAAATGAAATAAGAAATGCATTTTACATTGTGCGAACTACTCTCAGGGGCCAGGAAAGTGTACCTGATCAAATCTTTATGCATTTGAATAAATGCGAGAATTTTGTTGAGCAACAATTATTTTTCAAAAGTAATGTTCAAAAGAAAATAACTGATTATTTTTCCTAGTATGTATGTACGTAGTATGTACATATGTATTAACAGATTTTGTATTATTCTTTTTTTTCGTATGTAGTACATACGAGGCTGGTTTGAAAAGTCCGTGCAAAGTCCGAGAGATGGCACCACTGGCGCGTATCGAGGTCATGTTTAGTTAGTAGCATCTCTTGAATGAACGCACACCAAGTTTCAGCCATATTGGTCTATTTCTTTGTGTTTGGCATTCGTGTGAATCAAGGAAGTCGAGTGATTTTCAAGAAATGGACGAAAAAGAATTTCGTGTGGTGATTAAACATTACTTTATGAAAGGCAAAACGCCTCAGGAGACTAAAGAGAAGCTTGATAAACATTATGGTGACTCTGCACCTTCGATTAGAACAGCTTATAAGTGGTTTCAAAATTTTCGGACTGGTCATATGGGCACAAGTGACGCTGAACGTTCTGGACGGCCTGTGGAGGTTACGACTCCAGAAATCATTGATCAAATCCATGATATGGTGATGGATGACAGAAGAGTTAAGGTGCGTGAGATTGCTAGTGCTGTGGGCATCTCGACTGAACGGGTACATAATATTTTGCATAAACATTTGGACATGAGAAAGCTATCCGCAAGATGGGTGCCGCAATTGCTCGCGCTTGACCAAAAACGGAATCGTGTGAAGTGTTGCAAGGATGGTTTGCAGCTGTTCCAGAAGAATCCGGAGGACTTTAAGCGTCGTTTCGTCACTGTGGATGAAACATGGATACATTACTATACTCTTGAGACCAAACAACAATCTAAACAATGGGATACCAAGGGGGAATCTGCACAAAAAAAGGCGAAGACCGTTCCTTCGGCCGGAAAGCTTATGGCGACTGTCTTTTGGGATTCGCAAGGGATAATCCTCATCGACTATCTGGAAAAGGGTAAAACTATTACAGGTGAATATTATTCATCGTTATTGGACAGTTTGAAAACCGAGCTGCAAGAAAAACGCCCGCGATTGGCCCACAAGAAAGTCCTTTTCCATCACGACAACGCACCAGCACACACCTCAGCAGTTGTGGTCGCAAAATTAATGGAAATAGGATTCCAACTCGTTTCACATCCCCCCTATTCTCCAGACTTGGCTCCCTCGGACTACTATTTGTTCCCCAATTTGAAGAAATGGCTGGCGGGACAAAGATTTTATTCAAACGAGGAGGTGATTACAGACACTAATGGATATTTTGCAGACTTGGAGAAATCCTATTATTCGGAAGGGATCAACAAACTAGAACATCGTTGGACGAAGTGTATAAGCCTAAAAGGAGACTATGTCGAAAAATAAAAAAGGTTTACCCCAAACATATAAGTAGTTTTTATTTTTGCACGGACTTTTCAAACCAGCCTCGTACATACATAAAGTCCGTACGTTATATCTTTACACGTGCGTCATAGTTTTCAGGCAATATCCCAGACGACTATTATATTTTTTGTCTCTTTTTACCAATACCTACGATTTATTGGTGAAAAGAGACAAATAATATAATAGTCGTCTGTTATATGGCCTAAAAACTATAACGCACGGGTAAAGATATAACGTACGGACTTTATGTATGTATTTAGCCCTGTACATGCTATATACTATTTAAACTTTCAAATGTTTAATAAAATCTTTTCTAATAATTCAATTTTGCAATTTTTTTTGTTGCTTGTACCTTATAAAATACAAGTAAATGATTACCAATATAAAATACATACATAGCAATATATACGGATTTTTTCTTTATATAGTGAAAAACTTTCTATAGTGAAATTTCGGTCAACATTTTGGTCTTTCACTATATAGAGTGTCGACTGTATATATATATATATATATATATATATATATATATATATATATATATATATATATATATATATATATATATATATGTATATATATATATATATATATATAATATATAAATAATATAAAATATAAATATATAAATATATAAATATATAAATATATATATATATATATATATATATATATATATATATATATATATATATATATATATATATATATATATATATATATATATATATATATATATATATATATATATATATATATATGGGACATATATATATATATATATATATATATATATATATATATATATATATATATATATATATATATATATATATATATATGTCCCATGAGACCATTCGACAATATCTTCGTGCTGATGCGACTGTGCTTATGTACTAGAGTGACCCTCACAATCGCCAGATGCCAACCCTATTGAAAACGTTTGGTCCTTTGTAAAGAAAAAGCTCAGAGGAAAGACTCTGTGGACTTTGACTCAGTTATCTCGCGAGATTCGAAAAATTTGCAGAGTATGCAGAAAATCTCATCGATAGCATGCCTCGAAAATGCCAGGCGACTATTAAAGCAGGAGGGGACTGGACAACTAGGGTAATTGCGCCGTTGTTAGCACACCAAAGAATACAATGATGGCAAAGAATAATCTCAAAGCACATTTTTTCAAGAATACGAGTGGTCACATTTTTACTTGACAGACTGGATATATGGCTCGATTTCGCAGAGATTTCCAGATGGAAATTTGATCGAGTAAATGTTCTAGTGTCAAATCAGGTGGCCCCAAAACATCGAAACTACTTGGCGATGGATGTTTATTTCCTTAGCGACGATATGGCTACTTACATGCCGGTTTTGCTCAACTTTTGCCAAAATTCTATCAACTTTTTCTGTCATTGTTGACATCGAAATTTTCCAGAACGAAAGTAACTGAATCATCATTTTGATTTTGATAACTAACAGGTACATTGATAACAACCATTGTGCTATGCTTAAATAATTACCAAAGTATCTTTATATATATATATATATATATATATATATATATATATATATATATATATATATATATATATATATAAAAGTGTCTACTTAATTTTGTACACGTATCTGTTTAATTAATATGTACAATTCTCACGTTTAACGAATTATTAATATGTTAAAAGTTAAAATTTACAAAGCCGATGACCTGGAAGTTGTCGTCATTAGATTAGCAATAAATATAAAGGTAATAGTCTATTGTTTGCATAATCGAGAGGTCGTAAAAGCTTTTTGTATATCTTCTTTCCTGTTTTTAATTTTTAAAACTTCTTATTTGATATTTGGCCTAATGTACGAATTTTCAAACCAATTTTGCTTTTTTGCTTCACATACAACGTACCACAGCTTGGTGATGCCACTATTGTATGGAAACTATAAGACATACAAAAATTGTCAAACTATGTAAATTTTAGATAACAAGTATTTATTACTAGCTATTCAAAAGATTGTTGCTTAATCGCCATAACAAATTTTCACCCGGTACACAGCACCTCTACAGCTTTATTATATGTCTATGATTACATTTACAGAGCCTGTATTGAGGAAAAATATCCGGGCTTACATTTTTTGACTCGACACTGTGTATGCAGTATTTTAGCTTGAGTTGAATTTTTTGATAGTTATCTCTCAAGTAGACAGCAACGTGTCTGAATTGGTTCGAATTTTTTAGAGTACTTGCCAATTGATTGAGGGGTACTTTAGGGCAGTATTTTGGACCTAGTAAAATAGTCAACACTATATATATATATATATATATATATATATATATATATATATATATATATATATATATATATATATATATATATATATATATATATATATATATATATATATATATATATATATATATATATATATATATATATATATATATATATATATATATATATATATATATATATATATATATATATATATATATATATATATATATATATATATATATATATATATATATATTATATCGATGGTGTTGATCAGCAACCTCGTATGTCAAATATACCAGTTTTTCAGAAGACATGAAAAACTGTTCCTAGCTAAAAAAAAGTTCCGTTCACGGCAACAACTAAAATTGATTTAGTGCCTTTTTATTAAATTGCGCATGACAAAAATTCAAGAATTATGTTTCAACTGTATGGTTAATATTAACACCCTGTAATTTTTTTATTTTGAAAGTCACATACGAGTATTCGTATTTTTGGATACCAGAATGGGACATTATTAGGCTTTTTTAACACTCACGAAATATTTTTAACTACTTCCGGTTTGACCGAAAGTGACTGTAACTTTCTTATTTTTAAAGGAACCCTGTATATTTTTTTATCAATTTCAATTCACTTTGAAATTCTCTTTCCAACGATGTATCACAAGTTGACACCAAAACATTTAATAATAAGAATAACACAACAAAACCAATAATTGTAATTAATTAATACTAGAAAGAAGTAATATTTTAACTAACACAATACAAATAAATAGGTAAAACTATTTTATACTAGATATAAATTTGCTAGATATTTATTTCAAATATTCAAAATGCTGCCCCTTGTTAATCCTACACATCTTGTTTTTCTCATCGTGGCTCTCATAACGTTCTCCAACTGAATTTCATTAATTTGATTTACTGCTCTTCTTAAGCACATTTCTAAATCATTTCTGTGTGTTGGTAGGTTTTAGTAAACTTGTTCTTTTAGATACTTCCATATAAAAATCAAGAGCCGTAAGATCTGGCGCTCTTGCAGGCTACTTATTAGGTCCATTGGTACCTAACCAATTTGCACCAATTCTTTGATTCAAATCGTTTACTACATTTCTACTATTGTGGGCTGGAGCGCCATCCTGCTGGAAAATAATGTCTCCACGATTTAAAGGTAAAATTTCCAAAAAAAAACTTCAACAGCATTCTGAATGAACTCCAAATATCTTTCTCCATTTAACGCACTATCAAATATAATAGGACCAATAATTCTTGAGCCAAGGATACCCAACTACACGCATAATTCTAGGATTTTTTGGGCCCAATATCAAGTATTGTTACGATTAGATAAACCCAAATTGGTAAATCGAGATTCATCCGAAAATAGAATGTTGTAATGAAATTGGTTATCAAGGTGGTATCTTTGCAAAAACCAATTACAATAATCCATTCTTCTTTAGTAATCTGTTTGAAATAAATGTTGATTTATTTCGCATTTGTAGGATCTGAAATCATATTGTCTTAAAATGAGGAGAACGGTTTCACGATTTACACCGGTTTGTTCTTCAACATGTCTTACAGAAATTTTAGGATCTACCTGAACAATGGCAAATTTCTGACTCTTCTTCACCATTAAATACATCAGCAGGTTCAATCCGTTGCCCTCTAAAATGCTGCCTTATCCTTAAAAAATAATTGTTGGGTGGGATATCTTGCCATGTATAACTCAGCGGCTTGTCGGCTATTCTTTCTGCACTCTCCATAAATTAATAACATCTTTACTGTTTCATCCGTTGAATACATTTTTGTTAACGAAAAATTATTTTTGACGTAAACAATAATAATAGCCATTTTGATAACACGCAGCAACCATGACTTTCGGTTTGTCTGTTTTATCACAGCCTACTAAGCCCGTAATGGAATTTGTTGATATCACATTATTGCATAATAAAACGGTTTATTTTCTGAAAATAATATTAAATCCAATTAGCGTTAAATGGTTCTGTTAGATATATGTTGGCAAAAAACCTGTAACTAGGTTAAACAAAAAAATATGTAGTCCTCTCTTAATTTCGGTGATATCGATCATTATTTAAAGAGAAAGTGCTGTAACTGAATGTAAAGCATAACATTTTTAGGAGCCACTTAGACTCGCGAAAATGGCACGATAAATGGATAGTCTTAAATTCTTTCCAAAGTGAGATAAAACGAACAAAAACAACTGCTAGTATATCCGCCATGGCCGCCTAAGTCTAAGAGTTTAAATCAGTTTTTGCCGGTCACCTGTCCAACAAATATCAACCTGTGATACATCGTTGGAAGGAGAATTTCAAAGCGAATTGATAAAAATTATACAGGGTTCAGAAAGTTGCAGTCGCTTCCGGTGAAACCGGAAGTAGTTAAAAATATTTTTTAAGTGACAAAAAGGCCTAATAATGTCCCATGGTATCTAAAAATGCAAATATGTAACTTTTAAAATAAAAAAATTACATCTTTATATCTTAGTTCTTTGTAAAATTTTGTAAATGCGAATAAAGGGCTCATTAGCATGACTCTCTCACATTTACAGACCTTTAGATTTCTACATTAAAGATCGTGTTTATGTAAATCCCCCTACAACACCAGTAGTTATGGAAAATAGGATACGGGATGCGTGCAGGACAATAACGCCCTTTTGTGCTAAGGAAAGTGAAGGAAAATATAGTAAAACGACTAAACATGTGTATTCAAGTAGACGGGCATATTTTTGAACATTTATTACGTCATAATAATTAATCAATAGATAAGTTAAACTATATTAAAATTATTATTAACAATTTGTTTATGTTTTCACAATAGCGTAAGTGTATTAAAAACAAGGGTAAAAATTGAAAAATTCAAAATGAAACGAAAACTATTAGAAATAGGTATATGACATACTTCATGAAAGTTGAAGGGTTTTGTAAAATCTATCAGAAAAAATAATAATATATAGGGTGTGCCATTTAAAAAAAATTGAGATTTTTCAATTTAAAATAGCCCAAATGTATAAATTAATTTTGAGCACCCTGTAGCATCTAATTCAGATTTCTTTCCATATATCTCTTTTTCATCTCTATAGAACGCTCGTACGAATTATGAGTATTCCACCTTCAGAAACAATCGCGCTACCTGCAATTTTTTACAAAACTGAAAACTAGAATTAAAAAAAAAAAATTGAAATATTAGAAAAACTATTAGGTTTAGATATATAACATTATATTAATAAAAAAGTTATAAAATTTTACGCAGAATTTAAGAATAAATTAGAAAATAGGATGTTCCATTTAAAAAAACATGTTATATCGGCCACACTTTTTTGAAGTTCCCTGTATACTCAAAAATAATTTTAAACTGTGCAACTTAACATTCCCTAAAACTATTGTATTTCACATTTTTTCGACATTCCCGAAACAATTGAGATAATGAATTTTACTCTATCGTTGACTCACCCTGTGCATTTCTACAATTTTTCTTTTATTCTATTGTGTCTCGAGCGTTGTATCTAATATGATGTCCGATTACGTGTGATCAAATGTGTAAAGTTTGGTATTTCCAGTTTAATCGAAAGTCAGTGTTCCTATAGGGATCTAAAGTTGGAAAATGAATTGTCGAGAACGAGTAATCCGATTTTCGTGGTTTTCGTTCAAGTTACATATATTATATATCGTTATTTTTAGTGTTCCGTAACAAAATTGAAAAACTGAATTTTTATGGACTTACTTCAGTGTCTGTCTGTCTCAGCCGATTTTCTCCGAAACTATTTGACGTAGAAACTTAAAATTTATCACAAATTAGATAGCCCAATCACAGCCGTGTTTTTGAAAGTTAAATTTGGATTTAAGGTGTTAGTTTTGGGGGGTGAAATCGGAAGTGAAAAAAACATACAAGGTCATCAAATAGGGTGTCAAATGAAAGCATGGGAAAACACGATTTTAAAAATCTCGATACTCGCGCAAACTTTTCTATTTATTACTTTAAAAAAATTGCCAAAAATAGTTGTCCTCCCCACCCTATCTCTAAAAGTACTGATAAAAAAACTTTCTAAATAATTTTGGAATATTCTTCATTTCACTGAATGACAATTATTACAAGTGCATAACTACTGATAATTTATCTGGTATATATAAATAATTTTAATTTGTTAATTAAATTTTTTGATATATGTTTCGTACTTGTATATGAGTCCCCATCCTGTTTAATAAAAAATGTTATTCACTGTATAGATAAAAGTATGACACAGTAAAGACACATGCACAGCAGGGATCTAAGAGAATTATTGTGGCAAAATTGAACATACATTTTTTGGAATGTGATAATAATAGTTTAGCCACTTATTTGAATAACGTTGGGCTTATCATTATCATTCCGGTTTTTTATAGCGTTCTTCGCCTTTCGGTTCCCAGTTTCTATCCTATTCGATCTTCCCAATCTCCGCGTCTTAGATTTTTCCCTCTGAGCACCTCCAAACCATATTGCTCTTGGTTTCCCTCTTCTCCTCTTTTTGCTCGGTATTCGGTGTTTTTCCATTCTTTCTATGTGTCCGCACCATATAAATTGCCCTTGTTGAATTTCCTTAATAATCGTGGTTTTTTACTTTCTTTACATCCCTTATTCGTACATTTCTAACTCTACCCATCCTTGACACTCCAACCGCCAGTAATCCATTTCGAGTGCCATTAGTTTCGTTTCCAATCGTTTCGTCAATTGCCAAGTTTCACAACCGTGTAACACGATGCTCTTAAATACTGCATTGTAAATGAGGTGCTTTCTCTGTGATGTTATGTTCTTCAACCACAGAACGGAGTTTAGATGTCTTATATCCGCCTTTCCTTACTTATTCTACACTCCGAGATATATATACTCTTCACAAGCATCAATGAACTCACCGATATTTAAAGTAAAGCTTCCCTGTTTTCCTCCTATACACAAATATTTGGTTTTCTTGCAGTTATCTATTAAACCCCAGTTTTTATATTCTTCAAACAGTTTTCTTGTCATAAATTCAAGGTTTTCTTGTCCTGAGCAATAACCACCTGATCGTCGGCAAAATGTAGAGTGTGCTACGGTGTTTCGTCGGTCAACTGTATTCCCATTCCTCCACATGCTCTTCGCTACCTCTCTAATGCCTCTCTAATTCTATTTTCTAATTTATTTTTAAATTCTGTGTAAAATTTTATAACTTTTTTTATTAATAATGTTATATACCTAAACCTAGTAGTTTTTCTAAAAAAAAAAATACTAGTTTTCAGTTTTGTAAAAAATTGCCAGTAGTGCCATTGTTTCTGAAGGTGGAATACTCATAATTGGTACGAGCGTTCTGTTTCTGAACCCAACTTAGTTATATCGGGGTACTTCATTCCTCTAGCATCGTCACATTTGTTGTGTGTTAGTTTGGGAGCAAATATGTCTTGACATGAACATGTTGCAAACATAGTAAAGAGAACTTCTGGATAGCTGGAAATATTATTTCGAACTAGAAAGCTTTATACTCCACAACAACTGTTAATTCTCTACAAAACTCAAACTCGACCAACTATGGAATACTGCTCCCATGTTTGGGGCTCTGCTCCCAAACATACACTGCATTTGTGGGATTCTATTGAGAGAAGAGCTGTTCGCCTAATTGGAGGCCCGGAACTGACTGGCGGCCTTGATTCGTTGGAACTTCGAAGAGCTAGCGGCGACTTGAGTCTATTTTACAAGTATGGACAGTGTTCGATGGATGTAGCCTGCTTAATTCCTCCCAGAGCGGTGCATGCTAGAGATACACGTCGTGCTAATACTTCACATCCGTATGAGGTTCGGCTTGTTACTCCTCATATAACCTCTTCAAACAATCTTTTATATGGAGAACCTCATCCTTTTGGAATAATTTGCCCAGGACGGTGTTTCCCACCGAGTACAATTTACAGGGTTTCAAGACCAACGTGAATCGCTTTTTACGCACACGTGTTGCTCCTGTAGCGCTTTAGAGATTTCCCTGCAGCACGTGTTCTAATCCCATCTTAAAAAGTTCCCAAGAAGTTATAGCCTGACAATTAACTCAGAATTGAGTAATTTATTTATTTCTGCATATTTGTATGGTTTTTTCGATTTTTCTATAAATATTTTAACTTCTCTTGCTAAGTCTGTCTGTGGGCACGATAACTTCCAAATGAAACAAGATATAGTTTAAATTTGGTACAGATATAATACTTGACATAAGCATGGAACCTGCTTATTTTGGGTAATATCGTTAAAGAGAAAGGAGGTGGAAGGTCTAGATGTCGATAAATTTTGTGTATTTTTTGAGAGTTTTTCTTGATTTTCACTAATATAATGAACAAATTTTAAAATAATATTTTGTAGTCAAACGTATAAAAGGTTGAATGGGTGGACAAGGGTATTAGAGGCAGAAGAAGTTTACATGGTAGGGAGGGTTAGATGGATTGCTTCAAATATATTGCATTATTCGCCCATTTCAGAATATTTGGAGTGTACAAGTTTGAAAATTATGTTATTTTCTCAATATTCTGAGTTAGTCAAACAGGTAAGGAGTTAATAAGGAAGGGGTGCTAGAGGCGTTGTTTTCGTATATATCGTTTTAGACGTCCTTTTCAGAGTTCTTGAAGTCAAGGAATCTAAATATTGTCTTACTTTCAATCAGCCAAATCTTTAAGGTGTGAATTAGATAGGGGAGGAGGTTAGATGGCTTTCTTTATATATATATATATATATATATATATATATATATATATATATATATATATATATAAAATAAAATAAAAAAATATATTTATTCTTGCTAACAAATCATAGTTGTTACACACACATTAAACTTAAACTTAATACTGCGAGAACCAATACAGGACCAGACAATTTCCCTAGCAGTAAGAACCAGATTACAAGGCAATAATACATTTAAAGCAATGCACAATTTTCTTAAAGAAGAATGTGCGTGCATCACCATTTCATAATCTACGATTAGTGCTTATTACAAATGTACTACAACCATCTTATTTTAAATACATACTTTATTTATTTTCTCAGTAATGATCTATTTTGTCAATTTATTTTTTACCAACCTATATGGCTTCACTTTCAGATCGTGAGGAATTATATTAAATTAAAAATCCTCGGAGCAGAAAAAGATAGGCACCTTTGAGTAGCACTAAAGGGGGTAGATGGTACATACACATTGTTCAGGGTAATTAGTCCAGTATGAATAGAGTGATCAACCCTGTTTACCTTATGTTTGTTATTCAGTAAAATTCTTACCACTGATTTTATGTATAATTGCTTCAGTGACAAAACCCTAGCCCCATCGTATTGTTGGTCCGTAGTAAATCTTCGCGGTTTTAAACAGTATTGTTTTTAGAACCCTTTTCTGGGCTGTTACTAAAGACGAAGATACCGAATCACCCACGGACCCCCAAACTACCAAGCCATAGCCTATCACTGACTAGTGCTTTATATACATATAATAAATATTTCTTGGGTAACCACTGCCTAATCTGATAAAACCTAAAATACATTTTTCGAATTTTACTTGTTATATAATCTATGTGAGAATCCCATCTTAAATGCGAATCTAGGTATACATCCAAATATTTAATGTTGTCGGTGGAGCAGATCTCCAGATTGCAATCACAAGCAGTAAAGTTATTACAGCCAGGTTCATGAATTTTTATAAAATTCTTATCGGGATAATTCCTTTTATGAAAGGCTATAAATTTTGATTTATCAATGTTTAAGGTTAATAAGTTCAAATCCAACCACAACTTTACCTTACTCATAGCCAGTTCTGCCTTCTCAAAGACCCGGCCCCATATTTTAGCCTGTAACATTATGACAGTACCGTCGGCATAACAAACCATAGATCCTTGAGGTAAAATCCTTGAGGTAAAACGCAACAGGGTATCTATGTATATTGTAAATAACTGGCCCAAGCACGGTACCCTGCGGCACACCACACTCAATTGGAAGTGATGAGCTCATTGATTCTCCTATTTTTACTTGTTGCGTACGTCCGATCAGATATGATTTTATTAGATCATACGGGATACCTCTAATTCCAATATGCTCAACTTTCTCCAACAATATGCGGTGAGAGACAGTGTCAAAAGCCCAGGCCCAAGCATATCAAAAGTGATTTATTGCTATTGTCGAGGTTCTCAGAAATATGGTTTACTACCCTTATAAGAGCATCTTCAGTGCCCAACTTCTATCTAAAACTATACTACGTATCGGATATTAATTTATTTTTATTTAAGTAATCGTCCAGGCGCAACTTGATGCATTTCTCAATAATTTTACTCAGGTTGCTGATAATTGCAATGAAACGATAATTCTTAATTTCGTTACGCGAACCACCCTTATGTATAGGCGTCATGATATATTTCTTTAAACTATCAGGAAATAATCCAGCTCGAAAAATTAAGTCTACTATATGGGATATGGGTTTGAGAATAAATCTGTGGTATCGTTTCAGAAAATCTACTTTAAGGTTGTCGTCGCCAGCACTTGAGGCGTTTTTAAGTGAGTTTATAATTTGAATTATTTCAAAATCCATTATCGGGACCAGAAAAAGTGATCCAGGTACTCTAGAGACACTATCAGGAATGGCATCTGTATTTGAAACAGTTATACTGTTAACTAATTTCTTTCCTATTCTAGAAAAAAAATTATTAAACTCATCTGCTCTGAGTTTTTCGTCTAGAATTTCAATTCCTTTATCATTGGAAATTACTCCTATTTTCTGATTATTTTTTTGACTAGTGCTAGCCGAATTTATTAAATTCCAAGTTTTTTTAGAGTCACTTAAGTTTAGCTGCAATAAATTAGTGTAATAATCAACTTTGGTTTTATTTATTACCTTAGTCAACATCTTATGGTGATTTTTATACATATTAAGAGCTACAAAATTCTCAGGGTTTCTAGAAGATATTCTTTTTAATTTGTCACAGAGCAATCCTTGAGTAATCCAAGGTTTAATTCGTCTCTTATTGCATACAATATATTTGCGACGTGTGGATCTATCAATAATAGACTTTATTTTATTTATAAAAATATCTGTACATTCGTTTACATCCTCATAGTTCAAAACATCCCACCAATGTTCCCCTTCCAAAATTTGTTTTACTTTCGTAAAGTCTATTTTATTAGCAAACTTTCTAGACATTAAATTTTCATTTTTCTTACTATTCATATTTAAAAGAATAGGAAAATGATCAGTAAAGACGTGGTTCAGAATCACCCCATGGACTGCACACCCCTGCCCGTGCTTTACAAAGAAATGATCTATACAAGTTGCACTGTTTCTATCTGACGCCTTTCATATTTTCAACTTTTGTTTTGTGATTAATATCTTGCTATAAAGTACTATTATTTAAAATATCGACTTATAGTAGTTAGATTAAGTTATGTTTAGTGTGGGAAAGTTAAATTCAGTACCTATTTTAGAACTACATGTTACAAGGGAAGTACTGGGTAAATCGCTTTAGCGATTTTTTATTACTTATTATAGGTACGAAGCTTTTTTGTATTTTCTGAATTATGGACACTTAATTAATTCTCCTCTATAGAGATAAGCCCAATATTTGTTTTATTATATATAAATAATAACAATAATATAAACACATTTAGTGTTTGTTCTCGAAAACATGGATGCCCTGCGCAACATAATTGAAGAGGATCGGCATGTGACTTACCGCGAGATAGAGGCATCCTTAGGCATATTGAAGGCTCCAGTACATTCAATTTTGCATGAACATTTAGCTGCGAAAAAGATCTGTTCCCGATAGATTCCGCATAATTTGACCGAAACTAAAAAAACGGGTTCGTGTCAATTGGTGTAAGGAAATGCTCAAAAAATTCGACCGGGTACATACAAAATCCTTATACAACATCGTAACAGGAGACAAAACTTGCATATATTCTTTCGAACCGGAAACTAAGCAACAATCATCTGTTTGGGTGTTCTAATATGAACCGAATCCAACAAAAGTGGTTCGTTCTGGAAGTACTTCCAAGAAAATGATCGCTTGTTTCTTATACTGGATATGTTGCAACCATTGATTTAGAGGATCGAACAACAGTTAATGCTGAATGGTATACAAGAATTTGTTTGCCAGAAGTTATCGATGAAATCAGAAAAAATAACGCAATGTTTTCGTTGCATCATTCTTCATCATGACAGTGCCAGCTCTCACACAGCACGCAAACAATTGATTATTTGATGGAGAAAAACATCGAATTAATATCTCACTGCCCGTATTCGCCTGATTTATCGCCTAAAGGTGGAAAAAATGTTTCGAGAATTGGTTCGAACGCATGCAAAAGTGTATAAATCTTAAAGGCGAATATTTTAAGAAACAATAAAACGATTTCGTAACAACAAACAAAATTTTTTCTTTCATTATTTTTGTAAAAACTTAAAAGGTAGTCCTCGTATTCCAATGCGAGATGTTCTTAAAAGAAATACAGAATCATAAATATATCATTAATTCGCGTTTGATAACAATGTATAGAAAATATGCCCATTTGAGCATTTATTTTAAAAGCACCAGAATGGAATACTAAAAGAAGCATTTTTAGCAACGAACCTATGCATATCTAGATACTGTCAATAATGAATTTCGAGTTAATGTTGTTTATTGAGACTTGACATAGTTATGCCAACTTAAACAGAAAGTATCGTTATACTATATTTCGACTTGCCGAAAACAAATTTAACTGTTTAGTTAATCTTTTGCGACCTGTTTTGACAAAACTTAAGATAAGTTGAGCAAAATGAATAATTTTGATGGCTTTGAGAGAAATATCACTACATAAATATATATAATAGAAAATCTTTTCATTATTGAACAAAACGCCGTATTCTTACACATTTTGGTTAACTATATAAATACCTAAGTCGACGCCTTTAAAAAAACTTTCAAAACTAGTGGTACTTGAGTAACGCAGAAACTTTTAATTTTTAAACTACTTTAGCAATCTGTATTTCTGAAAATAGACCTCAGACGCCAGGCTATTTTCATTCAGGGCTGCCGTTAACATTTTTTATCTTTCAAAACTTTATTTTTTTCTTCCTTTAACAGGATTGGCTTAAGATTTTTTTACTGTGCTCCAATTCAAAAAGTTTTATCATACTATAACTTCTATAAGACCCTATTATATAATATTTTTATCAAAAATCGCCCCTTCCAAGCAAGCAGTTCAAAAATACATGCTGAATTTGACGTTTTCATACCAAAAAAATTAATTCATGCATTATAACTCGATGATATTTTAAATGATTAAATAAATTATGGTAAGATATTAATAAAATGACCGGCCAAGTGCAGGTCGTACTTGCCCAATTAGTGTTCCAGAAGATGATTGCTTTTCAAAATAACAAATGTTACCTTAAATGAGTTTTCAACAAAGTTTGTTCCGATCTTAGTTGAAAACTTATGACCTTGAAATTTTTGTTTCTTTATATACCAGATAAATTATCATAGCTAATGTACTCGTGCTAATTTTCGTTCAATGGAGAATATTCCAGAATTTTTTCAGTACTTTTCGAGGTAAGGGCGGACAGCGATTTTTGGCAATTTTTTAAAAACAACACTAAGAAAAATGTGTGCAAGTATTACATCATATATCTTTTTGAACTAGTGTTTTACAAGCTTTCATTTGACACCCCACTTGATGACCTGGTAAAAAAATTCTTTTTTCACTTTCGATTTAACCCCTCAAAACTAACCCCTTAAGTCAAAATTTAACTTTCAAAACTACAAGACTCTAATTTCAACTTTCTATGTCAAATAGTTTCGGAGAAAATCGGGTGTGACAGACGGACAGACACTGAAGTGTTCTTATAAGTGTTCCGTACGGAACATTAAAAACGAAAGTTAAGCACTGTCTCCTACTCTCTTTCTTCTTTACATTAACGATCAGCTGGAAAGTTAACGTTGCGAAACCGGACATAGTTAGGTCGGGATAACTTAATTATAACTTAATTTGCTTGGCATTACTATCTGGGAATAGTGTGCTGCGCCCGTAACCAAAAAGAAGAGAAGGAGCTGCTGCTAAAACTAAAAAGGATGAAAAAGTAGTACAATTTTCAGATACCTACTCTAAGAACTTCAAAAAAAAATGTTTGCGATTTGCAAAAGTTCGTGCCCGGTTAGAATCCGAATTAAATACAACGTATTTAGTATTTGTTAATCAATAGTACTCTCCATCATTTTCTATAACTGTCTCGATCATTTTACAAGTTCTTAAATTCCTTCTTTGTAGAAACTGTGTGGTTTCTGTTCAAAGAAAGTCGTAAGGTAGTTTTTGACTTTTTCCATAGAATCAAATTTTTTGCCAGTCAAATTATTTTTCAGAGAACGAAACAGATAAAAATTTGTAGGGGCAAGGTCAGGGGAATACAGCAGGTGCTGGAGGATTTCCCATTTTCACTCCATAAGTTTTTGCAGTGTCTATTGTGCGACACGTGGTCTAGCGTTATCATGGTGAAAGAGGACGCCTTTTCGATTGACCAAATTCGGACGTTCTGCTTATTATTCCTCTGCAATCCCACCAGACACATAACAACACTTTTTTTGGATGCGATTCAGCCTTTGCCATAGGTTCTACTATTTCACTTCCATGCTTCCAGCTTCTTTTTTTATTATGTTGTTATGCACAACCCTTTTTCATCTCTAGTTATGACTTGATCCAAGAAAGGTTCGTTTTGTTGACGGGCTAGGAGGGAAATGGCTGTGGAAACACGGTTCCGTTTGTTCCGTTCTATCAAAACGTGCGGAACCCATATATTAAGTTTCGAAGTGTATCCAAGATGCTTTAAATGACAAAATGCAGTCGAGTTGACAACATTTAGTCCCTCAGAAATTTCTTCAGTGGTAATCCGTAGATTATTATTTACGGATAAAGTCATTATCAATGCCGAGAGATCGCCCAAAGCGAAATTTATCGTTTAGATTGAAGTCACAGTTTCGAAATCGACCAAACCCCTTTTTAACTCTCCTAAGAGCAAACACTTGCCAAATTAATTAGAACATCACAGAACTCTTACGGCAAGAAATAGAACTCGGCAGAATAAACCTACAAAAACTGACAACAAAGACAAACAATCCACTGGATGCCAAAGAGTTGACTTGCCTTTTGTGAAAAATGTAACGGACCGCATTGGAAAATTACTACGTCGGCACGACATTAATACCACATACAAGCCAACACGGACAATAAAACAAAGTCTAAGATTGGTCAAAGTCCAGAGAGATCCACTTTCCGCTACAGACGTATATCGAATTCCATGCAGCTGTGGTTCAGTCTATGTTGGTACAACGAAACGTAGCATTAATACACGTCTACCTGTCCACAAAAGGAGTTGCCGACTAGGACATACAGACAAATCTGCCGTAGCCGAGCATACGTTGATCCAGAAAGACCACAAAACACTGTTCGACCAGTCTTAAGTTCTGTCCAACGTATCGAGCTACTACCTGAGGTTATACAGAGAGGCTATTCAAATCCACAAACACAAACGGAATTTCAATAAAAAAGACGAAGGGCTTAATCGCAGAAAAACCTGGACGCCCGCATTACAACAAACAAAAACGTTAAGAAACAGGGAAGTGTCGCTGGCGCCTGATTGACCGAGAGTCCAAATGGCCACACCTACTCCGGAACACACAAAATCGGACAGCGCTACGTCGTCGAGCACAGTTGACAGTGAACAGCCAAGAAGAAACCGCAGTTGACCGCAGTGTCAACGAAACGTCAGGAAGTTAATACCTGGAGAACACGGCCTCAACTCCCGAAAGAGATCCATATTATTATTTTTACGTTTTAAATAAAAAATTGTACTAGGTAAAGCTTTTCCAAAGGGTTCTTTACTTTATTTTCATAAAGATATTTACCATAAATATTGATACTGCAGAATTTTTATTTAATGAAAGAAATTAATAAAGTTGGTTTATTTTTCAAATGCTTTATTATTTTAATAATTTTCAGTATGGCCAAAACGAATTAAGGGAAAGATAAAGTGTTTTTAATAAAATGTGCTTCAAGAAAAAAAAGATAGGGTGACACTAATGATTTTTACCATATTTATCAACAATATCTCCATGCCTGCATTAGCTGAAAATGAATTTGACTTTATTCCCGTTCATAATTAAGTACCATCATTTTACAACGAGATAAACAGAGAAGCGCGGAGAAGTTTAAAGCAAAAATTTGCCGGAATTAACAATACAGATATTTAATCACGCCTCTGCGCTCTTTTGTTTGCAGTATTATAAAATAGTGGCTTTCCTAAATTACAAACGGGAATAGATGTTCTTTTACATCAAATTTTTGGGAAAATAGGTGATTTTGATAATATTTTTAGAATTATTGTAATAGGAAAAACTGTTTTTTTTTTAAAGAACCCAGCACATAAGCCATAGGACAATCTCTAAATCGGGAGAGGAGCGGAAGTAGCGATTTACGTCGACCTTGAATCGCCGCAGGAAATACTTGGTTGGAACCATGGTCTTGTTCGGGTTATTCCAAAAGGATATGATTATCCGGTATAAAAAAAATTCTTGGAAATGCTGCTACGAAGAGTGACCAGCTAAACTTTTTACGGATGTGATGTATTATACTGACGTCTATATCGAGCATGCATTGCTCTGTATGAAGAGCAGCAGTATTCCAACGATGGTTGAATTTAAGCGTTTCACAGGAAAAAATGCTGTTGTGAATTATAAAACCGTCTAATACGAAATAATATTTCGGGTTTTTAAAAAGTTTTCGATGCTATATATGCAGGTTGAATGATACTAATGAAACAGTTCATGCCGAGAATACACGTCGCGCGATTACATCACATGAGGTTCAGCTTGTTACTCCTCGTACAACTCTTTTTGCGGTTTTATATAGAGAACCTCATCCCTTTGGAACGAAATACCTAGGACTGTATTTCTCCCCGAGTACAATTTACAGCGATTCAAAACCAAAATCACTTTTTTGGTACACGTGTGGTTTGTGTGGGCGCTTTAACGACTTCCCTGTAGCACTTGTACTGTGCCTATAACCAAAAAGAAGAGAAAGAGCTTCTGTTAAAGTTGAAAAGAATGGAAAAATAGTACAGTTTTCTGATACCTATTCTAAGAACCTTAAGAAGAATGTATAACATGATATATATGAAAGCAACTCTTTCCTCCTTCTTTTATGATTGATTAGAAACAATTTTGATAAAAATTTATTCACTTTGTTAACTTGAAACTAGGAAAGTATTTATGTCACTCTTCTAACCCCTTCACCTCCCTTTAACTTCTTATCTGGTTGACTGTGAACAATTGTGGTTAAAAATTGGCCATCGTTTCAACCAAAAACTAGAAAGAAAGCTCATAATACTGTTGAACTCGACCCCCAGCCCTTCCACTCCGATTCCATGAAGTAATATTCTCAAAAACTAAGGGTTTCAATCCTACTTTAAGTATTATACGTTTATCGACTTAAAATCGATTACACATTTTGCTCTACAGTTATCGTGCCGACAGATCGACAAACAGACAATCCGACGAAAATTCGAAACTATGTTTTTCGTGATCCACATACAATATTGTCTTCTTGCTTGAGAAGTAAAAAACTAACAAAGTAATTAAATGAGCTATGAAAATAAGTAGGTACATATGTATATAATTTTTTAAACTTATTATTTTTAAGTTTTAAATAAGAAATTCAATAAAGTAAAGCTTTTCCAAAGGGTTCTTTGCTTTATTTTCATAAAGATATTTACCATAAAGATTGATGCTGTAGAATTTTTATTTAATGAAAAATATTAAGAAATGAATAAAGTTGGTTCATTTTCAAACGCTTTATTATTTTAATAATTTTTAAAACAATTGCCTTTTAAGGCGAAAACCAATTAAGGAAAAGATAAAGTGTTTTTTAATAAAATTTGCTTCCAAAAAAAAAATAGGGTGGCACTAATGATTTTTACCATATTTGTCAACAATGTCTCTACTTCTGCTGAAAATTAATTCGACTTTATTTCTGTTCATAATTAAGTACCACCATTTTACAACGAGGTAAACAGAGAAGCGCGGAGATGTTTAAAGCAAAAATTTGCCGGAATTAACAATACAGATATTTAATCACACCTCTGCGCTCTTTAGTTTACAGTGTTATAAAATAGTGGTTTTTCCTAAATTACAAACGGGAATAGACGTTCTTTTACATGAAATTTTTTGGAAAATAGGTGATTCTAATAATATTTTCAGAATTACTGTAATGGGAAAAATTGTTTTTTTTTTAGGAACTCCGGCACACACGCCGTAGAAAAATCTCTAAATCGGGAGAGGAGCGGAAGTAGCAATTTACATCGACCTTGTATCGCTGCAAAAAGTACTTGGTAGTAAGTCTTGTTCGGGATATTCCAAAAGGATAAGATTATTATTATTATTATTATTAAATAGCGCTACAGGCCTTGTAGGCCTCAGGCCTCATTTACATTTTATATTCACAATAATGTTTAAAATTGCTCACAACTACTTTCCACCGGGCTCTCTCCATTGCTTCCCTCTTCCACTCGCCGACACCCATACTCCTAAGATCCTTCTCCACCGTCTCCATCCACCTCGTCCTCGGTCTTCCCCTCCGTCTTGTTCCGATAGGCTTTTTATGTAGTACCATCTTCAGCATTCTCTCTCTCGGCATCCGCTGTATATGTCCCAGCCATTTTAGACGTTGTGCCTTCACATATATTGTTATTCTTGGTTCCTTATAGAGCGCATAAGCCTCCAAGTTCGTTCTTCTCCTCCATCCTTCTTCCGTCCTTATTCCTCCCAATATAGTTCTCAGTATTTTTCGTTCCCATGTTTCCAGTTGCTCTTCTTCTTTTTTGTTAAGCCCCAGGTATCACAAGCATACGTCACCGTTGGTCTTATTATAGTTTGATATATTCGTATTTTGGTCTTCCTAGATAGGTGTTTGTTTTTCATTAACATTCTCAAGTTCCCAAATTTTTGGCTTCCTTTCGCTCTTCTCGCTTGTATCTCCCTACCCTCATATCCATTCTTCTCCAGTACTACCCCCAGGTATGTAAATTCTTCTACTTTTTGGAATTCGTAATTTTTACCACTCTCAGAGGTTATCTTCAGGTTTTCTTCATCTTCCCCTCTGCTCATCCCCATAATCAAGTACTTCTTATCACTTAGTACTAATCCATATTTCCTTGCTTCACCCTCGAATTTTGCCATAACTCTCTTGAGTTCATTTTTTGTTTTCGCCAGTAGCCTTAGATCATCCGCATAAGCAAGGCATTGGTGGTTACTTCTGAAAATTGTTTTTCTTCGTTCCATTCCACTATTTCTTATGATTGCCTCCATAACTAAATTAAACAGCGTCGTGGACAAGGGGTCGCCCCGCCTTAAGCCATTTTTGATCTGAAAACTCTCCAATCGTTGTCCACGCCACATCACTTCATTCTTCGTTTCTTTCAGTATCATTTTCGTCAGTCTTATCAGTTTTTCTGAAACATTGCTTGATACATTTTACTCTATCATATGCCTGCCTAAAATCTATAAATAGGACATACAACGTCAGGCTGTACTCGTAACAGCTAGTCTGAATCTCTTTTAAAGTAAAAATTTGATCTGTTGTTGACCTATTCCTGCGGAAACCAGCTTGATATTTCCCCACTATCCTTTCTGCTATTTCCTCTTCGTTCCTACTTCCTTTTAGCAACTATTCAAAGAAATTCTTCAACTTCATCATTATTTGGTCGTTCTCGCTTAGAAGTGTCCCTTCTTCTGTTCTCATATAGATATTCCTGGTTTGATACCTGTTTTTCTTTTGTTTTACTTCTTGGTAAAACGATTTGATCTCCTTGTTTTGGAATTTTTCTTTCAATACCTTGGATTATCCTTTCAATATATTCTCTTTTTAAAGTTTTGCATCTCTTTTGAAAGGCTCTCCGTTTGTCCCTATAATTTTGCTTGTTATCTTCACTGACGTTGGTTAGCATTTTTTGTCTTGCCACTCTTTTATTTTCTGCCAGGTCTTCATTGAACCATTCTTTCCTTTCTGTCTTTTCGGTCTGGTTTCCAATGGTTCCTGTATCATGTGCAACGCTCTGTAATTCCGCATTCATTTTTTCTCTATATTTTCTTCTGATCTCTTCTGTTTTTAGCTGGTCTACATTATACTTTCGCATGCTTATATTCCTTGCCATTTCCCGTTTCCTTGTATCTTAACTTCCCACACACTCTACTCTCACTAGGAAATGTTCTGACCAACAGTCCGCCCCTCTCATGCTTCTGACGTTCGTTATGAGCCTTTGGTGTTTTTTTTTCGATCAGCACATGACCCATCTGATTAATCGTTCTTCCTTCAGGGGAGGTCCATGTGCCCCTATAAATTTATTTTTTCTGCAATTGTATATTTTTATTACTAGTTCATGTTCCATGGCAAAACTTATCAGTCTTCAGCCGTTCTCATTAGTTTCTTCGTGTTTACTGTTTTGCCCTACTATTACCTTATACGTGCTTTCCTTGCCTATTTTTTGCATTATTAGTATTTTTTATGTCATACTTTGGCATCCTTCCATATTCCTCTGCCATTAGTTCATAAAAGATATCTTTTTCTTCTTCCTTTTTCTCCTCTGTTGGCGCATGAACATTTATAATGCTGATATTCCTTTTGTTGCCCTTTAATCTTATGTAACGCATCCTATGTGAAATTTATGATCCTTCCTTTCATTTTTTTTAACAACGAAGAAGCCAGTTCCCAACCTTCTGTCCGTTCCGCCGCTTTGGAAAAAAATTACATCATCTATTTCTGTTATTCCCGATCCTGTCTGCTTTGTCTCTTGTATTCCCAATACATCTATCTTGTATCTCTTCATCTCCATTATTACTTCCTTTATGACCCCTTCCCTATAGGTGCCCCTCACATTCCATGTTGCTAAGTTGAGCTTTATCCTCGGATAAGATTATCCGTTATAAAAAAAGTTTTTACGGATATGATTTATTATAGTGACGTCTATATCGAGCATGCATTGCTCTGCATGCGGAGGAGCAGTATTCCAACGATGGTTGAATTTAAACGTTTCGCAGGAAAACAACCTGTTGTGAGTTATAAAACCGTCTAATACGAAATAATATTCCGAGCTTCTAAAAAGCCTTCAAGGCAGGTTGAGTGATACTAATGGAACAGAGTAGTTCTGCATCCTTAACCATTTAAAAAAAACCTACTACCTACTTGCTTATTGCAACATTAAGATGGCTGTTCTTCCAGTTGTATAAGTTTCTCCTGTATATGGATATTTGTATTAGGTCGTTTGTATAGAAGAAAAATAGTAGGAAACAATATGTAGTCACAAGATATATCGACGTTGATGGAAGCATCAGAAAGAAATCCATTAATTGCCACATGCAGAAAACCATCTCTGAGGAAACTTCAGAGCCCTAAACAAAAACTGCGAGATATATCGTAAGAGCGCACGCAGTCTAACCAAAATTCCGTCACACCTTGGACGTATTAAGCACAACCTCCCGAAACTGGCCTTAGTGTTAAATGACACTATACTAAAGACGTGTGACATAGATTAATAGATCATTTATAATTATACGATATTAAATCATACGATAGGTGTTTCGTCAGCCTCATCATAAAAAAAGTCATCCACCGTGCGGTTTTTTTCAGAAAACACACTTAAAATTGCCAAAAAACTATAAAATTGAAAAAGAATCATTTTGATAAATAATATGAAACTATATAATCATTAAAATTATGAAAAAAAAAAAACCGTTATTTCGAATATCTTTAAATGTTCTAAATCTACATTCATTGCAAACATTTAAAAATATTAGGTTTTAGTGTTCATGTTTAAAAAAAAACACGCATACACCACCCTTAACTAAGCTATGTAGCAAAAGCAACCGCTAAATTAAAAAATTGTTTTTTAAATTTTATTAATATTGAACAAAACTATTATTTCCAGTGTTTTTTGAAGTTCTTAATCCTGACTTGATATCAAAAAATAAAGTGTTATATGTTTTAGTTTCAATAAAAAACTCGCTTTTAACACTTACAAGGCTGCTATATGGTTGGTAAAATGCCTTTTTTAAGCAAATAAATGCAACAGCTTAACAAGAATTTTTTTTCGAACGAAACTATCATTTCTAGTAGTTTTTTGGTTTTAAATTCGAATTTGATATCAAAACAATAGTATTTAGTGTTGAAAAAAAATATCCGCTTACTATTTAGGAACAAAAGGTTACCAAATGCAGTCTAATGTACAGTCAGTCCAAAAAGTCTCCATACACCACCTGCTTTCTATGATATTTTTCTGTTATGTTTAACTAATTAATTGGAACTATGAGAAAACATGTTTAAATTAATATTTGAAACTTAACCAACGAGGATTAGTATTAAAAATAACTACGGACCATTTTATTTAGAAGTTACATCATTGTTATAAAAATGTAAACAAAATTAATGTGAAAAAGTCTTCATTCACTTAACAATTAGTAATAATAGTTTGACGGACTTTAATGGAAAATCGTTCGTTTAAACTAATATTTAGTGGGACCGCCGTTGGTCTTGATAATCTCCTGTAACCTTTTTGTCATGCTTGTTCCATAGTCCCAATTAATTAGTTAAATATAGCAGAAAAATATTATACAAAGCAGGTGGTGTATGGAGACTTTTTGGACTGACTGTATATCTCTTGACAGTTTTAGAAGTCAATTTTGTGGATATATTGATTGAGTAAATATGGGGGAATGTGAGTGGATGAGTGAGGTAGTGAGTGAATGAGTGAGCGAGCGAGTGAGTCAATGAGTGAGCGCGTGAGTGTAGAAGTGAGTGAGTGAGTGAATGAGTGAGTATAGAAGTAAGTGATTGAGTCAATATGGGGGTATGTGAATGAGCGAGTGAGTGTTTTATTCAATATTAATAAATATTAAAAACAATTTTCTAATTTAGCGGTTGCACAAATTTATTTTAAACAGCATTTTCCTACGTAGCTTAGTTAAAGGTGGTGTATGCGTGTTTTTTGTTAAACATGAACACTAAAACCTAATATTTTTAAGTTTTCATGATAAACGTAGATTTAGAACATTTAAAGATGTCCGAAATAATAGCTTTATTCCATAATTTTAATGATTATACAGTTTTACATTTTATTTATTAAAATGTATTTTTTCAACTTAATAGTTTTCTGGCAATTTTAAGCGTGTTTTTTGAAAAAAAAACCTCACCGGGGATGTTTTTTTTATGATTTTTTTAGATTCAGTATAAAAGAGTTTTTGTTTTGTATACCTGTGTTATTTATAACAGTACTATTAAATATATTTGAAATGATATTTGGTTGAATAATTTATATATAATATGTAATTACTGGTTTATTATACAAATTAATATAAAAATTGAAAGACAAGTAATTATTTGTTAAATTTTGCATAACAGTTTCATAATATTTATAAATATATGACATAGTCTCTTTTTCCCTAGTAAAACTATAAGGACAATTACATTTTCTCCACTGGTCCGGCAAACTGTATTGTCCGCACTAGTCAGGCAAATGGAATTTTCCGAACAACAAATATTTAGAAAATAATAATTTTCCAAAAAAAATATACAAGGTAATTATAGTAGTACTCTTTAAAACTGTAGTCAATAGCTTTGGATACTATTCTTCTTCTTCTTTGTGTACCTTATCTGATGCGAACGTTGGCTATTGTCGTGGCAATTTTGATTTTGTTCGCAGTCCTTCTGAATAATTGGACAAATGTGAGTCCAAACCACTGGTGCATGTTTGGCATTCAAGAGTGTTTTCTCCTGCCAGGACCCCCTCTTGCTATCCACCTTCCCCTGGACTCTTAATTGAATTATTCGAAGTAATACGTGATGAGGTCAGACCAGGATATTTGAAGAATGCATCGATACACTCACATTTCAAAACTCTCTTTCATTTTCATTAATGTTTAGATCAATGTCCATGCTTCCGGTCCATAAAACAGGACTGGGAATATATAGCACTTGACGAGTCTTATTTTTTTAAGAAGAGATAAATCCTTATTTATGAACATGCTCTTTATGTACTCGTAGTTAAATACTGCTTTAGGTTTCTTAATTCTGGATCAGATTTCTGTGGATTGTTCCCATCTTGCATTCAGTGCAGTCCCAGGTAGATATATGAATTTATCTGATTGACTCGTTTTTAATTATCTAGCTTGTTGTTGGCTTTTACTTATTAATATCTATTTTATCTTACCAATATTCATACTACATCTGTATTCTTGACTTACTTTATTCACTCTTTCTATGAGATATCGCAGTTCGTCAATATTACTAACAAGGATCGCTGTGTCGTCTGCGTATCTTATATTGTTAATCAGTTCACCACTTATTTTAATGCTTTCGATGGTGTCCTCTAATCCTTTTCTGAATATTTCCTCAGAGTATATGGTAAAGAGGAGAGAAGATAAGATAATATTTAACCCTAAGTACACTACACCCACAATCAAACATGGAGGTGGTAATGTCTTGATGTGGGGATGTTTTTCCGGCCACGGCGTTGGCCCACTGGTGAGGATAGAGAGGATCATGGTTAGCCAATATTATCTAAACATCTTAAGGAATATTATGCTTCCATATGCCGAGGATAATCTGCCGTTAATTTGGAAATTTCAGCATGATAACGATCCGAAGTACACCTCAAAAATTGTTAAAAATTTCTTCGCCTCTCAACAAATGCCGGTTCTGAGGTGGTTAGACAAAGTAATCCCAATAAGTTCCGAAATAAAGATCAATTATTCCAAGCCTTGGAAGAAGCATGGAATGAAATTTCCGAAGATGTTATTCACAATCTTCTTGAGTCCATGCCAAGAAGATGTGCTGAGGTTGTGAAGAATATGGGTTATGCCACAAAGTACTAGTATGTTTTTTTTTTTAATTTCGTATCTAATAATACATAATATTGCATAAAACTGGAAAGTTTCTCCATTTTTGTCCCTAGAATAAATACATTTTATTTGTACATTTCACAATAAATTATTTGTTTTCGAAATTTGTTGTTTCATTAATTAGGTGAGGTTTATAGGTAACCATAAATATTATTTAAAATTGCTTCGAATTCACTCCAATACTTTCGATGGTGTCCTCTAATCGTTTTCTGAATATTTCCTCAGAGTATATGGTAAAGAGGAGAGGAGATAAGATAATATAAGTGACTTTGATATTGGCAGACTATTCTCGGTACAAACTCTTTACAATGCGAATGTCTCTGCCATCAATACTAGCTTTTTGAAGAATTTCTAATAGTTACGGTATCAAATTCTTCAAATGTTCTAGAAAAATCAACAAAGCATTTATTAACATCCCTATTCATATCTCTGCAACGTTGGATAAGTATACGTAGGCTGAGAATGCTTCTCTCGTACCAAGAGCACTTTGAAAGTCAAACTAAGATTCGCTGATATTTGTTTCACACTTTCTGTAGATTCTGTTATGGTACTGATCGCATTTGGTTTCTTAGGTATAGCAGCAATAGTTGACTGCAGCTAGTCCTCGGGGATTTACATCTACATTGAAATATATTTTAGACTATTTTGAATCTAACATCCTCCATACATGACGAAACCACTTAGTCCGTTTAATTTTATTCTATCTACATAAAACTGTTTCTTTCTTCTTTATTATTTTCTAACTTCTTCTTTTTGTTCTGGACATACCAGCAATTCTTTGAAGATAGTCTATTTCAAATGTTGTTATCTTAGCATTTTCATTCTTCGGAATTTCTCATACCTCACATCCATACATTATTACGGTTTCTAGCATGGTTTTTTCTAATATTTTTTGTTGTATATTGCATATTGAAATATTTACCTTACATTCTCTTAAGAAGACACTAAGAAATATCATTATCATCATCATTATCATTAGCTTATTCCATCCATAGTCGGATGTAAGCCTCCCCAAGTTGTCTCCAATGAGCTTTGTTTGTTGTATGAATGTTTGTACCTTTTCTATTCTTTCACCTTCTGTTAACAGTTCCTGGCTGTTACCTTCACTTTCGTTGTTCAAATATTTTGTCTTGGAGAAGTTTTCTTTAGATCTATTTCTCGAGACTTGTTATTCAACTCCATCAGCATTTCTTGCAATTCTTCTTTTGTGTTGGCGATCAGAGTGAGATCATCTGCGAACCTTAAGTGATTTAATCGTTCACCGTCCATTAGTATTCCTTTATTTTCCCACTTTATCGATTTGAACATGTCTTCTAGAGTCAACGTGAACAGCTTTGGGGATATCGAGTCACCTTGTCTAATTCCTCTTTTAATTTTGATTTTATTTGTTTTTTCTTCAAGCATTATATGTGATGTGCATTTTTATATATGTATCCAAGAAGAGTTGTATATCTTTCATCGACTCTGCTGTTACTTAAGGCGTTAAGGACTGCCCATAACTCTACGGAATCAAATGCTTTTTCGTAGTCAACTATTGTTATCCACAAGGTGACCTTATGTTCATTTACTTTTCCACTAGTAACCTAATTGTTTGAAGATGGTCCAAAGTGCTGTATCGCCGTCTAAATCCCTCTGGTTCACGTGGTTGATAACTGTTTAATTTGTTTGTTAATCTATATGTTATAATTCTAGTGAGGATTTTGTATAGTACCGATAACAGGCTGATGAGTCTGTAATTCTCCAATTTAAATTTGCTCTCCTTTTTAAAAATAGGCGTTTACGCAAGGTGTTGGTATTTTATTTTCTAGTAGGCACCTTTTAAATAGAGCTTGAAGAGATTGTATTATCGAAGCCCCTCCATACTTTATCATTTCTATCATTATTTCATTGTCCCCTGGGCGTTCATTATTTCATCTGTTATTACATCGGGAGTTTCTTCAGATCCCACATTTCTTACTGTCACTCTATTTCCTTCTTCTTTTCTGGGCGGTGACGATATTTCCCTGTCATATATTGTACGATAATATTTCTCTGTAGCTTCCTTTATCTCTTTGATTTGTGTGATCTCTTGGTTATCGTTATTTATAAGTTTTATTATTTGATGTCTCCCTTCATTCATTTGTTTGTTTAGATGTTTCAAACTTTTTCCTTCTTTCAAAGTTTCTTCTATTTTCGAGTTTCTGTACTGTCTGACGTCTTTTCTGATCTTTTTCTTTATTTTTTGTCTATTTCTGCCAATTCTAATTTACCATGTGTAGGATCATTTCTTAATAGTCTTCTCTGTTTCATAAGATTTTGTGTCTGTGTTGAGAAATATAAGATCCAAATAATTTACGTATCCTAAAGAAATTTCTGTTTCATTAATGTACCTGTATTCCTGTGTACAGGATTGGCTTTAATAAATCGAGTTTCATGGATAAGACTTCTCATCTTATCTCATTATTTGTAATTTCAAAGAATAATCGGTAAAAATTATCTAAAAAACGAAAACAAAACAGTCTGCCCAGGTGCCAATCTTTCCAGTCTGACGTCCTTGGCGGGGAATCTACTTCGGCCGCGCCTCTTTTTTTTTAAACCCGTACTGCTGATATCTAAATATACCTATATAGGTAACTAAAATAAGATATCATGTATTTGCATTTGAATCACCCTGTTCAATCTAAATAATTCAAATTAAAACCAGGATAAAATTAAGCTTGTTTTTAACAAACCAATCAATAATTTTCCGTATTTAAACATCATTATCAAAATCGATGAAAGAATTTGAAATCTGCTTTCTATAAATTCACAGCGTTGTTCCAAAGCCAATATTTAACATTTTTTGCTTCTATGAAGCAAGATCAATAAATTTCCTCCAATTTAAAAATAAAAATCGATTCACCTGTATCAATATGACGTCACTAAACACATGATGCTCCTAGCTCCTAAAATAAATGTGACGCCACGGAGTAGAATTCAAAAATAAACATAGCCATTTTTCGAAAATCTTATTTGTTTTGGTGTGTTGCAGACGTGGATTTTGAGTTCAAATGTTTGGAGTATTTAGGTTTTTCTAAAATTCAATAATTATATTATATACGTCTGAGGTATTAGTCGTGTTTATTGGAACAAGGATTTACATATATCTCGAATTTTTAAAAAAAATCGATTTTTAAGTGTTCCGTACGGAACACTTATAAGATCACTTCGGTATCGTCTGTCACACCTGATTTTCTCCCGAAACTATTTGACATAGAAAATTCAAATTTGGCACAAATATAAGGTACAGGCACCGATTAAGGCCCATTTAATTTCAGAACCTTGTAAAATCGTTCCGTTAAGATAAAATAAAGAAAAACCATCAATAAAATTGCAATTTCTTTATTTGTGAAACAAGATATTAACCAATCTACAATGTTTTCTTGCATTGTAACAGAAAGAAACCAAATTTTAAAAACGTGGGTGGTGGGGCCATCTTAGGAAGGCGGTCACTCAAAAAGGCCCGTAATATATCAGTGTAATAGTATGCTTAATCGGCATTTAAACACTATTTTCTTCTAATACTGATCTTAAAATACAGTTTTGATTTAAATCTATTCAATAAAATCAAAAAACAATCCAAAATCTAGCCTTGGGCCATCTTAAATCTATTAAAAATGAAAATTGCTATAAAAGAAAAATAACTTGAAAAATGTCACATAAGTATGTAAAGATCCATCATAATAGTTGGTAACAAAATAGTAATAAGTAAATCAATTCTGTATTCAGTCATTGATTTTTTTTTGTCACACGTGTGTGGCCTTGTTAGGGGTATTGAAAATCAACTTAAATTTATTGTGCTAAAAAAGAAACTAATCACTCTTCTGCCTTTAATTAAGTAGACACTCATAACAAAAAATATATCCTTGTTAAATAAAAAAATAAAAATCTTAAAAGGAAAACAATTAACATAATAAAGTTAGTTTGTTTGCCATAATTTGGCTACTTAATGAGATCTCCTTTTAGTTACAGTCTGGACAGACCAATTGTTCCTCGTCCTCCGTAGTTAAACCGACACATTCTTCTTGATACCACTTCTGACATTCTTTACACTGACGCATGTCAGCAATTCTATCCATCTCGCATCCGTAACAATACCAACCTACTTTTCTAGATCTTTTAGAGTCCTTCTTAATTACTTGTTTAAGTTTCTTACCCTTTGTCTATCGTCTTTCTTTAATTAATCTTTTAACTTCTTTAACTTTTTTTTTACTTTATTCAGGATTTATACTTTTATTCGTCCAATTCAGCTGTCCTTCATCTCTTGTTTGGTTTATTCATTAGTTATTTTTTATTGTTCTTCCTCGTCTTATCTTTAACAGCATCAAATAAATCTTTGGTAATTTTCTGGCCTATGTAATTTAACGTTGTCCGTCGCGGTTTACCTTTAATAGTTGGTGTTGGAATTTGTTTGTGGAACGGTTACTTATAGGCTAAAGTTCCAGCATTTTTTTTTTAAATTTTGTTAATGGTAAATGATCTTCAGACTCCTCAGATTGAACATGCTTTTGCTCAGAGAGTAGTATAAGCTCTCTAAAGTTCGGGTTCAAATTTTCTTCATCTGACTCGAAAGATGAAGTATAAATCAATAAGCTTGAAGGATATTGACAATACTTTAGACAAGTGTCAAAGTTTTCTTCTTCGGATCCATCTGGTGTAAGAGACGAGGCTGTATATTAACACCAGAGTTAGTAGGAACAGGTGAACAAAATTCAGTACTTCTATAATTTATGTCCAGAAGAGGTTGCCTCTGAAGTTGTGTTTTGTTTTCCGAGTCGTCTACATTAGAAAATTCGGAAGAGGAACTATAATCAACTAACTTTCCAATAAGAGTTGGAGGTTGTGGATTTGTCGGTACATTTCTTTGTTTTACGTCATTTTTCCTCAATTCATTGAATTCATTCTGAGTTAGAATAGATGGTGAAATATTTCTGATATTTTCTTGGCAATCCGTGACACTAGTATCAGAGCTATTGTCACGTCTTCGGGATACAACAGAACTTCTGCGATTAGAAACTCGTGGAGCTGACATATCAGAAGTTGAATCATGCATTCTTGAAACATTTTGAAGCAAATCATGTGGATTGGGCAACTGCGTGAGTGCTGAGGGCGCGATTCTTCAGGAATTGCATTAGAATCATACAGAAAGAGGCCGGTTGCTCTAAACCCACTGATTATATTTTCTTTGGTCGTACACTTGGACCAAACTTTAGTAAAAAATTTATTAAAACGTGCTTTCGTAAGTTTACGATCTGTATGCTGATATGCATACAGTAAGACTTTTTCGTCCCAAAAATATCCGTAAGATTTGTTTACGGATTTGTCGAGCGGTTGCAGTTCGTGTATGGTATTGGATGCAAAACTATAGAGCAAAATGTCATGCACCTCAGCAGCATCAACGATTCTGGCATCTAAATGGGAAGAAGCCCCATCGAAAATTAATAAACAATTTCCTGGAGATTTATACTGACTCAGGTGGTGTATGAAGTTTACAAAAAGCTTATTCGTCATACTTCCTCTCGGAGCCATCTTTACTAAACTACCAGGTAGTAAATTGTCACAAAATTCAGGTCTCAACCTTTTGCCCTTAAATATTTACCATAGGAGGTACAGTATTTCCAGTTGCATTTACATACATTGCAATTGTGACGTTCTCTGCCTGATCTTGAGCAACAAAGTGCACTCTTTTGGTCCCTTTTGGCAGCAAAAACTTTCTGTCGATGATGAAGTGTTAGTCTGCATCCATTTTCGTCCATGTTATGTAGACGCTCCGGGTGGCTAGAAATATTTAACTCGTCATATATTTTTTTGACGGCTTCGAAATGTTTTAGTACAATGGGTTTGTTGAGCTTCTGTGGTCTTTGCCGGATTCATCAATTGAGCCCTACGAAGAGATATTTCTGGATTGCGTTTGACAAGATTTTTCAGCCATCAGCTACAGAATTCATAAGCTTGCTTACAAACAATTTTAGGGTGTCAATGGCATACCTACCTGAGCAAGTCTAATCACCCCATTTACATAAATCCTTCTCTTGTGATTTACTAAGAATCTGGACGCAACCAGTTACCTTTTTAGTGGATCCAGATTTTATATGGTTTCTTAATATACGCCTTGGTATGCTATATGTTGCAGCTGCTTTTCGCTGTGATATCTGTCGGCTATTTACTGCTTGAAGGACTGCCTTTAGCTGCGTTTCTGTCCACTCCCTACGCCGTTTTTTATTTAGTGGCTCCATTTTGGCCTATGAACAAAAAATTTTAAAACAAAAATAATCAAGAATTATTAGATATTTCATTAGTTAAGTATATTATATAAATTACAGTTAATACAAAAAATAATAATAATTTAGTATATAATACTTAATAATAATAATAAATATTTGATTCCAACAGTTGTAAACAAAAAGTACTAAAATTCTTATTTGTATTAAATTAATAGTTTCTCTGATGCCTAAAGCAATTTTTGTAAGAAAGAAAACTGGTATGAAAGTTTATTTGCAATTTATTATAGGTTAAATGTATTATTCATTAGTCCTAGAAAGGCCCGGGCCATGTTTGGGAAACATGCAATGGGCCTTCATAGGAAACTTTACCCGAGTTCTGTTCAATTTCCTAAAAATACAAGAAATGAAATAAAATAATAAAACTTACCTGTCATTCAATGATATACAGATTAAATATGAAGTTTCACTGGTTAAAACAAAGAAATTCGCTTTATATTTGCTAACTTTTAAAAAAAAATTACTTGCAGGAGGTTATAAAAGGTGCACCGTCTTGTCACGATACAGCAAACTGTCAGCTATTCTCAAAATGGTCACGCGTTTAGTGTCGAACGAAGATGCACTTTTGTCTATGGCCGCAGTCGCTTGTACCCGCGAAATTTGAAATGGTTTGGACAATCGTAAGTGTGATTTTTTAAACGTGGGCTATGATAGGAGCTATCTTCGGTCACACTACCTTAGGAAAAAAATGATTTAATTAGAGCCGTGTAGTTTTGAATGTTAAATTTTGACTTAAGGGGTTAGGTTTGGGGGGTTAAATCGGAAGTGAAAAAAAAAAAATACCAGCTCATCAATGTTTGAAACAACATGAGTTCAAAAATATATATAATGTAATACTTGTGCACACTTTTATTTGTATTATTTTTAAAATAATGCGAAAAATCGCTGCCCCCCCTTATTTCGAAAAATTCTGGAATGTTCTCCACAGGGTGTAGACTGAACGAAAATTATCACGAGTGCATTACGTTTAATACTCGTAATTTATCTGGTGAATATAAACAAAAAAAACATAAATTTCAAGGTCATCAATTTTCAGTAAAAATCGAAAAAAAAAAAATAAAAAAAATTTGTTTAGAACTCATTTGTGGTGTGTTTTGTGATCATTTTATACCTCCGTAACAAACATTTTTATTTTAAAAGCTAATCGCACTAATTACGCAAGTCCGACTTGCACTTGGCCAATTATTTTTTTTACGGTTTATATTCTCTATACTTCTAAAAATTATTAAAAAAAAAAATTAAGAAAATTCCATTCCATTACAAAGTCATATCATTAAATGTGACCTGACGCCGGATTGGGACCGCTACCTGTTTTTCAGACCCTGTCTGCAATATTACTCAGTCAATTTTGAATATCTTTTTACTTTTTTTTTAAATCTTAATAATTACTTTTTCTACAAAATGGCGAGAGGTTTTTTTAATTTCTAATAGACAATTTTTTATAAATAATTAAACATAAATTTTTTGGTCCAAAAATTGCATACTAAAGTTTGAATCACCGTAATTTTTTTATTTTAAAAAAAAAAAAAATCTTCGACAACTTTTGCTACTACATTATTTTACAAGATTAATTTTTAGTGTTCCGTACGGAATACTTATAAGACCACTTCGGTGTCTGTCCGTCTGTCTCTCTAACACACCCGATTTTCTCGGAACTATTTGACATAGAAAGTTGAAATTTGGCACTAATATAGGAATTTATGGCCTCATCAGGGCCGTGTAGTTTTGAAAGTTAAATTTTGACTTAAGGGGTTAATTTTAGAGGCTGAAATCGGAAGTGAATTTTTTTTTTTACCAGGTCATCGAGCGGTGTGTCAAAGAAATGCTTGTAAAAACACAGGTTTACCAATATATATAATGTAATACTTGCCTACACTTTTATTTCTATTATTTTTAAAAATTGCGAAAATCGCTTCCTCTCCCTTATATCTAAAAGTACTGATCAAAAAATTTTGAAAATTTCTGGAATATTCTCCACAGGTTGTAGATTGAACGAAAATTATCACAAGTGCATTGCCTTTAATAATTCATCTGGTATATAAAAAAACAACATTTTCAAGGTCATTAGTTTTCATTATAGATCGAAAAAAAACTGTTGAAAACTCATTTGGGGTGTGTTTTGTGAAGTCATTGATCATTTTATACCTCCGTAACAAAAACTTTTATTTCAAAAGCAATCAACGTACGGAACACTAATTGCGCAAGTCCGACTTGCACTTGGCTGGCAATTATTTTTAACATTGGATTATATTTTGTGAAGCTATCCTGCAGATAAGGAGGCGCCATAGTTTTCATCAGTAGTCCATTTAACCCGATAAAAAATAATGTTAACATTTAGAACATAAATTAGAAAAGTTTTCTTATAACTTAAAGTACAATAAAAATATATAATCGCCATTCTTTTGTATTATTCACTTAATAACTTTTAAACATATTTTTTTTTTAAATATACATACTTTTTGCAGCGCCCAGGCGTATGTAACCTCATAAACAAAATAAGCAATAAGTATGTTTTTAGTGTAGTATTTGGTAATGAGATTCAGATGGGGCATTTCACCATCCAAACATCAACTAACGTTTGAACTTTCAGTGGCTTTTCTCATTTGCTTTTCTGGAAATATTTTTCATGATTTTCTTAAAATTTGATATAAATCCGAATGAAGACTTTCGCTTGGAATCTCAAATATGGGCTTTTTACCTTTCACGAATTTTAAATTCATGTCTTGTCTTCCTTTTTTAGAGTTAAATTTTGATGGTAATGTTAATTTAGGTTTGAATTATTGAGACTTACAACATATTAAAGCTTCAGAAAACCAGATCCATTTTTGAGATCTATGTGGGATATTTTAACTATTGTAAAACAAATTTGGCAAGATACCAACATTTTTTTCCATATGTAGCCTAAAATTATCTATTTTTGTAAAATCTTTGCGCCGGTTGAGTTTAGATTGCAACAAAAATTCTATTATTTTGCTAAAGTAACACGCCTTAATAATCTTGGCATTATTTTCCGTAAACAGCTTTTATGTAATTTACTTAATGCTTAGATTTACGAAGAGAACTACAAATTATACTAATGACGCAAAGGAGCTTATTCTTTTTCTATACAACAGCTTAGTTCTTCGTCTATTGCAGTATTTTATAGTTGGTCGACACAATATACACGTCAAATAAAATTAGAACACGAGCAGATTAAGTTAATAAAATACTATATTTACTGCATAATTTCCAATTTCCTTATGTTAATTTGTCGTATAAAACTAAGCCTCCCTTACGTGGCTTTAAGAAAATTGGCACTTTCCAGTTGAGATGCTCTATTATTGTTTTTATATACATATATAGTGCTATTATTGACTGCAATGCCTTGTTATGTGTGATTTTATCGTTAATACCATTAGTGTTTATAAGATGATCACGATTATTTTTTCATTATAACCAGCGAACAAATTATGGTTTAAGCGACTTTGTGGAACACATGAAACGTACCTTATAACATTGTTTATATAAACTGTGATATTTTAACTCAAATCCTGCTGGGTTAATTAGAGAGAGGAATGAAATATTATTTGTTTCCTATTATATTGTTTCTGTTAACCTTTTCTAGATGTTAGTTGTAGTATTAGTACCATTTAGGATTGTAGAAGCGCTTTGTTTCAACCAACTTCCCTATATGGTACTCACCAGAATTGAAAAAATGTACATTTGATAAGAAAACAGCTCATAAAAAATTCAAACAAACTGGTGAACACCAATACTATCGAGACTTTACTAGGTTAAGATTGCGTTGCAGGGCGCTTCTTGGTGGATACTATGCCGTGTGTGTTGATAAATTGAATGGGTCTATACAGGATAATCCGCGGAGGTTTTAGTCTTTTGTTAATGGCAAACGTACGATTAACGGGTTTCCACGGAATATAATCCTGGATGGCACTGACGGTAGTGAGACCTTGAGTATTGCTAATTTTTTTTCAAAATATTTTTTAACCTGTTTCAAAAAGGTACGGCACCAACTTTGTACTATAAACATTTGAACAGTAATGCAATTGATTGTCGTAGAATTTCGGTAACCGAAGTATACGATGCTATCTGCCATCTGCCTAACAAAATGTCTGCGGGCCCAGATGATATTCCGAATTATTTGCTGAAGCGATGTGTCACTACACTTACGGGGGCCATCACGGATCTGTTCAATATGTCAGTGGATAAGGGAGTTCTTTCAACAATATTTAAAAAAAGTTATCTGCGTCCAATTTACAAGTCTGGAAACAGGAATAATGTAAGGAATTATAGAAGTGTATGTAATCAATCCAGTATTCCCAAATTGTTTGATTTCCTAATATATAAGCAATTATCTTGGTCCTGCAGGAACGTCATCTCTTCGCGACAACATGGATTTTCACAGAGAAGATCGACGGATACCAACCTCGTCGTTTATGAGCCATACTTGTTAGAGACTCTGGAGGAGGGGAGCCAGGTGGATGCTGTCTATACTGACTTTTCCAAGGCATTCGATAGGGATGATCACGACCTTTTATTAGCTAAGCTTGAGGTATTGGGATTCAACAATTCTCTCCTGGGGTGGTTGAAGACATATCTGGAATGGCGTGAATATCAGGTTAAAATTGGCAACGTGCTATCGAATAGTTTTATTGCAGTTTCTGGAGTACCACAGGACGCCCATTGCTCTCCGCTCCTTCTCAATTTGTGGTGTCAATGATATTGCCGGTCATATACTGAGCTCTGATTTCCTTATGTTCGCCGATGATCTTAAAGTGTTTAAGACGGTTTTAATTGTGCAGAACGTCCGGGACTTGCAGGCGGACTTGAATAGACTTGTAAATTGGGCTGAGACAAACTGTCTACAGCTTAATGCATCTAAATTTAAATCTGTTAGCTTCTTTAGAGGACATAAGAGTATCAATAGTAATTATGTTATTAATGGAACAGTGTTGGACAGTTTGGGCAAAGTGAAGGATCTAGGAGTAATATTTGATTATCGCCTCTCTTTCTGTGATTATTACGTATATATTATTAACTAGTCCAGTAAGATCTTGGGACTTATATATAGAAATCTCAGAGATTTATCATTGTCCTCATTAAGGGTCCTGTACTGCACGTTGTGAGGTCTGTTCTGGAGTGTTCGGCGGTCTGGTCGACAATGTTTGAAGTACATATCTCATCATCATCTCGAGAAAATTCAGAACAGGTTTCTACGACCGTGTGCTTATAAGTGTGATATGGCACCATGATTATACTATTATTAGGGGCCATATGAACTTAAATCTATTAGCTCATAGGCGTTTGGTGAGCGATCAGTATTTCCTGTATAAGATAATTAACGGGTTGATAGATTGTCCTAATTTATTGTCATTCGTAAAATTTAATATACCTCAAAGACATTTAAGGCAAACTGAATTGTTCTTTACTGACTTTCACAGAACTAATTATAGTTATCATTTACCACTGCTGAAGGCTATGAGATTCATGAATCAGTGCCGTGAGCTGAACATTTTTTCAGGTTCCCCCTTTTCCTTCAGAAGGGATGCTCTGGCGTTGATTGTTTCACGGTAGGAGTGTAAGCCGTTCTTGTGTTTTATTCCACATTTTCGGCCGTTCTGTTATTGATATGGTTATATTGTAAAGTATTATAAATACATTGTAAAAATGGGTGTACCCGTATATTCTCAAATAAATAAATAAACAACTAAATATTTTAAAACTAGTATTTCTCTGCAACAACAGCAGTTGTAGAAAAATATTGACAAATAACCCCTCTCGATAATAACATGAAAAATTTACGAATCTTGTATGATAAGTACCTGGCCAGAGGTGGCCCTACTACTATTTAAAAAAATTATGTTTTTCGTAAGCATAACCTTTCACAAGAATCGTGTCAAATTTTCAGGTCGCTGCGTGATTTACTTTGTAAGTGGCAGATATTTAAATAGAACAAGTTTTGTGATTTTACATTGGGAAAAATGAAATATCAAGCAGTGATAAAAATATTTATTTTTTAAAAAGAAAACGGATGATGAAATAAAAGCGGAACTCAGCGAAGTTTATAGGAATTCTGCACCTTCGTTATCGACCATAGAATATTGGAAAGCTGAATTCAAACACGGCCGTAGAAGAATTTTTGATAAAAAATGTCAGAGTCGTCCAAATGAGGTAACCTCATCAGAAATGATTAAAAAAATTCACGATATGGTGCTAAATGATCGGAGAATGAAAGTGCGTGAGATTGCTGAGACTGTGAGCCTCTCAATTGAACGAGTGAAAAACATTTTAGCAACTCATTAGGATATGAGAAAAGCTTTCCCTAAGATGGGTGCCGCGATTGCTCACAATAAACACGGACGTGTGTCAATTTCAAAAGAATGTTTGGCGATGTTAAAGTGTAACCGGAATGATTTTTGGCGTCGATTCATAACTGTTGACGAAAGATGAATTCATCACTGCACATCAGAGTTAAAAGAACAGTCCAAACAAGGGGTTTTTCCTGGCGAATAGGCCCCAAAGAATACCAAGGCGACTTTATTGGCCAACAAAGTTATAGCCACGGTGTTTTGATGCACGCGGCATAGTCCACGTCGATTACCTTGAAAAATGCAATACGATTAATGGAGAGTATTATGTCAACTTATTGGATCGTTTCAATCATACTGTGAAAGAACAACTTCTGCATTAGGCAAAGAAAAAAATATCCTTTGTCTAAACCAGGGGTGCTCAAACTTGAACTACTGGCGATCTACCTCAATATTGTTAGACTACGATCGATCGACTCTGAGAGGCTGCAAGTAAGTGTGATGCAGTATTGTCGTCTAGGTAGGGTGTATCGTGGCATAGATATTATTTTTCCGCACAATATGCATTTTTTTAGTCAAGGTAAGTGTAGGTCTGCCCTAAAATGTCAATGAAAAAACTCATAATTATTCAAAATTGCGAGTTTATTGGTTCTTATAAAACAAACGAGTTCTAGTGTCTAAACTTAATTAAAGAGTGACTTTGGATGTTGAAGCGTGGCACTGCATGTCCTCAGCATACTTTTCATAAGATGGTACGTAATTACCGAGTGCTAATCGCAAGTATAATGACATATGTTCGTCAGTTAGTCGATTGCGATATTTTGACTTAATTATCTTCATTTCAGAAAATGCAGACTCGCACAAGTAAGTTGACCCAAATATTGCCGTCAGTTGAAGGGCGATTTGCCTTAGATTCGGATATTTATCTTCAGATATAAAACACCAGAATTTTGTATCAGATGCTGTGGCTTTGAGATGTATATCTAATATAATCTGCACTAACTCATTTTCAACAGAACATGAGTCCATGTTAAACTGACTTGCTATTTCGGTAGCTAATTCCTCAATGTTTTTACACGAAAAAGGATAACTCATAAATGATGCGATATTTGTCAGTTTACTGAAATCATAAAAACGTATTTCGAATTGGCCCAAAATATTTGATAATTCTGCCTCATAAATATCATAATTCAACTGAGGAATCCTTGCTTTCAAAGACGGAAAATTTTTCAGATCCTTTCTTTTCAGTTGATCTATCATAAGTTGCAATTTACTTTTGAATGCGTTTATTGCGCTAATCATCTCAATAATAGTTTTTCCTTTACCTTCAAGCTCCAAATTAATGGTGTTTAAATGCATTGTGATGTCTGTCAAAAATGCCAAATCAGTCAGCCATTTTCCGTTTTTCAGCATCTGAGTGTCATCACCTCTTTCGTCCAGAAAAGCTGTTATTTCCGGCAATAATTCTTGAAACCTTTCTAGGAATTTGCCGCGACTCAACCACCTGACGTCCGTGTGAAGAACTAAATCAGTGTGTTCAGCCGACTCACTATCTTCCAACTGTAATTTAAAGAGCCGTCGTTGCAAGCTACGTGCACGGATAGAATTCACAATTTTTATTGCAATGCCCATAATCTCCTCCATGTTTAGAACTTTTGAACACAAAACTTGTTGATGTATAATGCAATGGAAGGAGAAAAATGAAGGGAAATCATCATTAGCTCGACACAATGCCACAAAACCGTTTTTGTTTCCAGTCATTGCTGGTGCTCCATCGGTTGTAATGCACACTAGTTTATATACTGGTAGCTTGTAGTTTGTTACAAAATTGAAGAAAACGTCATATATAAACTTCGCCACGGGTCTTTCCTTTCAGAGGAATCATTGTCAAAAAACTCTTCCTTAGCCGACATGTCATTGAATACCATTCGAATAAAAATAGACAGCTGGGCAGTGTCTGTCATATCGGTGGATTCGTCGAACTGTAAAGAAAAGTATGTACATTCCATGATATCATGTTTTAGTTTATCTGTCATATCCTGACTCATGACTTCAACACGCCTTGTGACAGTCGGACGAGATAACTGAAGTTCTCTAATAGCAGACATATTCTCTGTTTTATTTTTAAAATCTCCAAATAAAGTCTCACCCGCTTCAATAAATGCTTCCTTCACAACCAATCCATCATCAAATGGTTTCTTGTGTTTCGCCAATATATGAGATATTTTAAATGACGCGATCGTTGCAGCTTTTGATTGTTTGGCTGGTCTTGTGAACATGGTTTGTTCTTTTTTCAAACAAGTTATCAAATCACGTACTTTTCGTTTTCTTAATTCACTCTGTGACGGAAAATCCTTTTCATAGTTTTTATGAACCGTTTTATGATACCTCTCTAAGTTCCCACGCTTAGGTATTGCAACTGTCGCACGGCAAATGAGACAAATGCACTTATCCTTTACCATACAAAAGAAAAATTCTTCCTCCCAATCGTTATTAAAATGATAAGTTTTACTTTTCTTCGCCGCACTCATTTTGGACTATTTATTAATAAACTTTGTATCGATGTATCGCCTTCAAGTTACAACTCAGACTGACTCCTATTCCTGCAGGCGCAACATTTATATTGGCGCGAACGAAGTCTCGAATGTTCCCGTCAAACACGCCGCCCGAAGTTTCTAGAAAAATCTGCGGAAATCAAAAACGCGGCTTTTCTTTGACAAGTACCGCGCGTTCCTTTGATAAAGCCGCCTTTTGCCGCTAGCAGGGGGTTATTCCTATTTCCGAATATGACAAATGTTTCTTTCTTGTCAAGGCCAGATACTTTTACAAACCTCGTACCTTTAAAGGCACTTCAAGTTTTCAAGACAAAAGTATTGCCGGCTCTGTCTGTCTGACGGTGAATGGAAAAGTATTTACCGATAACTGTTTTACTTCTTCAAAATTTCAAAATAAGTAACAAACAACTCGTCTCTTCTTAATAATTACAAATCTCATAGTAATAAAATGCATTACGGTCATCATCATTAGAAATTAGATACGACAAACAGTACAAAGCTGTTTTTGTTTGATTGCGCAAACTGTAACAAAAATCAATCGTCAGTAATATTTGGCAACATTAATAAAACCCTTAGGCTACTTTTTGCATTACCAATTTGCAATATTTTAGAACAAAACAATTATTTTTGTATCAGGTTTCGAGACGTAAACAAAAGGTATTGTATTTGACTTTTATTGATGGATATATCGTTTCCTTTAACTCGCTTTTAAAACTCCCTCTTCCTCACATTGACGCATTCCAATGTTCATCGCAGCTGTGTCAATTGCGACGAACTATTATTTTAAATTACGTAATACAGCGATTTATAAAATTCTAAATTATGTTTAAATGAGTATTGAACACCCATTTTAATATATCAAAGTAGTTTTTTAATTCCCTGTATATAATAGTTGATAGTGCTTAATTCTTTGCAAATTGATACCAAATAGGTTCACAGGAATCATGAAATCAAATATAGCTACTTAATTTTTTTACAACCTTTGTAATTGTCAAGCTTTAAATAAAATGCAAAGACCCTTTTTGAAAAGGGTTAGCTGCCTTATTTTCATTAAAATATGTAATTTAGTTACAAAGACTGTATTTAAATTTAATAACGTAAGTTAGGAAATCAATACGGTCTTCAGTTTTCCAAGCTTTTTATTATGTTAATAATGTTTGAATGATTCTTTGCTTCAATACTCCAAGAATTTAATAAGGACGAGACAAAATAAAATATTACTACACATATAAGATTCAACGTCTATATTTATGTGTATATATGTTAGGGTACATCTCGGGAACGAATAATCCAATTGTCATGCAGTTTTCTTTCCGTATAAGTCCATTTTCTAGCTAGGATTTGGAATATATTCAATTCAAACTGGTTCAGAAATAAAAAAAAATATTGCAGAAATAATATTGAATAATTTTTTTTAAAGCCATTAAAATTTTCTTCTCGGATTCATCATCATCATCATTAGCTTATACTGTCCACTGCTGGACGAAAGCCTCCCTCAAGTCTTACCACTTTTTTCTATTCTAGGCCGCTTGTACCCAATTTCCAGCCACTCTTTTCAAATCATCAGTCCACCGACTTGGTGGTCTACCTATACTCCGATAGGCTTCGGATCTTGGTCGCCACTCTATGATTCTCTTTGTCAAGCGCCCATCCTTTAACCTAGCAACATGCCCAGCCCAGTTCCATTTAAGGTGTAGAGTGAATTTGACTGCGTCTTGTACCCCCGTTCTCTTCCTGATAATGTGATTTGGGATGTGATCTCTAAGAGTAACTCCTAACATTAACCTTTCCATTTTTCGTTGCATGACACTTATTTTTTTGATGTTTTTCTTCATCATTGTGAGAGTATCTGCTCCGTACGTAAGAAGGGGGCATATGCATCTGCCGAATACTTTTAACATAGTAAGGTTAGCCCAGGAGAGACCCATTCGCCGCTGAATTTCTTGTGTTTGGTTATCTCGTCCTATGCTGATTTTGTGTCCCAGGTATTTATATTGGTGTACTTGCTCTATCTCTACGTTCTTCAGTTTTATAGTATCGCTTAATACAAGATTTATCATAAACTGGGTCTTGGATAGATTAATTTTTAGACCTTCTTTCCTGAAATTTCTCGAAGCATGTGTACCATAGTTTATGCTTCTTGTATTTTGTCTGTTAATAAGACAATGTCGTCGGCGAAACAGAGGTAATTTAACTTTTCACCGTCAATGTTAAGCCCATTTCCTTCCCAGTTTATTGATTTTAGAATACTTTCTAGAAGTGTTACGAAAAGCTTGGGTGAGAGCGTATCACCCTGCCGCACACAAGGAATTTATTTGTTAGACGTTTGGTAAGTATTTTCGTGAATAACTTGTATAAATGGCTCAGGAGGCTAATGGGTCGATAGTTTGTAAGGTCTGAAGTATCTCCTTTTTTATGCATGATCACAATAGTTGCATTATTCCATTGCGATGGAGTTATTCCTTCCAGGGGGCATTTATTGAATAACATTTCAAGTGATTTGATAATTTGTTGTCCTCCTTGTTTAATTGCCTCTACTACAATAGGGTCTTCGTCCGGAGCTTTGTTATTTTTCATGTCCTTTAAGGCTGATGTGATTTCTTCTTCTCGCATTATGTCTTCTATAAAAATAATTAAAAAATTTATAGAAAATAGCACGTCACACATGCTTAATAATGTGTAATATAGATGGCGGAATTTTAAGTTTTTTTTTATGGATCTATCAGACGTACTGTAAGGAAGTCTCTAAAGCGCTCCAGGAGCGGCATGTGTGCGAGAAAAACAGTTCACGTTGTTCTTGAATCGCTGTAAATTTTACTCGGTGAAAAACGCAGCTCTCCTTGCTATGCCTTCAACATGTTCATGCCAGGACATATTTCCTTCCAAATTAACGCCCAACAAATTGAGCGACGATGCTAAAGAAATGGAGTGCCTCGACATAAGTATGTCGGGTTCAGCAACGTTAACTTGTTTAGAAAAAAACTGCCACCTGGGTATTTGTAGCGTTAAATTCCACTTGGTTACTGTCACCTCAAGATAGAATTCCTTCCAGGTCTTTGTTAAGTTGAACGACCTCCTGTTGTCTGTGGATATTCGCTTGAGTAGCCGATATCCGAGCATTCAAAGTGAATGAAGAGACAAGCGTACTGTAATCTGCAAAGCTGTAGACTGGATTCCCGGTCTTTCCAGCAGATCGTTAATGTAAATGAGAAAGATAGTAGGAGACAGTATGGAGCCTTGGGGCACACCGGCGTTGATAGTGAAGGTGTTAGAAAGAAATCCTCGACCGCCACTCGTAAAGAACGCTCTCTGAGGAAACATGATAGCCACAAACAGAACTTTTCAGACATACCACAAGAGCGTAGCTTAGCCAACAGTCTATCGTGCCAAACACGGTCGAATGCCTTGGATATGTCAAGAGCAACCGCTCGAGATTCTCCAAAGTGTTCAATTGCGTTGTTCCAAACCTGTGTGACATAAGTCAGAAGATTTCCTATTGATCTATGTTTACGAAAGCCATATCGGTGATCGCTAATAATGTTGAATCGTTCAAGATATTTTAAAAGATGCTGATTGATAACCTTTTCCATGTTTTTCGATATTATTGAAAGCAGTGCGACTGGTCGGTAGTTATTTGGCAAGGTATTCTTGCCTTTTTTAGGTATCGGCTGAACTGTGGCACATTTCCAGTAGGAAGGAAATGTTCCCTTTCTGTAGGATAGGTTGAAAAGTCTACAGAAAACCAGTGTTAGTTCCCTCGCACAGTTTTTGAGAACTATAGCAGGTCGTCAGCGCCAGAAGCCTTTTTGGTGTCTAGCTTTATTAAAATACGCTTTATACGCTATCTGAAGACAACATCGGGCATCCTTGACTGCAATATGGGAATAGTAAGTTCGCTTTCTCAATAGGCGTTGTTGCAATGGAATTATCTGGCCGTGTGAGTGGTGGTATGGTGGATTTGGTGAAATTTTGACTAACTGCTTTAGTGACTGCCCAAAAGGATCTGGAATTGTTGGGACAAGCGACAAGTTTGTTTCTAATTCATTGATTGTGTGCCTCCTTGGTTTCGTCGATAATTCCTTTGCATCTATTCCGGGCACGAAAAAAGGTGTTACGATATGGTGTTAGGATTTTCACGCCATTGTCGGTAGGCAAGATGTTTAGAAGCAACAGCTTTTTTACATATTCGGTCAAACCAAGGCTTGTCGTTGGAGGGGCATTTCTTCGAAAAAGGGATGTAAGCTTCCATACCAGCCAAACTAACATCAGAGACCTCCCTGGCTCAGTCAGATGGGTTGTCGGATCGAAAACAAACGTCCATTCCCATTTAGCAGATTTGTAGTGCCAAATCTTGCGCGGCTTCGGCGCATCTCTATCTTTGTACGTTTTGACACATCTTGAAGTGCCGGGAGGTTAGTTTGTTTAAATAATAAATAGATAGGTAATGAGACTTCTGTAACATTTTCTGTCTTTTATAATGCAAATCGTGTAAACCACGCGAGCAGAGTTATGTATTCGCAGCTAGTCTTAAGTGATATAAATATCCTGGGTTATTAGTTTAATATACATATTAATTTATAAATGGCTTTCGGATTATTTACTTAATGTATTTCTGTGACTTTAATTTATTTAATAATTTCCCGTTTATTTCATGAGATTGCACTTGTACATACTGATGGCTTTCTGGCTAGCTCTAAATTTTTATACTAAATCAAATTTTGGTGCCACTGTAGTGAGCGGTTTACCTGCAAATCTTAATTGTTGTTGCGGTCTACCTACAATAAATACATTTCTAAGCAAAGTAATAAAATACTAGGGCGATGCTGCAGCCGTGACTTTTTTGCAAGCGCATAATCTACTTGTGTAGAATGACGAAAATAACATCTATGATAGGTATGCAAAGAAAAAGGAAACGCGATCGTGGAGGAGCGTTTCGTCCAATTTGACGTTGTCCTAGAAAACGCTGCCAAACAACAAAACCATTCAGAAGCGGAAATGAATTCTTCAATTATACGGATTTAAATGACATTATAATTTAAGCTTATGTCATATTTTGGAATTGGTGTTTATGTTCGTGCACGACATTCCGAGTACAAGATGTGAAAAACTGAGTGAAAGGTTCTCACACAGGGGCGTGCTGGCCCACCGGGACCCTAGGACTTTTCTCGGGGCGCCAACCCTTAGGGGCCCCATCCTCAAACTTACAAAGTGTATGCAAAATTTATGTTCGCAAGAGCCACGAATATTCTTCATATGTCCAGGTAGTATACGAATTTAGACATTCATAATCCTGCGTAAATCTAGAATTATTCATATATAAATATAATTCATTATATGTTAGCTGGCACGAGAGACTGGAAGAGGACGGCGCTCTAGAAACACCGATCCTACTTTAAATGAACATCTTGAAAACTCAGCTGAAAAGTCTACAATTATGAAAAAAATGGCTTGCCGAAAATCTCGTGCTTCTTACTAATGCAGAGGTTTTTTTTATTATTTCTAAGCAACAAAACTTTAAAGAGAATCAATATGCTAATAAAGCAACAAACAGTTTGTACGATAGCGTGTGTGGTGAGGATCGCTGGAATTTTTTCCATGATGATGGATTTAAGCACTGAGGTTTGTTCTTGGGATTAGTGGGTTTTCATTGTCAGGTTCATAGATGTACATAATGAAGTAGTTGAACTCGCTGTAAAAATGTCATTTTTAGCAAAGGGGAAGAATTATGTCATTTATTGCAAATGTCTTTAAATGAATATGGTTTTAATATGAAAAACTGCATGCATGGCCAATACAATGGAGTTTCGGTACATTTGAAACAAATCAATTCTAAACATGGTGTCATGCACACGTATTAAATTTAGTTATATCTGATACTGCTCAATGTACGATCTCTGCCATATCATTATTTGGAATACTACAAGAATTAGCTATTTCCTTTAAAGAATCGTATAAAAGAATTTGAATTTGAAAAACAAATCCTCAGGACAAATTAAGCCTTATTGAGTAAACGAGATGGTCTTCCAAATATGATGCTTTGTCAAAAGTATTTGGACATGTTCGAACATGGAAAAACGCGGTTGAGTGTTCTATCATTGACGTCCAATCTAAAGCTGTTTTCGTTAATGTAGTCATTAGTCTGAATATCATTTCAAAAGAGAAAACCTTTAGTGTGAAAATCAGGAATCACGAAATCAGTTTAAAAAATAAACTTTTGAAATTTGAAACTGTTTTGACAGCAATGCTTTTCGGATTAATTTTTGAGGTGTCACATCCAGTTTCAAAGTATTTACAAACAGTGAAATATTTAGGCTTGGCTTCAAGTCAATGGATTGCTAGAACAATTTAAAAATTTTTCGAAATGACCCTGCAAGTTTCCGAATTGTATTCAGAGTGCTGACAAATTCATAGAAACTGGGAATAATAAACTCGAAGCTTATGATATCGAGCTAGGAACAAATGCAAAAATGAAAATATACAGGGTGTGATATTTAAAATTTTTTAGATTTTTCAATTAAAAAAAAATGTATAAATTTATTTTGAACACCCTGTAGCATCTAACTCAAATTTCTTTACATATGTCTTCTTTTTCATCTCTATAGAACGCTGGTACCAATTATGAGTATTCCACCTTCAGAAACAATAGCACTACTGGCAATTTTTTGCAAAACTGAAAACTAGTATTTTTTAAAAAAAATTGAAATATTAGAAAAACTACTAGGTTTAGGTATATAACATTATTTTTTAAAAATTATAAAATTTTACGCAAAATTTAAAAATAAATTAGAAAATAGGATGTTCCATTTAAAAAAAAACATATGTTATATCGGCCACACTTTTTTGAAGTACCCTGAATACCCAAAAATAATATTAAACTGTGCACCTTAACAGTCCCTACAACTATTGATTTAAAATTTTTTCGTTCTCTCGTTTGTCAATTCATCCAGGGACGTGTTTCGGCGTATCACAGCTCATTAGTCATAGTAAGATACAACGAATTGTACTAAGTACGTATGCCTAATACTCCATCGCAGACTGACACTGCAGCCTCAAGCCGACAACTTTTTGTTTATATATAGTGAAAAGTATTATGAACAGAATATTATTTTTCGTGAAATATTAGAAATTGGTAGAGCAAAAACTGTTTTCTTGATGTTGGCAAAGTTTAGTCAGAATTAGTTTTTTGAGAGTTCACTTAATTAAACAGAATTATTGTTGTGTGTTCATAACCTATATCTGATATGTTTAATACATTTTTTACTAGAACATTGTTATTGCTGACGAAAACTACCTTATTTTACTTATTTGGATTTATATAAATAACGAGAGAAGTCAATATACAAATACAGAGATACGTAATTACTAGATTATTTCTGCATGTCATTTTCCAGGCAGTGCGGGCGTCAATTTTAACTCAGGAGTTTGTGACTCCTTTGACATAGTTGTACGTGTTCTTATATATATATATATATATATATATATATATATATATATATATATATATATATATACATATATATATATATATATATATATATATATATATATACATATATATATATATATATATATATATATATATATATATATATATATATATATATATATATATACATATATATATATATATATATATATATATATATATATATATATATATATATATATGTATATATATATATATATATATATATATATATATATATATATATATATATATATATATATATATATATATATATATATATATATATATATATATATATATATATATATATATATATATATATATATATATATATATATATATATATATATATATATACATATATCTTCTCAAAAGTTGGGAATATTATTTAGAACCAGAAAGCTTTACACCCCACAACAACTGTTAATTCTTTACGAAGCCCAAATTCGACCAACTATGGAATACTGCTCCCACGTTTGGGGCTCCGCTCCCAAACATACACTGCATTTGTTGGATTCTGTTCAGAGAAGAGCGGTCCGTCTGATTGGGGACCCGGAATTGACCGGCGGCCTTGATTCGCTGGAACATCGAAGAACGGTTGGCGACTTGAGTCTGTTCTACAAGTATTTTCATGGAAAGTGTTCGAAGGATGTAGCCCGCTTAATTCCTCCCAAAGCGGTGCATGTTAGAAATACACGTCGCGCTGGTGCTTCGCATCCGTATGAGGTTCAGCTTGTTACTCCGCGTACAACGCTTTTCAAGCAATCTTTTATATGGAGAACGTCATCCCTTTGGAATAATTTGCCCAGCGCTGTGTTTCCCACCGAGTACAATTTACAGCGATTCAAGAACAACGTGAATCGCTTTTTCCGCACTCGTGCCGCTCCTGGAGCGCTTTAGGGACTTCCCTGCAGCACGTGTGCTAGACCCATAAAAATATATATATATATATATATATATATGTATATGTATATATATATATATATATATATATATATATATATATATATATATATATATATATATATATATATATATATATGTATATGTATATATATATATATATATATATATATATATATATATATATATATATATATATATATATATATATATATATATATATATATATATATATATATATATATATATATATATATATATATATATATATATATATATATATATATTAACTTGCCTTTCTTCTTTTTGAAGTATGATTTATCCTTTCAAGTGGTTCTTTGGCTGATGAGGTTTTTTTCTGTGTCTCCTAGGTCCTGAAGATGATGTACGACTTGGCATCGAATGCTCGATATTAGAATCAAACTATACTTACTACGAACTTTGAGACCTTTTTGTTCACTCTGTAATCCTAAGGGCTATCCCTAAATTAAAACCCTCTTGTTTGTTTATATATATATATATATATATATATATATATATATATATATATATATATAAGGTGTTATGAAATTCCCTGCATATATTGAAACGGGATATTCGTGGGATCATGTAAAAGCACCCCCATTACTTTTTTTTTTTAAATTCGAAAATTTTTGAAAAATTGAACAAGAGCATAACTAAACTGAATGGCCACCACTGTACGAACTAGCTCAAGCAAGTTGTCAAACATGCGAGTTTTTCAACAATTACAGATTTTCAAATTTCAGGTAAAATTAATCTAATAACAAATGAAAATGATAATAGAAAGCACCTAGTAAAAATAATAAATAAATGAACGGATCGAGTAGCCCAGCCGGTCTGTTGCCGGTTTCAAGCCGGGATAAAGGAAGAGGTTTGAGACGATGGGTCAGCACCCCAGCTTTTCGTAAAACCCCAAACATGCTAAAAATTTCGACCCAAAGCCTCGGAATTAGGACAGAAATAAATTACGACGAATGCTAAGAAAACGGATTATGATGTTGGTTATATGGAATGTGCAAGGATTAAGAACCAAACTGTGGGTTATATAACCTCCTATACTCTTTAAGTTTTCATTAGTAATGTATTATAATGATAAGATACAACGAATTGTACCAAGTACGCACACCTAATACTCCATCGTAGGCTGATACAGCAGCCACAAGCCGACAGAGTGGTTGACTAAGTCAACACTTTAACGCAGGCGGCGCGGTTTTCGAGGGATCTCCCTCGGACATTTGTGGTTTAATGTAAAACTACTGAAAACAGATAAAGTCCATATTTGAATAGTCTACCCACTGTTCTCTTATTTGTCGAATCTATTCCGAGACGAGTTTCGCCGTATCACGGCTCATCTGTTGGGCTAGGGTCGACAAACAAGATAACAGAATTTACTAATCCTTATCCAGGTACTTATGAAACGTAATGATGAGATATAACAAATTATACCGTTTCGTAAGTACCTGGATAAGGACTAGTCAATTCTGTTCTCTTGTTTCTCGGTCCTTGTCCGACGTGATACAGCGAAACGCGTCTCGGAATGGATTTGACAAATAAGAGAACAATAGGTAAACTGCTGAAATATGGACTTTGTTTTCAGTAGTTTTACATTAAACCACATCCACATCCCTTGAAAACCACTCTGTCGACTTGTCGCTGCTATGTCAGCCTACGATGGAAAATTAAGTGTGCGTACTTGGTACAATTTATTGTATCTTACGATTACGTTTCGTAAGCATTTGGATAAGGGCTAGTAAATTCTGTTCTCTTATTTGTCGATCCTAGCTCGACTGATGAGCCGTGATACGGCGAAACGGGTCTCGGGATAGATTTGACAAATAAAAGAACAGGGAGTAGACTACTCAGTATATATCACCACTACACCAAACACTTTATTTTTGCGCTCGACGCGCGTGATGATAGTCAATCATCGCTCCTGATGGTTAGCGAAACGCGCGTCGAGTGCAAAAATAAAGTGTTTGGTGTAGTGGTGATATATACTGAGTAGTATCATTGTGCCAAAGATTCCACATTCCCAACTTAGAGGGTAGACTGCTGAAATATGTACTTCGTCTTCGTCTAAATTTGTTGTTGTTGTTTTAGTATAAACTATCCGATGGCTATACTTACAGGTAGTCATTCTTTTGAGGAAATTTTCCATGATATTTTCGCACAATTATGGCTTTATTTTGCGGATATCTGCTCTGATATTGTCTTTGAGTTCAATGGTTGCTGGAGCATTGGACTTTATCTTTAACATAGCCACAAAAGAAAAAAGTCACGATCTGGGTGGTCAGTTGAAGTCACCATTTCGAGAAATTACACGAGCAGGAAACTTTTCAGGTAATAATCCGATTGTTTCACCACTTGTGTGGCATGTAGCGCCATCTTCTTGAAAATAAAGGTCGTACACATTCAAATCATCTACTTCAGGCCAAAAAAAAGTATCTTACAGTAACGCACGCGCACAGAACCGGTCGCACCAGTTACATTTTCGAAAAAATACGGTCCAATGACACCGCCAGCCCAAAAACCACAACAAACTGTCACTCGTTGTGGATAGAGAGATTGTTCAACCATTTCTCTTGGATTTTCGGAGCCTCAGATATGACAGTTTTGCTTATTTACGTAGCCAAATAGATGAAAATGAGCCTTGTCAGCAAGAACGATTTCTTGAAAAAATTGAGTTGTGAGTTTTTAGAATTTCAATGCATTGTGCAACTGTATATCGTTCCATTTTCGTTAACCGTATGGTTTCTACTACTCAAATCTCAAAGAATTACAGCTGCAAATTTGAAACATGAAAAATAGCGCGCAATTTAAAATAAAACCTCTTGTTGGAACACCCTATATACTTCACATCCGCATGAGGTTCAGCTTGTTACTCCTCGTACAATCCGTTTCAAGCAATCTTTTATATGGAGAACCTCATCCCTTTGGAATAATTCGTCCAGGACTGTGTACAATTTACAGTGATTCAAGACCAACGTGAATCTCTTTTTTTGCACACTTGTCCCTCCTGCAGCGCTTTAGGGATTTCCCTAGCTAGACCCATAAAAAAAACAACATTAGTAATGTAATGATATTCCCTTTTTACTCGCATTACGGATCCTCAAAATTTTCCATTCAAATCTGTTGCTTCTATACCTTTTTTTACGTTGGTATTGAATTAAATTTTGAGTAAATTGTAAACTCAATTGTTTTAGTTTATGTGATGCCAAAATATTAATTTAATAATGTCTGGCCTAGAATAGGAATATCTCTATTCTTGCCAATTCGTTTTGCTTTGGGTTAATTTTTAGTAGTCTAAAAATATAACTATTTGAATTTTTATTTGAACGAGATTTATTTCTGTTTATTTTTTATATCGATAAATAACTTAATATTGTGATTATTTTTTTCAGTTTAGAAATAGATGGTTATTTTTTTTATATTTTCTGATACAATCCTCGTGTGCTGTTACCGGCGCCGCACAGTGGGCCAGGAACCTGATTTTTTCGTTCAAAATTGTCTAGAGCCCTCAATTATTAACAAAATTAGACATTTTTTTTTAAATGCTCGTAAACGAATTCCGGAAAACCGTAAGGAAACCGATTTGCAAGATATAATCTCGAAATTTTTTAAAATTGCAAAAAGCAGCACGAAATCGGGAGGTGAAATTTCGAAGTTCGCGTGATTTCAAATTTACACGTTCAAAACTGGTTCATCGGGGATTTCTGGGGTCGCTGAATCTATTCTCAGGGTCATTTTGATCATATGCACCCTTTCAGGAGTGAAAATGGGGTTGGAGGGGAAGAAATTATGATTTTCACCTAAATTAGAGTTTCGCATTCGAAACCGGTTCCTCGGGGCTTTCTGGGGTCGCTGAATCTATTTCCGCGGTCATTTTGATCCTATCACCCTTTTGACTGGTGAAAATGGGGGTTAGAGGTGGAGAAATTACGATATTCTCCTGAATTAGAGTTTCACGTTCAAAACTAACCTGAATCCATTTCCCAACCCGCATTTTGATCAAAATGACCCTGAAAATAGATTTAGCGACTCCAGAAAAAATCCCCCGCTGAACCAGTTTTGAACACGTAAACTTGATATCATGTACTTCGAAATTTCACCTCTTGGTTCCATGCTGTTTTTTCTATTTTTAAAAATTTTGAGGTTATGTTTTGCAAATCGGCTTCCTTACGTTTGTCCGGAATTCGCTTATGAGTATTTTTTTATGTCTGATTTCGTTAGTAATTGAGGGCTTTAGACAATTTTGAACGAAAAATCAGATTCCTGGCTCACGGTGCGCCGGCGTTTTCAGGGAGAAGAGCCGTAATGGGAAAACAGCACTCATTAACCGAAGTGTTTATAGGTGATTCGTAGAGATTCTAAACTATTACCCAAATATATACCACATTACGGAATTATTTATTAAAATAAGTTTTTACTATTAACCATAGAAAAGTAGAACTTATTGCAAGTCCTATAAAGAGCTAGGGAAAAAAGCGGAATAAATACAAGATAAACCTCTCTAAAGCTCCCAGTTCGAGGAGAAAAAATATTTTTTTAACTGCTAAAGAATAGGAACCCACGAGAGGATTTGCAAAATAAACCAAAACCTCATTATTAAGACATTTAAATACTTCTTCCGCAACGTAAATATATATATATATATATATATATATATATATATATATATATATATATATATATATATATATATGTATATATATATATATATATATATATATATATATATATATATATATATATATATATATATATATATATATATATATATATATATATATATATATACGGGTATAATTTGCCTAGTTGGACTTCGAATTCATAATCAGCGAACCAAAAAAACATATTTGTTGGTAAATTTCACATAATTAGGAACCTTTTTTTCATTATTATACTCCATATAATTTGATCAACTGGAATTTTTACACGTTACCGACGCCATTTTGCATTCGCCATATTGAATTTCTCAAAAGGCCAATCAGGTTTCAAAAGTCCAGATCAATACGAGTTTTTTAAGCCCCCGCTCATTTACCTACCTTGCGTCAAATTCATTCTCCTTTTTTTCCCTCTCAATCTCCACATATAATCTTCTTCCATCTGTCTCTATTGTTTGCCATTTTCACTGCTTCTTTCCAGGATTTTCCCTTCTCCTTAAGTATACTTCCAATACTCCTATTCCAGGTTTGTCTAGGGCTTACTCGCTTCTGTTTTCCCTGTATTCGGGCTTCATACACTTGTTTCACCTGTCTATCATCCTTCATTCTCTGTACATGTCCCCACCATCCCACCTGTCTTTGTTGTATATATTCCATAATTGCTGCTTGTACTCTCAGCCTTCTCCTTATTTCCGTATTCCTTATTCTGTCCTTCCGTGTAACTCCTTGTACTACTCTCAGGTATTTCATTTCGACGGCTTGTATCTTGTTTTTTCTGCCTGTCTGTTAGGGTCCATGATTCACATCCATATGTCAGGATTGTCCTAAAAATTGCCTTGAACACTTTTATTTTTGTTTGTTTCGTCACCTCTTTCTTCCTAATGAATTTATTATTTATTGCATAGTAAAGTTTGTTCGTTTTTTCGATTCTTTCATTAATTTCTTTGTCTTGTTCTGTGCTCATATACTTATATTGTTCCACTTGTATTTTATTCCCTTGTTGTTTTTTTGTTGGTTTTCCATTGTCATTACTTTTGTTTTACCTATATTAATTTTCATACCTTCTTCCTTAAACGCTTTATTCCAAATATTGAGATTTCCTTGTAATTGTCTCTCATTTTCCGCCACCAGCACAATATCATCAGCAAAAGCCGCTTCAGATACTTCTATTCTTTTCAGCTTCCAGTATCCTATTGTCATTCTTTTCACTTTTATTTCGCACTTCTTGATTATTTTATCCATGTATACAGTGAACAATGTTGGGTTCAAGCTTCCTCCCTGCCTCAAACCTTCCTGTGTTGTAAATCCCTCCGACTTCATGTTATTTTTTATTACATACTGCACATTCTTGCTGTATATTCCCTTTATTATTCTTATTGTCTTTTTGTTTATTCCTTTGTTTTCTAGTCTTTTCCATATATTTCATAAAAATATATGGAACAAAAATAATGCAATAGCTTGTCATTAATTCAGGAACAACAGATTTACAACTTTAAAAACAAATTATACCGTAAAAAAATAGTAATGCGACGCATGTGTCGGTTTTTGAGAAACTTGTTTTTAAAATTTGCACTCTATATTCGGTACACACACACACACACAATTACGAGGACTATCTTTTAAGTTTTTACAAAAACAATGAAAGAAAAAAAAATTTTGTACAAATCGTTTTATTGTTTCTCAAAATATTCGCCTTTAAGATTTATATACTTTTGCATGCGTTCGAACCGATTCTTGAAAACATTTTGACATTGAGAGACATTAATTCGATGCTTTTCTCCCTCAAATAATCAATTGTTTGACGTGCTGTGTGAGAGCTGGCATTGTTATGATGAAAAATGATGCGACGTTTTCGGTTGTTTTTCCTGATTTCATCGATGACTTCTGGTTAACAAATTGTTGTATACCATTTAGCATTAACTTCGATCCTCTAAAGCAATAGTTGCAACATATTCAGCATAACCAAAGGAACAAGCGATCATTTTCTTGGAAGTGCTTCGCTATCGAACCACTTTTGCTGGATTCGGTTCATCTCAGAACATCCAAACAGCTGATTGTTGCCTATTTTCCGGCTCGTACGATTATATTCAAGTTTCGTCTCCTATTATGATGTTGTATACGGATTTTGCATGCCCTCGGTCGAATTTTTTGAGCATTTTCTTACACCAATTGACACGGTCAAATTATACGGAATCCATCGGAAACAGATCTTTTTTACAGCTAAATGTTCATGCAATCGAATGTACTACAGCTCGATATGCCTAAGAATGCCTCTATCTCACTGTAAATCTGCTGAGCCTCTTCAATCATGTTGCGCACAGCATCGATGTTTTTTGGCACAACAACCGATTTTGGTAGACCTTTACGAAATTCATCGCTGACGGAAGAACGACCATGACGAAATTCTGCAAACCAATTGTAAACAGTGTTTTCTGATGATGATTCATTACCAAAAGTAGAACGAAACGATTGGAGACATTGTTGTTGAGTTAGGCCTTTACTAACACCATAAAAAATCATCCAACGAAAACCTTCACGTTTGTTGACAAAACTATTTTTTTAAACGCTCACTGTAAACAAACTACTCTGTCAATTTCTAAGCTGCCACTTTTAACAATAACAAATATCAAGTTTTACAACAATGATAATGTTACATCTCAATAGTGCCATCTAGTAGTCGGTTGTAAAAAAAGGCGGCCTTCGTATATCATTTTCAAGTTTGCCGCGATTTTTCACTGTTTTGATGGTAGTCACAGGTGAGAAACTGAACTTTTATAAATATGATGTTGTAAAATGGAAGCCAGTACTTGACAACAAAGTCAACTTTCAATAAGTTTTTCTTACATATTGTTGGAGTCTTAAGATGTTGAAAAGAATTGTCTAAAATGTATCCATCTGTAATTGTTATAATTGTTTTTCAATTTCTTTGGGGACATGGTCACAGAGCTGTTATTTTATATTGTGGAAACTAACTTACATGTCTTGGATTGATTCAGCCGATACTTGGCGGAGATCCATAACTAGTCCACTCTTAAATTTCCACACAAAACCATCTGAAGAAGCTGTCGTACAGCGAAACATGTTATGGTGTTAAAAATCAAAATTTAGTGGAAATTTAAGTAGTGTTTTACTTCTTGCAAAACTTCAACTTACATGTCTTTTTTTTAACGTTCACTTCCCCGCCTGAGTAGAGATTTTACTCTTTTTATACTCTAAGGATTTCGGCGAGGGTGTCGTAATACCCGTCAACACTGTCCAAGTGCCGAAACATTCATTTTTGTGTTTCACGGCACTTTTACACCACGCGGTAGTGCTGCCATGAACGTTACTGCTTTTAAGATTTATACACTTTTGCATGCGTTCGAACCAGTTCTCGAAACATTTTTTTCACTCTGAAGTTGATACCTCAAAAACATGGTTTCGGAAGGATTTAACAGCTTCTTGAGGTGATGGAAATCGCTCTCCACGCTTTTTTTTTGACATTTCGGAACAAAAAGAAGTCATTAGGTGATAAATCAGGTAAATACGGGCAATGAGACATTAATTCGATATTTTTCTCCATCAAATAATCAATTGTTCGACATGCTGTGTGAGAGCTGGCATTGTCATGATGAAGAATGATGCGACGTTTTCAGTTATTTCTCCTAATTTCACCGACGATTTCTGGCTAACAAATTGTTGTATACCATTTCGCATAACTGTTCGTTCCTCTAAAGCAATAGTTGCAACATGTCCAGCATAACCAAAGAGACAAGCGATCATTTTCTTGGAAGTGCTTCGCGATCGAACCACTTTTGTTGGATCCGGTTCAGCTTGGAACACCCAAACAGTTGATCGTTGCTTAGTTTCCAGCTCGTACGAATATATCCAAGTTTCTTCTCCGATTACGATGTTGTATACGGATTTTGCATGTCCTCGATCGAATTTTTTTGAGCATTTCCTTACACCAATTGACACGAGCCTGTTTTTGAGTTTCGGTCAAATTATGCGGAATCCATTGGGAACAGATCTTTTTTACAGTTAAATGTTTATGCAACCGAATGCACTGTACTGTACGGTCTTCGATATGCCTAAGAATGCCTCTATTTCACGGTAAGTCACATACTGAGCCTCTTCAATCATGCTGCGCACAACATCGATGTTTTTTGGAACAACAACCGATTTTGGTCGACCTTCACGAAATTCATCGCTGACGGAAGCACGACCATGACCAAATTCTGCAAACCAATTGTAAACAGTGTTTTCTGATGATGATTCATTACCAAAAGTTGAACGAAACGATTCGAGATATTGTTGTTGAGTTAGGTCTTTACTAATATCACAAAAAAATCATCCAACGAAAACCTTTACGTTTGTTCACAAAACTATTAAAAACTACTCTGTCAATTTCTAAGCTGCCGCTGCTTTAACAATAACAAATATCAAATTTTGCAGCAATGGTAATGTCACATCCAAATAGTGCCATCTAGTAGTCAGTTGTAAAAAAAAAGGGCGGCCCTCGTCTATCATTTTCAAGTTTGACGCGATTTTACACTGTTTTGATGGTAGTCACAGGTGAGAAACTGAACTTTCATAAATATGATGTTGTAAAATGGAAGCCAGTACAAAGTCTCTACTTTCAATAAGTTTTTCTTTCATATAGCTGGAGTCTCAAGATGTTGAAAGGAATTGTCTAAAATGTATCAATCTGTAATTGTTCTTTTACATGTCTTTTTTTATCGTTCACCTCCTCGCCTGAGTAGAGATTTTACTCTTTTTATATCCTAAGGATTTCGGCGAGGATGTCGTAATACCCGTCGATATGTTCCAAGTGCCGAAACATACATTTTTGTATTTCACGGCCTTTTTACACACCACGAGGTAGTGCTGCCACGGATGTTATTGCATTTCTGCAAACAAAAACTACCTATGTACGTGGCCAGGCCAAATATACTTAAATAAATTAATAAATACGTATACTGACCTGCCGGGATTGAATCCGAGACTTTCTGCACCGCAAGCAAGTACTACGTTATATAGCCATGGGCCGTCAACGTCTGCAAAAACGTACTCGGAATCGATCATTTAATACTTATCTATCTATAATGTTTCAAGAGCTCTTGAATGTACTGAAATGAATCTTACTTTATTTTTAACCAAAATCATATATATATATATATATATATATATATATATATATATATATATATATATATATATATATTATATATATATATATATATTTATATATTATATATATATTATATATATATATATATATATATATATATATATATATATATATATATATATATATATATATATATATATATTTTATATATATAGCCGTGAATCTTATCCATAATAATAATAATAATCTTTTTATATTTAATATTAAAAAAAAATAAGTCTTTATTGTCTAATTCTAACTCAAAAAAACCTGACAAAGAAATCACAAAGAAAAAAATTACTCACCCCCTGGATCCATCGAAATCAATCCCAAACACACCAGATATATATGCGGGACAAACCCAACCACCAGAGCCAAACCAAGCCACGTAAAAAAGGCTATGGAAACAAGTAAAGGTCATCATTGTCCCCCCTCGTCATATCAGCCATAGGTCTTACACCAACAACATTCACACCACACTTAGTACAATTAGAACTCAACACAAACATACACAAAAACATTCAGAAGTCAGTGATTTTGAAAACATGTAACATTGTGTATTAGACAATGGTAACAGCGTTTGTGCTGATTTGGCTTAAGCCCGTCAGTCAAACATGGAACCACATTAACCAAATGTGAGAAAGAACAAAAGTACCAAATAAATCTTTATTATCTAACAGATATACCATTTACATGACAATTAAGCATAAATAACATATTACAAAGGAGACAGTGAGAAAAAAAGAAAAGTAAGGTATTAATATAGAACAGAGGAGACAAATAACATTAAAATCACATAGAATTAAATAAAACTGGAAAATTAAAATTAAAATGATGCACTTGGAATAAATACCTATATATGCAACAATTTAATTTTTAAACATTTGACAAATTGCGCAAATGATAGGTTGTTCACGTCAATGTCGTTACAAGTACTGTTGAAAACGCTGGCAGCCTGAAACAGTGGTGTTTTGAAGAGAAAATTAGTTAATGCGATAGGTAAATAGAAAACAGAATAGGTTCTGACCAATCTATTAGGAACGTGAAAATTTACTGGAAATAATAAATCAGGAGAGTCAACAAGAGATTTACGTAATTTTATAAGGAAACAGGCCAGATGGTAATTTCTTCGATTCGTTAATAAAGGTAGCTGAAAACGTTCAGTTATAATGATCTCATCGACACCCCTATCAGGGTACATTCCATCATATTTTAATATAAGAAAATTTGGCAAAACTTTCTCTACCTGCCTAATATACTTAGCGTGAATTGGATTCCAAACAATGGCACCATATTCAAGTCGTGAAAGCACATAGCTCGATTATAAAGTTTTTAATGTTTTACTACTATGAAAACCACTAGAATTACGTATTATGAAACTCAACGTCCTCATCACAGTACTACAGATCCAATTAATATGATCGGCAAACGAAAGTTTCGGATCAAAAATAATTCCAAGGCCCTTGATGGTATTACAGCGTGCAATATCTTCATTATCTAACTTATACTGGAAGTCAATGGTGCTAAATTTATTCGAGTGGGTCAAAAAGAAGCACTTACCGTCATTCAATGGCAGCCTATTCAACTCACACCATTGCTGTAACGACGCTATATCATGTTTTAATGAAAGGCAATCAGTATAGTCTCTTAAGGTGCGGAAAAGCTTTAGGTCGTCAGCAAACAAAAGAAAATTACTAGTTATGTTATCACCAATGTCGTTAATTAAGAGTGAAAAAATTAAAGGTGCAAAGTTGCTATCTTGTGGTGCACCACTTGTGGCACTAAACGTTGAGGATCTATGGCCACGAATTTCGACGTACTGTAAGCGGTCATACAAATAGGACTCGAAAAAGTAATTAGGTTATTGCTGAAAAACCTAGTCTATTTAGCTTATATAGAAATATGGAATGATCAACTCTATCAAAAGTCTTCGAGAAATCATTGTATACAGCATGAACTTGCATTTGTTTGTCTAAAACATTGCCCGTAAATTGAGCAAATTAAGCCAAATTACTTATTGTACTGCGTTTGCTGACAAAAACCATGTTGATTTACAGAAATCAGGCTTTTAACCTGTACAAAAATACATTGGTATATTGACATCCCAAAGACTTTGGCGAATATCTGTAATAAAGATACCGGTCTATAATTAGATATATCATTTGCGTCACCCTTTTTAAATTCGGGAGTGATTTTGGCCTTCTTCCATACGTCAGAAAATCTGTTCGTTTTTAGAGATAAGTTGAATATATAAGGTAAATGTATCAACGAAGCATGAGCACAATCCCTTATAATAAAGCTAGGAATATTATCAGGGCCACAAGTAAGTTTTTCCCTTAGTCCTTTCAATGCTATTAGTATAGTTTACTTTGGAAAACAATCAAGGGCGATATACGACATAAATTAGAAGTGAATACTTCGTTTTTGGGGATGCAATCTGACGGCGCACTATATACACTCCCAAAAAAGCCGGCAAAGGCATTAGCAATTTTATCCGGCTCAGAGAATTGAAGATTGCCCAATTTAAGCACATCAGGCAAATAAGTTAAATATTAACTTCACTACCTTGCAAATTACCAAATCGATGCCTTAGCATCATCGGTGTATATAACAACTCATTTGGCTCAGTCAATGTCGTAGTTAGTACTACTTTTCATAAAAGTGTTAAATAAAGAGTTTCTTCTAATAGTGTAATGGCTTCAGTATATGTAATAATATTTTTCGTATTGTATCTCACGAATGCTATAAACTGAATACGATTAGAAATATTTGTGAATTCGTTCATCTGTAATGTTTTTAACTTTGCGGTTTCTTTTTACCAACTATTTCTTACATTATTTCAACAGCTGTTGATAAAATCAAATCTCCAGCAATTGTATGTTCCTTACTAGTTTTTACCATGTGAAATGTTAGTCGACAACTTGCTAATAATGCATCTTGATTGGTAATGTTTGCTGATATAAAAGTGACTTGCCCCTGGTGGAGGGAGTTTAGCTTTTCTTTCAAGGAATTCCACAATCTTATCTTTTTTATCTCAATGTTTTCTGTCTAAATATTGAAGTAGCTTTGACGGCTTCATAGTTTCTTTTGACTAGACTTTTCGATAAACTACATACTGCAGTTTGTTGAAAATAACGGTAAAGGAAGATATTCTTCCTTATACAGTCTGTCAAGTAAGAACGTGACCGCTCGTATTCTTGAAAAAAAAATGTGTTTGGAGACTATTTTTTCCATCAATGTATTCTTTGGTGTGCTAACAACGACGCAATTACCTTAGTAAGTTGTCCAATCGCCTTCTGCATCAGTAATCGCCTGGTATGCTGTCGACGTGGTTTTCTGCATACTCTGCAAATTTTTCGAATCTCGCGAGACAACTGAGTCAACGTCCTCAGAATCTTTCCTCTGAGCTTTCTCTTTACAAGGGACCAAACGTTTTCAATAGGGTCGGCGTCCGGCGATTGTGAGGGCCACTCTAGTATCTTATCGTGAGCCGAAGCGAGCCGCTTCGCGACGTGATTTTCGCCCAGCAAAGGTTTCTTCAACGTACTTCGGCATTTGACATCAAGACCAGGAAGATGTTGTCGAAGGGTCTCATGGGAAAGATTCAAACCCGGTTCTCTTAATCTTGTCGCTTCTTGACGCCAATTTCGGGCCCAGTGAAAGCAAAGACACGATTCGTTCTTCGACTTTCAAAGTAACTTTGCTTACCGAGCCACCTTTTGGTAAGTTGTTGACATTTTTCGTCTCGTTAAAATGATTTACCCACTTTTTAACTAACGATACCGACTTTTTAATATATTTAGCGCCCACGGAATGTGTCTTTTTAGGTCTCTTGAGAACAAAGAAAGACTGCCTCGAATCGACGTGCAAACAAGTGGATTTTGGATTTTTACGTGATTTCGAGGAAAGTTCGGAATCGACTGATACTTTCACTGAAATCCGTCGTAGGAACGGTCCCCTCTACCGATTTTTTATTGAATCGCTAGAATCACATCTACCAGAAATGAAGTATCGGTGACACTTCTTACTTGACAGACTGTACAATCTATTTTCTTTATATTCGTATCACTTTCAGGCATTAATAGTTCTAATAGTCTTTCTCAAATCTATCCATATTAAATACAATAATGAAAACTAAGTCGTAACTTCGTTAAGTATTCAATACCTCCACTCAGTAATCAACAGCACAGCGTACAAGTTGGAAATTATACCTCATTACAATTCGCTGCTTATATAAAGCCAAACTGAATTTTCCAGAAACCTCCAGTGGCATTTAAACTTCTCTTGTATATCATGGAAAATTTTAGAAACACGCAAAAACAAAATGCGCTACTTGGGTAGAGATGACGCAAGTAACAAAGAAACAAATTTGGTGACAGATGACGCCAGCATAAAAAAAAAAAAAAATTGGTTTGGTGGTAACAGATATTCCTAGTCATTTGGCTATCCAGTTTATGTTTTATTAAAAATGAAGTTGAATACGGAAATGAGGCATGGGAGGGGGGAGTCACCATCAAACGAGTGTTCAGCTTTATACTACTGTGCTTGTGTAAATAATTGGATTTAAAAACAAAGTAAAATATGAGACTATAAGATATCAACCCTTACGAGTATTAACATTGCTTATATTATTTCACGAAATTCATTAGACTTTTCAATCGTAGATTGTTTATTTACGTAACATGTAATTTGTGAACTATAACGTTTGTTAAAAAAAAACTGTATTACGAGTATTGAATCATTTTTAATTATTTTTATATTTTTAATAATTTTATTATGCAGTAAAAAACGATGATATTGTTGAGGAAAAAAACTTCAATTCTGACGTGCATGTGCCCCTTCTGTTCATATTAGATAAGCCTCTATGGCTATAAAATAAACTTATATTTTATATTATATCTATAATATATATAAAATGCAACGTCTCTCTTTCTGTCTCTCCGTTAGTGCGCTTATCACTTGAGAACCACTTATCCGATTTACGTGCTTTTTTTTTAAAAAAAAAAACATATATTCTCTGGCCAAGTTATAGGCTCTATTTTATTACGTTAGGTAACAATAATCAGTGACGATAATAGCGAATCAAGCCGGAGAAAAGTTTGCCGCTAGCGCGTTCTCTTGCCATAAAAAAAAAAAAAAAAAAAAAAAAAAAAAAAAAAAAAAAAAAAAAAAAAAAAAAAAAAAAAACAAAAAAAAAAAAAAAAAAAAAAAAAAAAAAAAAAAAAAAAAAAAAAAAAAAAAAAAAAAAAAAAAAAAAAAAAAAAAAAAAAAAAAAAAAAAAAAAAAAAAAAAAAAAAAAAAAAAAAAAAAAAAAAAAAAAAAAAAAAAAAAAAAAAAAAAAACAAAAAAAAAAAAAAAAAAAAAAAAAAAAAAAACAAAAAAAAAAAAAAAAAAAAAAAAAAAAAAAAAAAAAAAAAAAAAAAAAAAAAAAAACAAAAAAAAAAAAAAAAAAAAAAAAAAAAAAACAAAAAAAAAAACAAAAAAAAAAAAAAAAAAAAAAAAAAAAAAAAAAAAAAAAAAAAAAAAAAAAAAAAAAAAAAAAAAAAAAAAAAAAAAAAAAAAAAAAAACAAAAAAAAAAAAAAAAAAAAAAAAAAAAAAAAAAAAAAAAAAAAAAAAAAAAAAAAACAAAAAAAAAAAAAAAAAAAAAAAAAAAAAAAAAAAAAAAAAAAAAAAAAAAAAAAACAAAAACAAACAAACACAAAAAAAAAAAAAACACAAAAAAAAAAAAAAAAAACAAAAAAAAAAAAAAAAAAAAAAAAAAAACATTTGTTCTCTAGCCAGGTTATATATAATCTTCTATATATATATATATATATATATATATATAATATATATATATATATAGAATGCAAACGTCTTTCTGCCTGTCTGTCGGTTTGTCCGTTAGTGCGCTTATCACGCGAGAACCACTTATCCGATTTACGTGTTTTTTTTTAATTCATACATTTGTTCTCTGTTCAAGTTATCTATAATCTTCTATAATATATATAAAAATGCAACGTCTCTCTCTCTGTTTGTCTGTTCGTGCTTTTTTTTAAAACATATATATGTTCTCTGGCCAGGTTATAGGATATATTTTATTACGTTAGGTATCATAGCATATATTTTATTACGTTAGGTAACATAATAAGCAGTGACGATAATAGTGAATCAAGTCGGAAAAAAGTTTGCCGCTAGCGCACTCTCTTGCAATACACTACCTAAACCATTAAATATGGAACGACATGATGTAACAAAGAATACCATACACATAAAATGCAACGTCCCTCTGACTGTCTGTCTGTTTATTAGTGCGCTTATCATTCGAGAACCACTTATCCGAGTTACGTGTGGTTTTTAAATCTTAACTGAATATTTATCAAAAAAAATCTATAATATATATATATATATATATATATATATATATATATATATATATATATATATATATATATATATAAAACGCAACGTCTCTCTGTTTGTCTGTCCATTTGTGCGCTTAGCACTCAAGACTCACTTATCCGATTTACGAGTTTTTTTATAAAATTCATATGTTCTATGTTCCGTTAGGTAACATAAGGAAAAAGTTGTGACGATAATAGTGAATCAAGTCCACGCGAGCACTGCTAGTTGTAATACATTTTAAATACTAATGGTATTATGATTATTATATGAGGTTAAAAGATTGGAATAAATAACATTAAGGCAATATTTGTTTTCTTTTATATTAAATAACACTGAATTTATATAAATTTCTGCCTTTTTTTAAAAATAACATCAGTATTTTAATCTTATTGTTATAATTTTACAATCTATAATTATATTTTAATAACTATTATGTTAATTTTCTGGCACATATCAATTTTATATTTATTTAGCTTTTATTATGTGAACTCTGTGTAATGTTTAGTAGATACCAAAACAGATATAATGTGACATGGCCCTGAGAGTCGTTGATCCTGCAAAATATGTATTATTTTTATCTGATTTCCGAGATTTTTATTACTTATGTTCCCACAATTAGACACTGTCAGCTTACAGAGCTTATAAATATAATTGAAAATGCAATTTTGCAGTTATCACTATACCCGTATATTTAAGTCAGTAAAATAAAATTGTATTAAACTAAATTCGCATGTTGGGGGTTATTAATTTTAGATTTCTATTCCTGGTCGGTAAGTTGAGCCGGGAAGTACCTGCGTAACCTTTACGCTGCAAGGGGATCCATTAATATGATGGGGCACTTAGGCCAAACTCCAATAAAACCATAACAATATTTATTAATTATTATGTAACTTCTATAATAATAAACTATTTTTGGGGAGGAACGATATATATATATATATATAATATATATATATATATATATATATATAATATATATATACGAGGCAGGTTTGAAAAAGTCCGTGCAAAAATAAAAACTACTTATGTGTTTGAGGTAAACCTTTTTTATTTTTCGACATAGTCTCCTTTTAGGCTTATACACTTCGTCCAACGATGTTCTAGTTTGTTGATCCCTTCCGAATAATAGGATTTGTCCAAGTCTGCAAAATATCCATTAGTGTCTGCAATCACCTCCTCGTTTGAATAAAATCTTTGTCCCGCCAGCCATTTCTTTCTTCAAATTGGGGAACAAATAGTAGTCCGAGGGAGCCAAAGTCTGGAGAATAGGGGGGATGTGAAACGAGTTGGAATCCTATTTCCATTAATTTTGCGACCACAACTGCTGAGGTGTGTGCTGGTGCGTCGTCGTGATGGAAAAGGACTTTCTTGTGGGCCAATCGCGGGCGTTTTTCTTGCAGCTCGGTTTTCAAACGGTCCAATAACTATGAATAATATTCACCTGTAATAGTTTTACCCTTTTCCAGATAGTCGATGAGGATTATCCCTTGCGAATCCCAAAAGACATTCGCCATAACCTTTCCGGCCGAAGGAACGGTCTTCGCCTTTTTTGGTGCAGATTCCCCCTTGGTAACCCATTGTTTAGATTGTTGTTTGGTCTCAGGAGTATAGTAAGGTATCCATGTTTCATCTACAGTGACGAAACGACGCTTAAAGTCCTCCGGATTCTTCTGGAACAGCTGCAAACCATCCTTGCAACACTTCACACGATTCCGTTTTTGGTCTAGCGTGAGCAATCGCGGCACCCATCTTGCGGATAGCTTTCTCATGTCCAAATGTTTATGCAAAATATTATGTACCCGTTCAGTCGAGATGCCCACAGCACTAGCAATCTCACGCACCTTAACTCTTCTATCATCCATCACCATCTCATGGATTTGATCAATGATTTCTGGAGTCGTAACCTCCACAGGCCGTCCAGAACGTTCAGCGTCACTTGTGCCTATATGGCCAGTCCGAAAATTTTGAAACCACTTATAAACTGTTCTAATCGAAGGTGCAGAGTCACCATAATGTTTATCAAGTTATCAAGTTAGTCTCCTGAGGCGTTTTGCCTTTCATAAATTAATGTTTAATCACCACACGAAATTCTTTTTCGTCCATTTCTTGAAAATCACTCGACTTCCTTGATTCACACGAATGCCAAACACAAAGAAATAGACCAATATGGCTGAAACTTGGTGTGCGTTCATTCAAGAGATGCTACTAACTAAACATGACCTCGATTCGCGCCGGTGGTGCCATCTCTCTGACTTTGCACGGACTTTTCAAACCAGTCTCGTATATATAATATATATATATATATATATATATATATATATATATATATATATAATATATATAATATATATATATATATATATATATGTTTTCCAAAATCCGAGTAAGTTGTGTTTGTTTTCTGACCGTTGTATGTGTTAGACCACAAATAATAATTACTACGGAAGTGTATTGTTAGCAAGAAAGAGAAAGAATTCCTAGAATTTCAAATTTTGCGTTGCAAACATCTTAAAAGATTCAAGGGTACGATGGACGTGGGTCGATAAAAAATCTAAATGTGCTTCAAAAGTTTATACGGCCTGTAACGACTTCAGTATTGTTTTAAATTCTGATTTAAACCATATCCATGGTTCTGAAGAACATCTTCCAAGACGAGCTTTGAGTAGTTCAGTTAAAAGAAAAGCTCTAAACAATTTATACAAAAAATCAGCTAAAGTAATTCATCGAGAACTTCGTGATAATGGTGTAGCATTTGAAGAAATTATCACGGACGATAGTGATAAAATCCGAAAAAAAATATTTACAGAAGTAGGCGAAGTAAAATACCACCATTGCCTCGAACACAGAGTAAAGTTTTTGAGACACTAGAATCTCATCCATAGTTTCAAAAATGGTCATTATGTACCCATAGTATATTGTTTATTACCAGGCAAGAGTAAAACTGTGTATAAAATATTTTTTAAGTTAGTAATAGATAAGTGCACTGAAAGTGACTTTCAGTTTCAGCCAAATAATATTGTCACTGATTTTGATTTATCTATTCATAGTAAACGAGACATGGGAAAATTGTCATATTATAGGAAGCAGATTTTACTTGTGGGTGAAAATTCGTGAAACGGAACACCTTCGTCCCGACTTTTCGGAAATCCAAATTTGTAATATTACATAACATATAGGTAGTGAACAAGCTCTGAAATATTTTCAGTTGATGTTGATTATTTAATTGTTATAAACAATACAAGTTTTAGGTCAATTTTTTTTTTTCAAAAATTCATAACTTGGAAACTGATTTTTTTTTATGAAAATTCTAGTTAAGACAAAAATGGCCAGAAACATGAATTAAAAAAATGCATAATGAAAAAAACTTTTAATGACAAAAAAAAATCACTTTATTATAAACAAATTAGAATTTAATAAGGTTCTTAACCACTTATCGACAATAGGTTTGATTTCGTAGATGCGCCAATGTTTTCTGCAGAAAATGAAAAAAAAAATCTTTCGGCCCTCATTTGACCCCCAAATGGTGTTAATTTTTAAAGAACGTGGCGTGGCGCAGTGCAAAGCGGCTTGGCGCAACGTAGTGTTATTAGATGCACATATAATTTAAGATAATAATAATAAAGATTAATTAGAAATCGTTTAATTTTCATAAGACTTTTTAGGAAACCTTCAATAGCAAAAATTTATAATAATTGAGAAATATTTTATATATATATATATATATATATATATATATATATATATATATATATATATATATATATATATAAATATATATATAATTGATTTTTCAGGAATTTGGCATGAGTTTCATATTGCAGTTTTAGACAATAATCAAATTTTATTCTCTTAAAAAACTTTTGAGCCCAAATATACATAGGCATCGTCGGCATTGAGAATTTTCGCACCATCAGTTTGACGTCTTCTCCTTTCGTATATGGTTACCCATATAGGTAAGAAATTACCTGTTTTCTCCTCTTAAGCCACTTCTGATTTTGATGTGTTTATTCCATTCCTTTGTCCTTTGTCGCACTACTTTCGCTACGTCTTGTATGTTACTCATTTCTGTTAAGTCCTTGCTTCTAATTCTGTCGTAGAGTGTCTTTCCATGAATCGTTCTTATTACCTTCATTTCTGCTGTTGTCATCATTTGCATCGTTTTTGAGGTATCCGCTTTGGTTTCCGCCGCGTATGTCAGATATATTCTTGTTTTACTTTCGTTGTTGATGTATTTGTTTTTCCATATTATGTCTTTCATGCATCCTGAAATACGCGAGGCTTTCATCGTTATCTTTTTGACTTCTTGTTGTATGTTACCATTACTTGTTATTTCTGTTCCTAGATAAATAAATTTCATGACCTGTTCCATCGATTTCAAGCTTACACCTTATGGGTTCTTTGGCTGTTACTATACATTGTGTTTTTTTTGGTGATGATTGTCAAGTTGAAGTGTTTAGCTTCAAAGTCGGCAGTGTCATCCGTATAGCATATAATATGAAACTAAGCGTTTCCCATTTTATATCCTGTTTCTTTGGGAAGTTATTCTATGATTCTATCCATAATCATATTAAAAAAATTGGCTCAGTAAATCTCGTTGTTTTAAACCGTCGTTGATGTTTATTTGTTCGCTTGTCGTATATCCTACTTTAATTGCTGTTTTACAGTTTTTGTTCATTTCGTGTATTATTTGTATTATCCTTTGACTTGGTTTTCTTTCATTATATTATATCTGTGATGCTTACTCTATCGAATGCTTTTGTCATGTCCACAAAACAATATATGTCGGTTTATTAAACTCTAGTGACTTTTCAGTTATTTGTTTTAGGATAAATATGGCATCAATAGTGGATCTATTTTTTCTGAATCCTTGTTGCTCTTCTTTTATCTTAATATCCTTTGTCATTAATTCCAAGATAAGTTTCGTGGGTGCTTTCAAGGTGCTATTTAGGAGAGTTATTCCACTATAGTTTTCGGGGGATGCTTTCTGTTCTTTTTTTGAATATAGATCGTTATGCTATTTTTTCATTCTTCTGGTATGGTTTTCTGTTCTATAATGCTTCTAAAAAGAACGCTTATTTCTTTGGGTAATTGTTGTCCTCCATATTTCAGCATTTCGTTGGTTATACTGTCCGGTCGGGAACTTTTCCGATTTTTAAGTTGTTTCAAAAGTTCCATAACTTCATTGTCTGTTATTTCTATTGTCGTTTCTTGTTCTTCTTCAAATGTTTGTGATTCTTTACTCCTTTGTATAGGCTTTTGAAGTATATTGTCCATTTTTCTGTTGTAATTTTGTTCGTTTGTACAGTATACTTCCAGTTATTTTCTTTACATTTAGATTTGTTTGGGTCCAGTAAAGGCAATTTTGTTTATTAACCAGGCAGTTAAAATATAAATGTGCTTTAGCTGAGATTTAGTAAATGTTTGAGAAATGTTTAAATATTTGATTAATGGAACTGAACTTCTGAGAGAGATTCATGCACCTGCTATATCGTGTAGGAACGCAACGTAAATTTTGCGTATCAAGAGGTAGAAGTCCTTGTGAACTGTCGCCCTGTCCAAGTTTTATTTTTAGGTTTCAGCACCCATCGTCGCACTCGAAATTTCTGCCCCGCGATAGTCGTAGAATTATTTTATTTGTAAATTCTCTCGTACGAAAGACACATTTGGTAACTTTGGAATCTGTCTTTTTTTCAGAGGCAACCTCTCTTGCCAACGAAAAGAGGCTTCGGAGCCCCGAAACTTTGATGATATGTGGCTAAAAATAACGACTCAACAAATCAAAAGGTTCATCTGCATCCTCTATCGCCCACCAAGTGATACTAACGTCAGAACCCTTTTCGCTTCCGTTGCAGACACCATCGATCATTTACAAATTAACTATCCAAATGCCGAAATTGCCATTCTGGGCAACAACAACTGGCTTAAGTATTCAAATATTACCGACGAATAAGGTCGTGAAGCTGAATCATTCGCAATCAGTTGTGGCTTAACTCAGCTTATTGACGAACCAACACGGATCCCTGATCGAGACGGGGAGCTCGCCAGTCTCCTTGATCTGTTTTTAACCACCAATCCAGAGATTTAAACGGTCATCGTAAATCCGCCGTTTGGATCTTCCGACCATAAACTGCTTTCGCCATCGAGTACCCTACTAATCATTGACAGAGAGGGGCCTAAACCGCGCAAGATTTGGCACTATAAATCTGCTAAATGGGAAAATCTCATGGAGTATTTTCGAACTTTCCCTTGGTTAGATGTTTGTTTTGGATCCGACAACCCATCTGACTCCGCCAAGGAGATTATTTGGGCTGGTAAGGAAGTTTACATCCCTTTTTTGAAGAAATGCCCTTCCAACGGCAAGGCTTGGCCTGACCGACAATGCAAAGAAAACATCATAAATCGTAACATCTTTGTTCGTGTCCCGAGCAGATGCAAAGAAATTATCGACAAAATCAAGGAGACACACAATCCACGAATTAGAAACAAACTTCTCGCTTGTCCCAACAATTCCAGGTCCTTTTGGTCAGTCGCTAAGGCAGTTAGCTAAAATTTCACCAAATCCACCATATCACCACTCACACGGCCAGATAATTCTATTGCAACGACACCTGTTGAGAAAGCGAACTTGTTTGCTGAACTGGCTCTGAAAACACCACCTACTATTCCCATATTGCAGTCAAGGATGCTCGATATTGTCTTCAGACAGCGTATCATAAAACATATTTTAATGAAGTTAGACATCAAAAAAGCTTCTGGCGCTGACGAAATAACTGCTATAATTCTCAAAAGCTGTGCGAGAGAACTAACACCCGTTTTCTATAGACTTTTCAACCTATCTTACAGAAAGGGAATATTTCCTTCCTACTGGAAATGTGCCATAGTTCAGCCGATACCTAAAAAAGACAAGAAGACCTTATCAAATAACTACCGACCAGTCGCACTACTTTCAATAATATCGAAAGTCATGAAAAAGGCCATCAATCAGCATCTTCTAAAATATCTTGAAGGATTCAACATTACTAGCGATCACCAATATGGCTTTCGTAAACACAGACCAACAGGAGATCTTCTGACTTATGTTACAAATGTTTGGAACAACGCAATTGAACACTTTGGAGAATCTCGAGCGGTTACTCTTGATATATCCAATACATTCGACCGTGTTTGGCACGATGGATGGTTGGCTAAGCTACGCTCTTCTGGTAAGTCTGAAAAGTTCTGGTTGTAGCTCTCATGTTTCCGCAGAGAGCATCCTTTACTAGTGGCAGTCGACGGATTTCTTTCTAACACTTTCACTATCAACGCCGGTGTGCCCCAAGGCTCCATACTGTCTCCTACTCTCTTTTTCATTTACACACATTAACGATCTGCTGGAAAAGACCGGAATCCAATCTACAGCTTTGCAGATGACAGTACGTTTATCTCTTCATTCACTTTAAACGCTCTTACATCGGCTACTCAGATGAATATCCGCAGACACCAGGAAGGCATCCAACTTAACAAAGACTTGGAAGAAATTCTACTTAGGCTGACAGTAACCAAGTGGAATTTAACACTACAAAAACCCAGGCGTGTTTTTTTTTCTAAGAAAGTTAACATTGCTGAGCCAGACATAGTTATTTTGGGACATTCCATTCCTCTAACATCGTCACTTAATTTGTTGGGCGTTAACTTGCGAACAAATAGGTCCTAGCATGAACATGTTGCAAGCATAGCAAAAAGAGGTTCTCAAAAGTGGGGAATATTATTTCGAACCAGAAATCTTTACACCTCACAACAACTGTTAATTCTTTACAAAGCTCAAATTCGACCAACTATGGAATACTGCTCCCATGTTTGGGGCCCTGCTCCCAAACATACACTGCATTTATTGGATTCTATTCAGCGAAGGGCTGTTGGTCTGATTGGAGACCCGGAATTGATCGGCGGCCTTGATTCGTTGAAACATCGAGGAACGGTTGGCGACTTGAGTCGATTCTACAAGTATTTTCACGGAAAGTGTTCGATGAATGTAGCCCGCTTAATTCCTCACAGAGCTGTGCATGTTAGAAATACATGTCGCGTTAATACTTCACATCCGTATGACGTTCTTCTCATACAACCCTTTTCAAGCAGTCTTTTATATGGGGACCCTCGTCCCCAGGACTGTGTTTTCCACCGAGTACAATTTACAGCGATTCAAAACCAACGTGAGTCGCTTTTTCTGCACACATGTCGCTCCTGTAGCGCTTTAAGGATTTCCCTGCAGCACGTGTACTAGACCCATAAAAGAAAAAAATTCGCTCTGATAAAACTCTCAGTAACAACTAAATTTTCATCCGCTTCGCCCTTCGCGCCAGTTGCGTTCGCGCAAAGGGTTAAATAAATGTTGACTTCTTTATTGAACACACTGTACTATTAAATAAAAATTGGCCAAGTGCAAGGTTAAGTTACAAGAATTTTTTTCTTTTAAATATGTTTTAAATGTTAACATTATTTTCTATCGGGTTAAATGAACCACTGATGAAAACTATGGCGTCTTCTTATCGGCAGGATAGCTTCACAAAATATAATCCAATGCTAAAAATAACAGCCGGCCGAGTGCAAGTCAGACTTGCGCAATTAGTGTTCCGTACGTTGATTGCTTTTGAAATCAAAATTTTTGTTACGGAAATATAAAATGATCAGTGACTTCAAAAAACACACCCTAAATGAGTTTTTAACAAAGTTTTTTTTTCAATCTTTACTGAAAACTGATGTCCTTAAACTTTTTGTGATAAATTATAATGATGATAATTTTCGTTCAATCTACACCCTGTTGAAAATTTTGCAGTTTTTTCAATCGACTTTTCGCAATTTTTAAAAAATAACCAAAAAAAATGTGCGCATGTATTACATTATATATATTTTTAAACTCGTGTATTTGCAAGCTTTCATTTGACACCCCATTCGATGACTTGGTAAAGAATTTTTTTTTCACTTAAGATTTCACCCCCAAAAACTAACCCCTTAAGACAAAATTTAATTTTCAAAACTACACAGCTCTGATGAGGACATCAATTCCTATATAATAATATAGGCAATAGCCAAATTCCAACTTTCTGTGTCAAATTGTTTCGAAGAAAATCGCATGTGACAGACGGAGACAGACAGACATCGAAGTGATCTTATAAGTGTTCCGTACGGAACACTAAAAATAGCGAGGGCAAATTTATCTTGCTGAGAAAGAAAAACAATTTCGACAATTACAAAAGTTTAGTTTCGTTTAAAATTACACAAATGCTATTCTATTTACTTCATTTACTTAAAACATGTAAAAAACAAAAACGAGAAGGTATTTCACGAAAGTTAACAAATTAACAGCGATGAAACGACACTCTATTTTAGATGTCGCATGCAGCATTAAAGATTTTATTACCCAAATCCTAACGTACTTCCATAAAATAAATTCTTTCAGTTAGTTGTGCAGAAACTGTGTCGCAGGATAAAATCAGAATTAAATATTTATTATTCATTTTCAGCTTTAAGTATTTGTGTTATCCGATTGCAAATACAAGGAGAGTAATATTTTTATGACAATGTTGTATTTATGTCTATATGTATATAGAGTATGTCAAGTAAGAACGGGTCCGCCATAATTCATTTTTGAAAGATGCGATTCTAGCGATTCAACAAAAAATCGCTAGAAGGAACGTTCGTCTACGACGCATTTTAGTAAAAGTATCAGTCGATTTGGAACTTTCGTCGAAATCATGTAAAATCCAAAATGAATCACTTGTTTGCGTGTCGGTTCGAGGTAGTCTTTCTTTGTTCCTATCCAAAGGGGCCTAATATGACACATTCCACGGCCGCTAAATATATTAAAAAGTAGGTGTCGTTTGTGAAGAAGTGAGTACATCGTTTTAACGAAACGAAAAATGTCGGTAGGTAAAGTGACTTCGAAAGTCGAAAAACGAATCGTGTTTTTATTTTCACTGGCCCAGAATTTGACGCTGCGTCAAGGAGCGGCAAAATTAAGATAATCGGGTTTAAACGTGTCTCATGAGACCATTCGACATCTTCGTGCTTATGATGTCAAATTCCGAAGCACGTTGGAGAAACCTTTGCGGAGCGCAAATCACGTCGCGAAGCGGCTCGGTTGGGCCCACGATAAGATATAGAGTGGCCCTCACAATCGCCGGACGCCAACCCAGTTGAAAATGTTTGGTCTCTTGTAAAGAGAAAGCTCAGAGGAAAAGCTCTGAGGACTTTGATTCAATTGTCTTGTGAGATTCAAAAAATTTGAAGGTCACTGTTTGCAGAAAATCTAGTCGACAGCACGCTTCGAAGATGCCAGACGATTATTGATGCAGGAGGCGATTGGACAACTTACTAAGGTAACTGCGCCGTTGCTAGCACACCATCTGTATCCTCTATCGACCACCAAGTGATACTAACTTTAGAACACTTTTCGCTCCTCTTGCAGACACCATCGATCATTTACAAATTAACTATCCAAATGCCGAAATTGCCATCCTGGGCGACTTTAATGTCCACAACATCAACTGGCTTAAATATTCAAATACTACCGATGAACAAGGTCGTGAAGCCGAATCATTTTCAATCAGTTGTGGCTTGACTCAGCTTATTGATGAACCAACACGGATCCCTGATCGAGACGGAGAGTTCGCCAGTCTTCTTGATCTGTTTTTAATCACCAATCCGGAGATTTATACGGTCAGCGTAAATCCGCCGTTAGGTTCTTCCGACCATAGACTACTTTCGACATCGAGTATTCTACCAATCAGTGATAGAGAGGCGCCCAAACCGCGCAAGATTTGGCACTACAAATCTGCTAAATGGGAAGATCTCATGGAATATTTTCGAACTTTCCCTTGGTTGGACGTTTGTTTTCGATCCGACGACCCATCTGACTGCGCCAGGGAGGTTTCCGATGTTATTTTGGCCGGTATGGAGGCTTACATCCCTTTTTCCAAGAAATGCCCTTCCAACGGCAAGCCTTGGTTTGACCTAAAATGCAAAGAAGCTGTTGCTTCTAAACATCTTGCATACCGACAGTGGCTAACACCATAAATCGTAACATCTTTGTTTGTGCCAGGAACAGATGCAAAGAAATTATCGACGAAACCAAGGAGGTACACAATCAACGGATTAGAAGCAAACTTCTCGCTTGTCCCGGCAATTCCAGGTCCTTTTGGTCAGTCGCTAAGGCAGTTAGTCAAAATTTCACCAAATCCACCATACCACCACTCACACGGCCAGATAATTCCATTGCAACCACACCTGTTGAGAGAGCGAACTTGTTGGCTGAACTCTTTGCTTCACATTCTACTGTCGATTTCCAAGGAAAAACACCACCTACTATTCCCATAGTGCAGTCAAGGATGCCCGATATTGTCTTCAGACAGCGTATCATAAAGCGTATTTTGATGAAGCTAGACACCAAAAAGGCTTCTGGCGCTGACGGAATACCTGCCATAGTTCTCAAGAACTATGCAAGGGAACTAACACCAGTTTTCTGTAGACTTTTCAACCTATCCTACAGAAAGGGAATATTTCCTTCCTGCTGGAAATGTGCCACAGTTCAGCTGATACCTAAAAAAGGCAAGAAGACCTTGCCAAATAACTACCGACCAATCGCACTACTCTCAATAATATCGAAAGTCATGGAAAAGGCTATCAATCAGCATCTTCTAAAATATCTTGAAGGATTCAACATTATTAGTGATCACCAATATGGCTTTCGTAAAAATAGATCAACAGGAGATCTTCTGACTTATGTAACACATATTTGGAACAACGCAACTGAACACTTTGGAGAATCTCGAGCGGTTGCTGTTGACATATCCAAGGCATTTGACCGTGTTTGGCACGATGGGCTGTTGGCTAAGTTACGTTCTTATGGTATGTCTGAAAAGTTCTGTTTGTGGCTCTCATGTTTCCTCAGCGTGCTTTACGAGTGGCAGTCGACGGATTTCTTTCTAACACCTTCACTTTCAACGCAGGTGTGCCCCAAGATTCCATACTATCTCCTACTCTCTTCCTTATTTATATTAACGATTTGCTGGAAAAGACCGAGAATCCAATCTACAGCTTTACAGATGACAGTACACTTATCTCTTCATTCACTTTGAATGCTCGGACATCGACTACTCAGACGAATATCCGCAGACAGCAGTAAGTCATTCAACTTAACAAAGACCTGGAAGAAATTCTATCTTGGAGTGACAGTAACCAAGTGGAATTTAAACGCTACAAAAACCCAGGCGGCGGTTTTTTCTAAAAAAGTTAACGTTGCAGAACCCGACATAGTTATGTCGGGGCACTCCATCCCTCTAACATCGTCACTCAATCTGTTAGGCGTTAATTTGGGAGCAAATATGTCCTGGCATGAACATGTTGCAGGCATAGCAAGGAGAGCTTCTCAAAAGTTGGGAATATTGTTTCGAATCAGAAAGCTTTACACTCCACAACAACTGTTAATTCTTTACAAAGCTCAAATTCGACCAACTATGGAATACTGCTCCCATGTTTGGAGCTCCGCTCCCAAACATACACTGCATTTGTTGGATTCTATCCAGAGAAGAGCTGTTCGTCTGATTGGACACCCGGAACTGACCGACGGCCTTGATTCGCTGGAACATCGAAGAACGGTTGGCGACTTGAGCCTATTCTACAAGTACTTTCATGGAAAGTGTTCGAAGGATGTGACCCGCTTAATTCCTCCCAGAGCGGTGCATGTTAGGAGTACACGTCGCGCTAATACTTCACATTCGTATAAGGTTCAGCTTGTTACTCCTCGTACAACGCTTTTCAAGCAGTCTTTTATATGGAGAACATCATACCTTTGGAATAGTTTGCACAGGACTGTGTTTCCCATCGAGTACAATCTACAGCGATTCAAGAACAACGTGAATCGCTTTCTTCGCACACGTGTCGCTCCTGTAGCGCTTTAGGGATTTCCCTGTAGTACCATAAAAAAAAAACCGAAGAATACATTGATGGCAAAAAATGTTCTCGCAACACATTTTTCTCAAGAATACCAGCGGTCACGTTCTTACTTAACAGACTGTACTTCCATAAAATAATTTTTTTTAAATTAGTTGTGCAGAAATTGTATCGCAGAATAGAATCAGAATCAAATATTTCTTATTCATTTTCAGCTTTAAGTATCTGTGTTAACCGACTGCAAATACAAGGAAAGTAATATTTTTTTATCACAATGTTGTATTTATGTCTATATGTATGTACAATATGTTTCTTCATTCCCTTGTAGAACCTAAACTACTCGATGGATCAGTGGCGTAACTATACTGATGGGGCCCTCCCTCACTGTAAAGAAGCTCAACCAACGTTGTAGTTTCTTTTTAATAAGTCACCACGTAAAGTACCTACAAACGCTATTATAATTATTGTGTACATTTTTCGTTGATTTTCTGGGTAACTTTTAATTTAAAGAGCGTATTGGACACACATGTCACTCCTATAGCGCTTTAGGGACTTCCCTGCAGCACGTGTGCTAGACCGATAAAAAAAAATTGGACTGAAATAACAATTTTATTTCTAGTAAAAATTTTAATTATTAAAATTCATTTTTTCGGGCTTTCTGTTCGGCAAAAGTGTTAATGACATCATAAAAGTTAAAATGTTCGATGGATAGAATAGCTAAGTTGTGTAACCTTTCTTAGATAAGTTTTTATCAATTTTAATTTTGCAGTGCAGACTTCAGGAAAGCTTGAAGATATAAAATGATTCTTTATGATTAATAAATCCGCTCTCCTATAGAAGATGACTTTTCTATTTCGTGTCTAAAAGTCTTTCAAAAACTGAGAATTTCCTTGGCAAACGAGACAGATATGTCTTTTTTATATAAATCAACAAATTCTAAAGCCTTTTTCAATAAATCGGATCATTTAAATTTTGCTAAGTGGCAGGTTGCAAGACACTGAAATTGGAAACAATTTCATTCATTCTCAGTTGATTAATGATGATGTCCAATACACGATAGAATACGTTCACTTTTAACAAGCTTTCAGGACTTGGAGACGTTCATCCTCACAAATTTCATCAAAATTACGTTTTACCTTCCTTTGACGAGTTTTAGAAAATTCAGGGTTGATAGACCATTTTTCTGATACACTATTAGCTTGCGTTTTTAAATCTCCAAATTCATGTCGATACTTTTCAAGTTCTTCCAAACAGACTTGCAAACGCTTTAAGGTATTTGAAAGATTTAGACTGAAGTGCTTTAGAGGCCGCGTCGATGGCCTGTAAAATTTTGCAATGGAAAACCAGTAACATAATAAAGTTGTAGTTTTCGCCCTTCTTTTTCAATGATATAGCTTCATTTCTCTCATCTGCTTTGGAATTTAATAGAATAGTTTTTGTTAACCCTTCTTGAACTTCAAGAAACCGAACTTTTAAAGCAAAAATGGATCGAAACGTCCTGCCCATCTCGTTGGATTTCATGTTTTTAATGTTACCGAAGTTGAAGATTCCCCTTCTTTATTAGATATAAAACTTGATAATATATTCCATCTTTTGATGCTATGCCCAAAAAAATTATAAATTTGTTGCACAGTTTCAAAAAATGTGTGCATCTCTATAACCTCTTTTACTGCATCATTAACTACCAGATTTAAATTATGAGCAGCACATTGGACATACACCGCATTTGACTCGACATCTCTTATGAGTTTTTGAACTCCACCATAAGTGCCTTTCATGTTATTAGCGTCATATCCTTTTCCACGGCACTTATTCAGAGGAATATTTTTGTCATTTATGGATTTTATAATTTGATTGGACATTGCTAAAGCAGTTTGATCCTTAACTTCATGAAATCCTAAAAAATGACTCTTTAATTACGAGCGCCTTTGGAGTTCCATTTTCATCTTTCTCGATCACACAGTAATGGTAAAGTTCACACAATTGATCTGTTTTCAAAATATCTTGAGTCGTATCAAATATAATAGAGTAAAATGGTGCGGTTATTATTTTATTTACCAGCGCGTTTCTCACTTTTTGAACCAGAACAGCAATGTGCTCATTTTGTATTTTTGGTCTTAAGTATTTTGTTTGACCCTTTGGCTTACTTAACAATTCTTGTAAAACAGGATCATATTTCGCTAATAACTCAATAATACTGAAAAAATTTCCTCTTAGACTTGAATCATTGGTGTATGCTTTTTCTCTATGGCTACGAAAAGCTAAATTGCAGGTTGAAAAGTGTCAGAGTAACATCAAGGAGTCTAGTGAGTACTTGGCGCCAAAAACATTTTTCTTTCTTGATTATGGACTCTTACTCTTCATCTAGTGTTCCATGTAACCGCCATTGTTGATATACAAGACATGACTGCAAATGATTTTTCGATGCCTCGTGTCTTTCTATGGCTTCTACAATATGTTTCCAATCGTCATAGCCTTCTATCACAACATTTTGTATATTTTTAGACGCCCTATTTGCGAATAATCAACATGGTTCACAATATGCCTTTTAAAACAATAGAGAGTAGGACAGCCATGTACGTTCTAGTTTTATGCCAGACAGCAACAATATAATAATATTTTTCTAAAAAAGATCCATTGTCACTGTCTTTTAAGAAGGGGCCTTTAGGTTTACAGTGCCCGTTTTCGATCACAAACCGTTTCACTTGATCATTTAGTTCTTTAAAATTACCCTTATCAGTAACATATGGCAAAGTTATAATTTTTTCCACATCAAAAAATGATTCATTTTGAGTTTTGCTCATACCTGGTTGTGGTTGCTCTGGATCTAGATATTCATTGTTTTCGGGCTCTGCAATAGTGTCATTTTTAGTCACGTCATTTTCTTCATTTCCGCCGCACTGTTGATTTGATTCTTCGTCAATAAAATCTTTATTCTTAAAGTACTGATTTATTTTAGGCAACTTTTTATTTTTTTTTTCCGACCCCTTCTTTCTCTTTCGTTTTCCGCTCCTACTTAAATACTTTCTAGAACTAGACATATTGTTATCTAATTTCCACAATTAACTAATTAACTTTGCGACTTACCGTGGATCCGATAAACCGATAAGACAAAAACTATATTAACAAAAAAAATCTATGCCACAAACAACCAATTCTCCAATCAAATGATGTATGCGTAGTGAAGCATTTCTTATACTTACAAAACAGAAAGCGGGGATTCCCCGAGCGTCACTATTACTAGAGACCGCGCCACGAAAGAAATCCCGCGGCGAAAATATGTACTCACAAAAAAACCATAGACAAAACAAAACATTTCTTCCATAGCTGACAGCGTTAGCTACAGCGCTGCGGCTACAAGTGGCGAGTTATTACTACGTCCGGGATGTGTACTAAAACTGGGGGATATCTTTTTCTTCTAAGTCCATTCAAATCTTGATACATTTTTTTTTTCTTAAATTTGTGTATGTACTTTAGTAGGTAACTAAATTTTTTGAATACAAAACGAATAAATTTTAATAAATTTTGTAGTAATAAATGTTAGGATCCTCCTGTGCTCATGGTCCTCTCTGGCCGGAGAGCCCCTCCGGCCGGGTGCCCCTGGCATTTTGCCGTCCCGCCACCCTATTGTTACGCCACTGGAATGGATTTTAATGAATATGTCCGTAGAAGATTCGTTATATGTTTGGGAAAAAACAGATTATGTCGTTATAGCAAAAATTCAATATAGCAGATGTTCAATACTAAAGAACAAGATATTTTAAAATCTATAAATGGGTTACATACACATAGGCGCTGCAAGAAGTACGTATTTTTTAAAAAAATATTTTAAGGTGAAAAGTGAATAATACAAAAGAATGACGCTTATATATTTTTATTGTACTTTAAATTATAAGATTTTTTTTTAAATATGTTTTAACTGTTAATATTATTTTTATCGGGTTAAATGGACCACTGATGGCGCCTCCTTGTCTTCACAAAAAATAATCCAATCTGCAAAAATAAAAAATTAGTCTTATAGAATAATGTAGTAGTTAGAAATTGTCAAGGGTTTTTTTTTTTTCAAAAATGAATAATTTACGGTGTTTCATAATTCAGTATGAAATTTTTGATCAAAAAATTTATATTTAATTATTTATAAAAATTGTCTATTAGGAAAATTAAAAAAACCTGTCGACATTTTGAAGAAAAAGTAATTATTAAGATTTAAAAAAAAGTTAAAAAATATTAAAAATTGATGGAGTAATATTGCAGAGTATCTGAAAACAGGTATCGGTCCCAATCCTACGCTAGGTCACATTTAATGCTATAATTTTGTAATGGAATGGAATTTTCTAAAATTGTTTTTAAATAATTCTTAGAAGTATAGAGAATAAAAATCCGTAAAAAAATTAATTTTTTGAAAATTTGAGGTTAATAAATGTAGAAAGTAAAAATATGGAGGATATTAAATATAGAAATGTTTATATGTATATATATATATATATATATATATATATATATATATATATATATATATATATATATATATATATATACATATATGTATATCATCGTTTCATCGTTAGATCAAAAAGTATTGATCTGGTTTACTTATTTTCGAGAAATGAAAACTATACCAAAGAAAAATTTTTGAGAATGCCCATGACCATAGGGCGAAAAGTCAAATGAAATATCATAAATAACAGGAATCCTTCTTGTTTCATGCTTGTCAGGTAAGAGTATAAGAGAGAAGGGAAATCAAGTTAAAACTATAAATCGTATTTTCCGATACAAACTATGCATGGAAAATGAGACCAACGAACATTTTAAAAATTCTTATGACTTTCTACCAGTTTTTAACAAAAAAAATTATACTTTATAGTTTTAATCTTAATAGATCATAAGCCCCACAATGGATGTGTAAGTGATATTGTTAAATAAATACAATCCTTGCTGTACTAAACATAAATTTGTAGATCGTCGTAATACTTATGTACAGGCAGGAAGTGTGCGACATATGGGATTTTTCTTTATTATGAAACTTGAAAGCCAAGAAAAAAATTTTGTAGTGCCGATTGTCATTTTTCGTTCGGACATTCGAATTTTTTAAAGTTTAAAGTCCAAAAGTTACTCTTTTAAAATATTGAAAACATTTTTTAAGAAAAAGTCTTTGAAATTTCATTTTAGAATACTATGCAAAATTTTAAATAAATTGAACAAAAATTTTATTTTGTCAGTTTTTAAGCAATAAAAATTTGGTCATAAGAAAATTTTTATTTTTTGGAATTTAAAATATATTTGTCAGATTGGTAGCAGAATTTATTTATTGGTTTCAAGTTATATTTTACTTGCTTCAAAATCACTAAACAAAAAAATTCTGATTTTCGTAAAACCGCAACAGTCGCATTGAAAATGATCGAATATTTTTACCCTATCACGTGCAGTTTGAGGTTTTTGTTATTTTAAAGGACTCTCTAGTACCATATTTTATTGCAAAACATAAAGAATAACAAGTAAATTAATATTTCTTAATACTTAGAATGTTATCGACATTTTTCTTACAGTACAAATTTGTAATCAGGTATATTGACATGCTATGTATACAATTACACAAAACATGCAACCCATTGACAATATTAAGTAAATTAACGTTAAATAGTGCTTTTTTTTCTAATAACTTATTACTTATTTTCCATAAACATTTTTTTGTTTAGCTTTTTTTGAAAAGCTACACAAATTTTTGTGTAGCTTTTCATAGAGTTGGCTAAAACAGAAGAATTATGTTTGTATTACCTCTTTAGGAAGGATGTCATTTAATTTTAGTATCTGTCAAATTGTATATGTGTACAATGGCTGCTGAAAAATTATCTCTCCAGGTTTCTTTTTCTTCTTAAAGATGTGGATATAAGATTTTTTTCACATATTAATAATTGACCTATTCGATCTCCAGATTTTTTTTATTTTAAAGATAAAAAAAAAAATTGGAATGGTTGAATAAGCTGTAAAAACGTTAATTTTTTTTTTATATTTTTCTTTCCTTTATTTTTTGCAACTGCTTAACCTAAGAACGTATGCATCTTTTTGTTGTTGAACTGCTTCCTTTTTTCCCATTCAAGCAGCGAGATTTGTAAAAACTTCTCTGTTTTCATCCCGTGCCTTTTGGGGATTATTTTTACATTATGTTAATTCACTATCCATTTTATTTATTGCAGCGGAAAGATTTTGTTTCAGATTGAAAATCTCTTCTCGAAGATCACCTATTAAGAAATTTCCAGTTGTATTTTTTTCTTGACATATTTGTAGTTGATCTGTTAGATTTGTCTTGAACCTTCCAACTTAATATTTTCTTTTAATAGCTGAATATGATTTGTATAATTTATGAAATTAGTTAAATCCTCGGTGACATTTTGGCAGTCTTTAATTTTATTTAGAGAAAAACGCAATCAAATATTTGAAAATCTATAAGCTTTTATACTTACTTACTTAAAGTCTATACATTTTTAATACTCCTTTTCTTAGGAAGCACTTAACAAACAATTGCTATATTTATTTTTAATTGTAAACTTTGAAAAAAAAATAACAATAATACACCGTTAAACCGTGTAAAAACCAGAAATGTCCACTTAAATGTAATACAAAATGGGGAATATATATATATATATATATATATATATATATATATATATATATATATATATATATATAATAAATATTAACCATTTAAATCATTATTCTTAGTGTCATATTTTAATGTCTGATAGTAAATCTAAGCTTCTAATGAATAAAATTGTTTCAAATACATCAGGTCTTCATATTTTGTTTGACTGATAGGTAAAAAAGCCTTTGTAAGAAAACTCAGGAAGCAGGAACTTATCGAAAGATTATATTTTTTGTTTTTTTTTATTCAGTACATGTGTTTTCTCCCTTGTCATTGTATTACAAGTTGATTATTAAACTATCTTTCTCGAATATACCACCTCCAGTCGTATTTTTTTAAATTTGTACAAAGTGTGTGTTATATTTTTGTTTAGATTCATTGAAATAAAACGAACAAAATGATCAATAAAATTATTATGTTTTTTATTGAAAAAAATATATGGCAGTTAAATGTATAAGGAATCTAAAAAAAAACAAAAATTATAGTATATTTTTGTAACAAAAAAGAATCTTATCATGTTAAAAGGTCTTATTTGGAAAAAAATACCGAAAGTGACGTGGTATTATGTAAATAATTTCTGTATAAAATAACCGAGAAAAATGTTTCTACATAGTATTTTTCAATACTTTTAAATAATTGGTATGGCTGAAAAGTAATTTAAAGTCATAATAAAAAGACAATGATTACGAAAAGTAAGTAATTATTGTTGTATTTTTTTAAAAAATATAATAAATAATTTAAACTTGTGTTTATTTCGTTTACACAGGCTAGGCTACTTTTATTAAAAAATAATAAATAAAATAAGAAAAATTGGAACTAGATTTACAAATGTTTAAGAGAAATCTAACAGATCAACTACAAGTATGTCAAGAAAAAAATAGAGTTGGATCTTTCTTAATAGTTAATCTCTGAGAAGATATTTTAAATCTGAAAGAAAATTTTTCCGATGTAACAATATACTCCTAGCAGCTTTGGCTTTTTAGCTGTTCAGGCAGGTAATTACTTCTTAACGCAGGTAATTACCTCTTCAGTCAGGTACTGTCTTCTTTGTCTCAAACAGGTAATTTCTTCTTAAGACAGGTAGCACAGGTAATTACGAGTAATGGCGAGAAAAGTTTATACTTTCAATTAATTTATTTTTTTTGTCTTCATTTCATTTACCACTAGTTTAATTATATGGAGGGCTAGACTAGAATAGTATAGAATCTGGCTCACATATCCTAATATTTATTTAGTTGGAAAAAGTGCTAAAACAACAGAGAAATAAAGTATCTGTAAAATGGTTAAGTTTTGATAATAAACACAGTAGTTGGATAGATAAAAATTATGAATAAATAAAATATTTCATTGTTAACAATCGTTATTTTTGTTATTTGTTTTTTAATTTATAAATATTTATAATAAAAACATTATTTTAAGTTGCAGCTAGCACTCTTGCTAATATTTAAATCAGTTGAACTCAGTTGCATGCATGCTGGCACGCTCTCTCTATATCTAAATATTACATTCTCTAATGTATCCATCTAACTGCTTATCACCCATGACTTTAAACTTTCTTATCATGTTTTCTACATTTCATTTAATAATTTTATTCAGTTTGCAAGATGGACTAATAGGCATAGAATCTGTCTTATATACGAAAGATTGGCGGTTCGTATCCCAATTTATAGAGGACTTTTTTTAATTTAAATAAAATACTCCAAAATAAAGGGGTTAGAGTTACCTTCATAAAAAAATATTTTATTTTGCCTCTTTTTCATCATACCAAAACTACCCCTAAAAAAATACCCCCCTGATAAAGTATCTTTGACATCCAGCCCCTTCTAGATAAGGCCTTTTTGTCACCTTTTTTACATGTGTAAAAATAACTACGCACTTCTTAAGACTGGTAAGTACCTGTTCGCACGGATTACACAGGTTCAATTTAAGGCCCCTCTGACGTTACACCTAGCTTTTACCTTTACTTGCCTGTCTATCTGTGTTTACGACCTATTTACACCTGCTAGAAAAACACCTTTTTCAGTCTTTCAGGGTAAAACCTTTTTGGCAATGCTATTGCAAGTCCTTTTTGACTACTTTTTTACCTATGCAAACAGCTAGTTACTTCTTAAGACAGGTAACTACCTCTTCTTACAGGTACTGCCATTTTGTCACCTACCTTTTTTTTGTAAACACACACACTCTATGCCTCAATAAGAAATAAAAGTCGAATTCATATTTACTTTGTGTTAACCTCAACTAACTTTATAGAAATAAAATTTTCCTTGTTATTTTGTATAGAAAACCTATTTACATAATTTCACACCATTTTCTGGATCATTTGTTTAAGATAAGACTTTTATGCATTCGTACATAATACACGGTATTTTTTTTAAATTAAATATCTGCATTATATTAATTATATTAGACCAAAAACTAGTAATACCCTCTTGACCATAACCTTTAAATTTTTGAATGCAGTAATTTTACTAATACTTTCTTATAAGAAGCCTGAGTAGATCAGTCGCATAGATGCCAGATTTGCAGTACGAAAACTGAAGATATAAAGGTTCACATACACCAAGAAATGGCACCAAAAATTCAATTTTTAGGCCCATAAGAAAATACATGGGATTTTGCTCCAGAACTCTCATAGGCTTATCTACTGCCCTGGTATAAAAAAAATTTTTCACTTCTCATTTCACCCCCAAAACCTAACCCCTTAAGCTCTGATGAGGCCATCAGTTCCTATACTAGTGCCAAATTTCAACTTTCTATAGTTTCGGAGACAATCGGATATGACAGACACAGAGACAGAAATACAGTCGGGCAGGCAGACAGACGAATAAACCATGATGAAGATCAAGCTTGCAAGGAAACCTGTTTACAATATGAAACTGCTTTGGAGGGAAGAAAGAAATTATTGTTAAAATGATTCAACTTGCAAATCATTCAAAACGTTATTTAAAGCAAATTGTTTCCCTCCTTTTGTTTTGTGGTAGTTCGTCCGTTAAGCTTTTTCACAGCATTTGCTATCTGTTACCTCTTAATTGTTTTTTCGCAGCTTTTACATATCACTTAAGATGGTCATTCTTATTTTTCAGTAACGGGGTATTAACTTTTATCAAGGACAATGTAAATGTCTTGCAAACGGCCAATTCCTAGAAATTAATGATCCAGGAAATAGGGTATTGCGTCAGCTGGGTAAACAGCTTAAGAATTTTAAGTGCCTCTTCGACTATTTTGTTCACGATTTACCCAAAGATTTTATACTAAGTGGGGTTATATTGGGGAGTTTTTGCTGTGAATTCGCAAGCGTTAAAATCCCAGTGTTGTCAGAATCAGCGTATATTTTCAATATTATTATACTACGATGTTGTTTTAAAGGTACACGATTTCAGAGAGCCTGTAGGTGTAAACCAGAGTTGCTAATAAACTTTATCATCACTTTTAAATATTTATAGCAAAAATAAACTGAGAACTACACCACTTGAAGTTTTCAGGGTGGCCTCTTTTTTTTGTCTACTCTGCGCACCGTTGAAATTTTTAATACTTTAAAATTACTTGATACACTAAAATTTACTTACTAGACCTTATATCGTATTAAATAAATCATTTGTAGCTAATTATATTGTACTTGTATCATAGACATAGGAATATAGGGACGGAAGGTAAGCCCTTATTTTAGACGAGGAGGGTATTGGCGCCCACTCGTGATCGGCTGGGGCTCTGCCAATGTTCAGTTTCGAGAAATTTAAAACAACGTCATAGTTCATATGTAATGTTTTTCATTGGAAATAAAGGGAACAAACTGCCAATCACAACAACTTTTATTATTTTGTAAATAGAGGATCAGAAGGAGAAGGGCTTCAGAGATATTTACAACAAAAACCTGTCGTTTTCCTGTATATATTATTTCTATTCCACGACTCGTAGAGCATTGAAAAAGACCTATAACACGATATATATGTGAAGCATCCCTTCTAACACTAATTCATGCCTCATTCATCCTCTTATATGTTTGATCACAGCTAATTGAAAATAATTAAAAATGACACAATTTTTAGATTCCTCTATTTTAAGAACCCTGTGAAGTACGTATAGCACGATATACTATAAAATCACTCTAACCCCTCCTTTCTTACTTTATTAGCCCCTTATATCTTGGACCATAAATAATTGAAAATAATTAACCTAAGTTTTAAACTCTTAGATTTTATAAACCCTGAAAAGGACGTATAGTACAGTATATACAAGGCAGTCACTCTAACACCTTTTCCAATCTCGTTATTTTTTTTTTATGCAATTGCAATAATAATTAAAATCAATGCCTGACTTTAAATAAATGAAAATAATGAAAGAATAACACGGTTTTTCGGACTCCTCGACTCATATAAGACGCACAACACAGTATATACTAAGCGGCTCCTCTAATATCTGCCCCATTTAATTAATTCCTTATATGTTTGGCAATAAATAATTAAAAATAATGAAGAAATAATATCATTTTCAGATTTTTAGAATCCAAAAACCTTGAAAAAAGACGTACGACACAGTCCGTGACCCGTTTAAGAACTGACGTCGAAGATTTCGGATGGTTGTAGCTTCTACTTGATGGAAATTCATTATAAATATATAATAAAAGACTGTTTTTAGTCAATTTCCACTAGTTTATTTATAATTGCGATGACGCGTTTCGCTGTCAATGCAGCTTCTTCAGATCTACATTTTACACTGTCAAGTTAGGTTTAATGTTTACAATTTTATTTAATTTTTTAATTATAATATTACACCTAATTAAATTATATTGATAGTATTGAAAAACCCACACAGACATGGAATTAGGAGAATAAATTCAATAATGGTGAATTGTTTAAATCTAGCTGGTCGTTGAGTAAAGTACCTGTAGTCCTTAATCGATTTATTTGCATTGTCTTTAAAAGGTTTAGTTTTAAACCTTTTTGTTGGGTATGTAAAATTTTGAAATTCTTATTAAATGTGTGATTGATTTTCCAATACTATCAATATAATTTAATTAGGTGTAATATTATAATTAAGAAATTATATAAAATTATAAATATTAAATCTAACTTGACAGTGTAAAATGTAGATCTGAAGTAGCTGCATCGACAGCGAAACACGTCATCACAATTATAAATAAACTAGTGGAAATTGACTAAAAATAGTCTTTTATTACATATTTAGACGTCGAAGAATTCTATATTTCACGCTAGAATTGATAATATTTTGACTAATAAAACCCGACGTGCGGCACGATACAAGAAATCTGGAGGTTTCGTCTAGCTTGTCCTGACGACGACTCTCAAATTCGCTATTTTAAAGATTATATTTTATAGGAATCCCCCGCCGCGTCTGTCTGTCTGTTTATTTGTGCACGATTTTCTCAGTAACTACTCAACGGACTTTATTCTGGTTTCACTAATGGATAGAGTATTTCACGAGGAAGGTTTAGGTGTATAAGTTGTGGATATTTTTTCTAAATTAGCCGAACTATGACGATGAGTGTTGGTCAAATCGAAAATAAATCAATCGTCAGAGAGGTATCTTCGCGTACTCACAACATAAGGCAATATCGTTCGCCTCAAATAGTTCTACAAAAAAATCCGCGACAGCATATGTCTCTCTACAAGGGTTAAACGAAATTATCGAAATAAAGATATTAAAAATAGATGTGTTAAAATACTTCCACTAGAGAAGGTAATTTGGGTAGGAAAATATAAATCCGTATCAGATTAAATGCGTTCTTTGTTTTGTGCATGTAACGAAAATGAAAACTGTCTTTAAATTGTAACATTTGGATGAATAGTTTAGATTTTACAAGGTTTCTGAACTCACGCCGTCCAAAAAACTGATTCTAAAAGTAGGGGCTCCTATAATATAGCTACGTAATTTAAATCCGCCAAAATTATACAACTCACTAGATCCCTAATAAACGCCCTTAAAAATTATTTAACTGAATGCGCAATTCTGACAGGGTGTGGAGCTAACCGGCCGAATTACCGTTTCAATTTAAACTGCTCCAGTTTCCTATAAAACTGTGTTTCTCGATGACTATGAATAAAGCTCAGGGACAAACATTAAATGTAGGGTTTTTCGCATTGCCAGTTATATTTGGCCCTGTCACATGTAACATCCAAACATAATCTGTTTGTTCTGGCACCCGGGGAAGTGACACTTAATGTGGTATATATTAATCAAATACAATATATTCTGATAATTTAACTACCTCTTATTTTTTCTTACTTCAAGTATCATATGTATATGAAATTAAAAAAAAACGGTCAAGTGCAAGTCGGACTTGCGCAATTAATTTTCCGTACGGTGATTACTTTTAAAATAAAAAAAATTGTTACCCTAAATGAGTTTTTAACAAGGTTTGTTTCAAACCTTTGTTGAAAACTGATGACCTTGTTTTTTTTATTTTCCAGATAAATTATTAGAGGTAATGCACTCGTGATAATTTTCATTCAATCTACACAGTGTGGAGAATATTTCTGAATTTTTTCAAAATTTTTTTTTCAGTACTTTTCGAAATAAGGGGGAGCAGCGATTCGTAATTGTTTAAAAATAATACAAAGAAGAGTATTACATCACATGTATTTTTGAACTCGCGTTTTTACAAGCGCTCATTTGACACACCACCTGGTAATTTTTTTTTCGATTTCCCCACCAAAACTAACCCCTTAAGCCAAAATTTAACTCTCACTACACGACTCTGATGGGGCCATCAATTCCTATAGTAATGCGAAATTTCAACTTTCTGTGACACATAGTTTCGGACAAAATCGGGTGTGATGGACGGGCAGACACCGAAGTGATCATATACGTGTTTCGTACGAAACACTAAAAATGATATCCGATTTCGTTTAGGTTATCATATTAACAGATTAACGGAAACGACAGATTTTGTTTCTTGTGATCCAGGGATTCTTAAATGTGAAAAAATAGAGAAAATCGGATGGTGTTTTCTTCATAAATGCAATACTTTTCTTTGGCAAAGGAAGAAAAAACAGCATTTTTAATAAAATATGTAATAGCATATATTTTTCTTTCAAATTTTGCAATAAAGTAATAAAAAAGTACCTCAAATTTATATTAGTCTAACTATCTATTTTGGGTATATAAACAAACTGGCCAGATATATCTAAATTAAGTAAATATATTTTTAAGCTCTCCTTGGAAAAATTATTACATATATTTTCCATAATAGTCTGGAAAGTAAAATTCTTCATATAATTTCGCCAAGCAGTACTAAAATATTTTTAATATTAATTTATAGGAATGCACAACTTTTGTAGGCATCATGTTCAGAAAATGACAGTGTTGACAGTGTAGTAGAATTTATAAGCTTTCAGGTCTCAATTTACTACTTTGTCCCGAAACATGCGTACACATTCTGCAAAAAATCGCTTTCTGAACTTGACATGTAAAATACAGGTAATCATAATAAACATAAGTTTTTGTGTATGTTATTGAAAACTCAAATTCTAAATTACTTTAAAGAGCAATGATGTATTACGACATAAATCATATATACTTAAATTTGTTATTAATATATTAATTGAAGTAATTTATTATAGGAAAATGATATTTTCGTATTAAAATTAGATAACTATGTACAAAACAATTAATGATTCAGTAACACATGAAACTAACACAGAATCCATGGGAAGTGACTCTTTTTTTTCTTTAATTAATCTTTAAATTTAATTGTTTGTGTTTTCTGATATTTATAGGATCCAGAAATTTATACTCCGAATTTTTGTTTTTATTGAGAGCGGCTGATTCATTGACGTTTTTAGTGTTCCGTACGGAAGACTTATAAGATTACTTCGGTGCCTGTCCGTCTGTCTGCTTATCCGTCCGTCTGTCTGTCTATCCGTCGATCACACCCGATTTTCTCCGAAACAATTTGAGATAGAAAGTTGAAATTTGGCACTAATACAGGAATTAATGGCCTCATCAGAGCCGTGTAGTTTTGAAAGTTAAATTTTGACTTAATAGGTTAGCTATGGGGGGTGAAATCGGAAGGCAAAAAATAATTTTACCAGATCATCGAGTGGGGTGTCAAATCAAAGGTTGTAAAAACACGAGTTTAAAAATATATAGAGCATAATACTTACGCACACTTTTCTTTGTATTATTTTTAAAAAATTGTCGAAAATCTCTGTCCTTATTTCAAAAAGAACTGATAAAAAAATTTTGAAAAAATTCTAGAATATTCTCCACAGGGTGTAGATTGAACGAAAATTATCATGAGTACATTACCTTTAATAATTTGTCTGATATATAAAAAACACATAAATTTCGAAGTCATTAGTTGACGGTAAATATCGGAAAAAAACTTTGTTGAAAACTCATTTGGAGTGTGTTTTGTAACAAAATTTTTTATTTTAAAAACAATCGACGTACGGAACACTAATTGCGCAAGTCCGACTTACACTTGGCCGGTTATTTTTGTTATCAGTTTAAATTATGATTTAATAAGATTGAATTTAGGAACTAATTTATTAGGAAAAACGACAATGTATTAGAATTAAAAATGCATCCATCGTTACTGTAAAAGTTCCTCTGTTGGAGTGTCTTTGCCAGGACTGTTTTATTTCCGGTTCCCTCGAACCACTTGGCTGTAATTGGAGAACTAAACTTTTATTGTCTCTCAATCATCAATTATAGGTACGGAAAGCAATTGATAATATTACCAATATTGAAAGCTTATTTTACTTGCAATTGGCTTGTACAAAGGGCTTTAGAACATACCAATCGGTATTAAAAAATAAAACTATATCTATTTCTATTGAAAATAAACCAAAAATAACCGGTCAACAACAAGTAGGTCTTGCGCAATTAGTGTTCCGTACTGTGATTGCCTTTAAAATAAAATTTTTTGTTAACGGAGGTCTAAAATAATTAGTGACTTCACAAAACATACCCCAAATGATTTTTCAACAATAGAATTAAAAGATCAGATTACAAACATTTCTAG
>CM032453.1:114016854-114222166 GCA_019049505.1 Pachyrhynchus sulphureomaculatus
ATATTATATATATATATATATCTCTATAAATATACTATATATATTTATTAAACTATTAACTATATATCTCTATATATATATATATATCACTATAACTCTAACTTATATATATCTAATATACTAATTTATATATGTATATATATATATGTCTAAATATATATATCTATATCTTATAGTATCGTATATCTATAATATCATATAGTATATTATATATATTAACTAAATATATTATATATAAATATATATATAATTATATTATCTATGTAAATATTTATATATACTATATATATCAATATACAATCTATATATAATAAATCTATCTATATCAGTAAAATAAAATATATCTATATATATATAATACTAATATCTATATATCTATAAATATTTTATATCTATATATATATCATATATAATATAATTATATATTATATATATATATATATTCATATATATATATATCTATATATATCTATATATATCATATATATATCTATATCTATAATATATAAATCTATATATGGTATATCTACATATATCTATATAATTTCATATATATATATATCTATAACTCTCTATCTAATCTATTTCTCTATGTATACTATCCATATATACATATATATAAATATAAATTAAATATAAATGTCTATATATATATATATGTATTTATATATATCTATATCTATATATATATAATCTTATATATATATAATAAATATATATCATATATCTATATATCATACTCATAATATGTATATATCTATATAAGGTCATCATATATCTAAATATATATATATATATAAATCATTACATATATCATATCTCAAACTATAACCTTAATCACTCAACTATATAAAATATATATAATATATGTATACTATCTTATCATATATCCTCACTATATATATATCATCCATAATCTACTATAATCTCTCTCTATATATATCTAAATATCTACATCTCTACATCATATAATCTTTTATAATATCTATAAACAAATCATATATATCTACATTAAAATTTACCTCTATTCTTATTTAATTTATATTCTTTCGACCCTCATACATCAACTCCACCGCCCTTTTTTATTTATTTTTATACTTTTCATATATATATAATATACATCCACTAATATTTTATATTAGATAGTCCCATACAGTAAACTATAACTATATTTCTACATCTCAATTTATATCTCTAATCTAATCTCTCACTAATCACTCTATATATCTACTATACATATCTATATTATATAAATACTGTATCATACGGTCTAATAAGACAAAGATTCGCTTCTGCTTCGTTTTATAAAATTATCATTGACATTTTGCATACTCAAGCAAGTTTCTTTTTATTTTTGTTCCCCTCAATGCTAACTATTAATTTTTTTTATCTCCAATTTTTTCCTGTGTTATGATATAATATTTTGTGTTGCTAAATTATTTAATATCTACTTGATTTCACACCAACTTTCATTTTCTAATACCTACCTTAATCTTATCCAAAAATTTTTTCTATTGCATTCTTTTTTCTTCCTTAACATAGGCGTATGCGTTATCTCTCATGTATATCCTGTCTCATACAGATATGATTTGATAACCCTGATTACTTTTCTTTGCTGTTTTTAGAAGACTCACACACAATTACGGCTTGGTTACAGCTTTTGGAGTGGCCGAGAAATCAAGTTCCAATCCAGTGTGCAGGACATCCATGTTTTCAGAAGCAACTAGCCGTCTGTTGTTTGTTGTCGGTCATATCTCCTTTGTTAAAAGGATATAAAAGTGTACAAAACTATTAGGAGGACCTAAAGAGACACAAGTATATTGCAAATAGTTGTGTTTTGCTATTTCATTTTATAAAAATATAAAACAATACATATATAATTCTTATATAACATATGTATGCACTTTTTTCATTATTAGAAGTATTAAAACTGTATCGGGACTGTTCATTGACCTGAAATAATCCCAACTACTACTCCACTACAACAGACACAGCCGTGGCCTGAATTTGCACATGGGGGAACAAAACAATGCTAACCGAGGCCCACATATGAATAACCACAGCCGTTTTTGGTCATACAGGCTAATCTTATAAACCACCTATTTTTTGCACAACCAAATAAAAAAGTCTGCACTTTGGTTATTCCTCTAAACATAAATTATACCTTCACAACGAGCGATACACATATCGGGTCCGGACCGTTTTTTTTAACATTTTTCTAAATTCTTTCTTGTAGATAGGGTTTGTCTTTGCCTTCCAACTCAGGGATCAGACTAAGACTTTTCATCATCTGGACCAACGGAACCACACCTATTTAATATGCGAAGCATTTATGTGCCGTCTGCGAATATTTAATAGTCGCTGGGAACCAAATATGGTTAGTACGAATTCAAGCTCTACATCAAACATAAACTTATTTCCGCAACATTGGTGTTACGTTCCTTCTAAGAATAGTTAATGCCAATTATTTCCATCCTCAACCCCAAAATCCACAGCCCAAACCTTTCCGCCGACCTGTTGGTCTTGGTCGCCTTCGGGCGGCTTCATCCACCGGCTGCTGTCCCTCAGCTGCCTGTGCCCGATTTGATTCCGTATAGCGCTGGATCCAACGTGTTTCATCCCTTATCATAACACTTTATGGAGAATCTCGCGCGCTTGCTCTTGACGTATCCAAGGCATACGCCCGTGTTTGGCACGACTGACTGTTGACTACCGTTCCGCGCTAAATGGTATGTCTGGAAAGTTCTGTTAGTGGCTCTCATGATTCCTCAAGAGCGTTCTCTTTACGAGTGGCGGTCGATGGATTTATCTTTCTAACACCTACACCGTCCTCAACGGCCCTTGTGCCCCCCAGACTCCAATACTGTCTCCTTCTCTCATTCTCATTTAACTATTACCGATCTGTCTGGAATCCAATCTGGCCAAGCTTTGGCAGATGACCGTCCGTTTCACCACAACAATCACATAGAACAACTCTCGTCACCATTCGGCTACTCCGGCGTCTCTCCGCCGACGAATCAGGCGTCGAACAACTTCCACTAACGACCCAGGAAACATTGTGAGAGTAACCCAGATGGACATATAACGCTACCACACCCAGTGCGGGCCGTTTTTTATTACCAAATTCACCGTTGCATGACACCCACCCATAGTTATGTCGGAAAACTTCATTCCTCTAGCCTTGTAACCTCAATTTGTTGGGACGTTTAATATGGGAGCAACTAGTTTCCAGGCATGAACATGCTTGCCCGAAATCGCCAGGCAGAGCTCTCTCAATAACTTGGTAACATTATTTTTCGAACCCAGAAATCTTTACCCTCCCCATCACCTGTTCATTCTCTTTACAAAGCCAAAACATCGACCCCACAATAGCATAATGCTCCCCCTGTTTGGGGCCCCGCGCCCAAACACTACAATGCACCTGTTGGATTCTGCTCAGAGACGAGACAGTTCGTTCTGACTGGAGTCACCTTGGAACTGACCGGCGGCCTTGAATCGCTGGAACATCGAAGAACAGTTGGCGACTTGAGTCTGTTCTACAAGTATTTTCATGGAAAGTGTTCAAAGGATGTAGCCCGCTTAATTCCTCCCAGAGCGGTGCTGTTACAAAATACACGTCGCGCTAATACTTCACATCCGTTGAGGTCCAGCTTGTTACTACACTCGCGTACAACGCTTTTCCAAGCAGTCTTTTATTGCAAAGAACATCATCCCTTGGTAATCCATTTGCCCCAGGGCTGTGTTTGCCCCACCGAGTAAGCGCAATTTACAGCGATTTGCAAGAAACAGGACGTGAATTGCTTTTTCCACACCCACGTGCCGCTCCATGTGGAGCGCGCTTATTAGGGTACTTTCTCTGCAGCACGTGTGCTAGATCCCAAAAAGAGAACTGTATCTCATATCGCAATGAAAAATCCTGTTAATTTGTATCTTAATAGGTCCAAACAGCGCTCAGAATCATCAACACGTTGTTTGTTTTTTTTTCACTGTGAGCATACGCGATACCCATTCTCGAACAGCAGCTTTCTCATGCCCAAATATTCATGCAAAATATGACCCCACACTTTCTTTTGCTATCTTTAGGGGTGTCAGCTATCTTCCGCAATTTCACTTTACGGTTATCCAATAACAATTTTGTGGGTTTTTTGATGTTTTTTCCTTGTAGTACATCATTTTGGTTCAGCATCATTTGTGTTTGTACGACTGTCTGGGCACGTCCCCGTAACATTTATCTCAAGCAGTTTTGCTCGAACGACTTTTCTTTTTTTTTTATTTTTTACCATCAAAAACAGTGTTTAATCAACACACGAAATTCGATTTTTTCCATTGTTTCGAAAAAATAATCGAAAGTAGCGTCACTAAACTCACTAAACTTGTAAAACTAATCGTCGAAGTATCATGAAATTTTGACACGTTATTATTTGAAGGTATCCTAAAAATTCTATGGATTTTTTATAAAGGTCGAACATCTATGTGTCAGACCAAAAACATTTCAGCCCTCGTCGTTTTATATATATATAATATATATATTATATATATATATATATATATATATATTTATATGTATGTTACAATAGACTTCCTTTCACGGATGGTGGTAACGTAATACATTAAAATTCCGGGTTTCAATCCGTTCGTATTGAATTTGCACGACCGTTTCGCCAAATCTCGTTTGAATTTTCAAGTGCTCCTGCTGTTGCTGCTACTCGATACTGTGATAGTGCGGATACAGCTGCCACCTCGAAGCTAATGTGAAGAATACGAAGTGCGGTCGCCGTCTTTCTAGGGTCGGCGACTACGCAGATTTTAGGTGGAGGGGTCGGAAGTGTTCGTCCATGCATCGGTGTTTTGCCGGCTGGGTAATAATTACGGGTTCCGGCGCTATGCTGACTGTTGCCTTCTCGAGTGTTTTGGTTATTTCTTGATTTAGGTAAAGAAGACCGTTCCATGTAGGGGAGATACTTCACCGCACCAATCCACCCGCTTATATTTGCTATCCATGCGGCTGTTCTTGGAAATTGCAAAGACTTGAAACTTATACCTTCTTAAATCAAAACAATAAAATAAAATATCTTATCTTAAATAAATAAGAAATCAAAATCAATGAACATTCGCCCTATTTTTCTATACTCTTTACCCTAACGTAATAAATATACATCCTATACACCTGGCCAGAGAACATCCATGTATAAATCTAAAAATAACACGTAAATCCGATAAATGGTTCTCGAGTGATAAGAGCACTAAGCGGGGCAGACAGACAGACAGAGACCTGTTGCATTTTTATATATATTATATTCTTTGCTATATGATATTGTTCCATATTTAATGGTTTAGGCAGTGTATTGGAAGAGAACGCGCTAGCGGTAACCTTTTTTTTTCCGACTTGATTCACTATAATCGTCACTGCTTATTCCTTATGTTACCTAACGTAATTAACATATACTCCTATAACCTGGCCAGAGAACAAATGTATGTTTAAAAAAAAAAGCACGTAAATCGGATAAGTGGTTTTCGAGTGATAAGCGCACTAACGGACAGACAGACAGACAGAGAGACCTTGCATTATATATATTATAGATAGAAGATTATAGATAACCTGGCCAGAGAGCAAATGTATGAATTAAAAAAAAAATGTAAATCGGATAAGTAGTTCTTCAGTGATAAGCACACTAACCGACAGACAGGCATATATATATATATATATATATTATATATATATATATATATATATATATATATATATCTATATTTATTTATATATTTATATGATATATATATATATAATATATATATATATCTATCCTATATATATCTATATTTATTTATATATATATATATATATATATATATATATATTATATATATATTAAAATATATAAATATATATATATATATATATATATATATATATATATAAATATATATATATATATATATAATATATATATATTATATATATATATAGATATATATATATATATATATATTTATATATATATATATATATATATATATATATATATATATATATATATATATGTATATATATATATTGCATCAACACCTGCAATCAAATAAACCTCATGTACTCGCTCTATGTGAAACCAAGTCAGTCCATCGACCCAGCACGGTCAACTATCTTTATCCTGGGTACGACTTCTATTCCCGATTTAGGCGTAACTTTGGAATCTGTCTTTTTGTCAGAAGCGACCTCTCTTGTCAACGAGAAGAGCCCCCAAACTTTGATGTTATGTGGTTAAAAATAACGACTCAACAAACCATAAGGTTCATCTGTATCCTGTATCGACCACCAAGTGATACCAATTTTCGAACACTTTTTCGCTTCTCTTGCAGACACCATCGATCATTTACCAAAGTAACTATCCAAGTGCCGAAATTTGCCGTCCTGGCGACTTTAATGTCCACAATATAAACTGGCTTAAAAATTCAAATACTACCGACGAACAAGGTCGTGAAGCTGAATCATTCTCAATCAGTTATGGCTTAAACTCGGCTTATTGACGAACCAACACGGATCCCTGATCGAGACGGGGAGGTTCGCCAGTCTTCTTGATCTGTTTTTAACCACCAATCCGGAGATTTACACGGTCACCGTAAATCCGCCGTTAGGTTCTTCCGACCATAAACTGCTTTCGACATCGAGTATCCTGCCAACTCAGTGACAGAGAGGCGCCTAGACCGCGCAAGATTTGGCACTACAAATCTGCTAAATGGGAAGATCTCATGGAATACTTTCGAACTTTCCCTTGGATGGACATTTGTTTTCAACCCATCTGACTGCGCCAGGGAGGTCTCCGATGTTATTTTGGCTGGTATGGAAGCTTACATCCCTTTTTTCGAAGAAATGCTCCTCCAACGGCAAGCCTTGGTTCGACCGAAAATGCAAAGAAGCTGTTGCTTCTAAACATATTGCTACCGACAATGGCGTGAAAATTCTAACACCGTAAATCGTAACATCTTTGTTCATGCCCGGAACAGATGCAAGGGAATTATCGACGCAAACCAAAGAGGCACACAATCAACGAATTAGAAACAAACTTCTCGCTTGTCCCAACAATTCCAGGTCCTTTTGGGCAGTCGCTAAGGCAGTTAGTCAAAATTTTACCAAATCCACCATACCGTACCTTACCCACTCACACGGCCAGATAATTCCATTGCAACCACACCTGTTGAGAGAGCGAACTTGTTGGCTGAACTCTTTGCTTCACACATTCTACTGTCGATTTCCAAGGAAAAAACACCACCCTACTATTCCCATATTGCAGTCAAGGATGCCCGATGTTGTCTTCAGACAGCGCATCATAAAGCGTATTTTAATGAAGCTAGACACCAAGAGGCTTCTGGCGCTGACGGAATACCTGCCATAGTTCTCAAAAACTGTGCAAGGGAACTAACACCAGTTTTCTGTAGACTTTTTAACCTATCCTACAGAAAGGGAATATTTCCGTCCTGCTGGAAATGTGCCACGGTTCAGCCGATACCTAAAAAAGGTAAGACAGACCTTGCCAAATAACTACCGTCCAGTTGCACTGCTTTCAATAATATCGAAAGTCATGGAAAAGGTTATCAATGAGCATCTTCTAAATATCTTGAACGATTCAATATTATTAGCGATCACCAATATGGTTTTCGTAAACATAGATCAACAGGAGATCTTCTGACTTATGTAACACATGTTTGGAACAACGCAATTGAACATTTTGGAGAATCTCGAACGGTTGCTCTTGACATATCCAAGGCATTCGACCGTGTTTGGCACGACGGACTGTTGGCTAAGTTACGCTCCTATGGTATGTCTGAATGGTTCTGTTTGTGGCTCTCATGTTTCCTCAGAGAGCGTTCTTTACGAGTGGCGGTCGACAGATTTCTTTCTAACACCCTCACTATCATCGCCGGTGTGCTCCAGGGCTCCATACTGTCTCCTACTCTCTTTCTCATTTACATTAACGATCTACTGGAAAAGACCGGGAATCCAATCTATAGCTTTGCAGATGACAGTACGCTTGTATCTTCATTCACCTTGAACGCTCGGACATCGGCTGCTCAGGCGAATATCCGCAGACAGCAGGAGGTCGTTCAACTTAACAAAGACCTGGAAGAAATTTCTATCTTGGGGTGACAGTAACCAAGTGGAATTTAACGCTACAAAAACCCAAGCGGCAGTTTTTTCTAAAAAAGTTAACGTTGCTGAACCCGACGTAGTTATGTCGGGGCACTCCATTCCCCTAGCATCGTCGCTCAGTTTGTTGGGCGTTAGTTTGGGAGCAAATATGTCTTGGCATGAACATGTTGCAGGCATAGCAAGGAGAGCTTCTCAAAAGTTGGGAATATTATTTAGAACCAGAAAGCTTTACACCCCACAGCAACTGTTAATTCTTTACAAAGCCCAAATTCGACCAACTATGGAATACTGCTCCCACGCTTGGGGCTCCGCTCCCAAACATACACTGCATTTGTTGGATTCTGTTCAGAGAAGAGCGGTCCGTCTGATTGGGGACCCGGAATTGACCGGCGGCCTTGATTCGCTGGAACATCAAAGAAACGTTTGGCGACTTGAGTCTGTTCTACAAGTATTTTCATGGAAAGTGTTCGAAGGATGTAGCCCGCTTAATTCCTCCCAAAGCGGTGCATGTTAGAAATACACGTCGCGCTGGTGCTTCGCATCCGTATGAGGTTCAGCTTGTTACTCGGCGTACAACGCTTTTCAAGCAATCTTTTATATGGAGAACGTCATCCCTTTGGAATAATTTGCCCAGCGCTGTGTTTCCCACCGAGTACAATTTACAGCGATTCAAGAACAACGTGAATCGCTTTTTTTTTCCGCACTCGTGCAGCTCCTGGAGCGCTTTAGGGACTTCCCTGCAGCACGTGAGCTAGACCCATAAAGATATATATATATATATATATATATATATATATATATATATATATATATAAATATATATATAGATATATATATATATATATTTATATATATATATAATATATATATATATATATATATGTATGTGTATATACAGTCGACACTGTTTATAGTGTTGTGTGTTGTGTGTTGTGTGTGTAGTATTTTTTTCAAGACCTAGAATATTTTGTAAAAAAGCCCTGCATATAGTGAATCTGTAAAATAGTAACACTCTATATATAATAAAATTTTACCAGAATTTTAATGTATAAATTTTTATGGATTTATTGAGATCTTGGCCATTTCGGGTTTCCCATTTTTATCTAACATTAGCACGAATTCCATTTTTTATGACGCATTCTTTTTTAAAGGTTCTTAACGCGTTTATAACGCCTAATGGTTGGCAATAAATCATGTAGATTTCTGGGAGAAACCCGGGAAAAAACCCATTTTATAGTCGATTCCTAGTAATTCGCAAACTCAGGTTCAGTTTCTTTTTGTTTAAGAATCAAGTAAGATGTCCAAGCGAGTGTGTTTAAGTTTAGCTGAGAAAATTAAAGTTTTGGAGGAAGTTGAAAAGGCTGCAAAAAAATTGATGTTTGCTGCGAAATTTGGTGTTTCTCCAAGTTGCGTGTCTCTGATAATAAAAAGTCGCGACAGTATCATCAAGAAACCTAGTGTTCCAAGCAGTCGAAAACGAGTACGGGTGAGTACTTACTAGGATATAAATGAAGCAGTTTTACGATGGTTTCAAGTGGCCCGTACGCATCAAAACGTACCAATATCGGGAAATTTAATAAAGCAAAAGGCTCTACAATTTGCTCAAGAATTTAACTGCGTTAATTTTCAAGCTAGTGAGGGGTGGTTGAGTGCCTGGAAGACTCGCAATTCAATTGTTTTCAAGACGGTGTCTGGCGAGAGTGGAAGCGTTAGTCAGGAGGACTGTGACATTTGGACTGAAACTGTTTTAAAAGTGCATTGAAATAGTATGAGAGCCAAAAAAACGTTTTCAATTGTGATGAAACCGCGCGCGTTAGTTTTTTTAAATGTTTGCCAAGTAAAACTTTTGCTTTTAAAAGTGATAAATGTTTTGGTGTAAAAACAAGTAAAAAAAGGGTGACACTTATGGTTGGAGCAAACATGGATGGCTCAGAAAAACTGAAATTACCGCTCAATAGGTAAAAGCAAAAATCCCCGTTGTTTAAAAGGAGTTAAATGTCTGGAGTTAGATTACGCCAATAATAAAAAGGCATGGATGACTGAGATTTTCGAAAGATGGATCAAAGAACTGGGACACGAAAATGAAAAGCCAAAAGCGAAAGATTGTGATGTTTATAGACACATAGACAGTTACTCTTAGTAAAAAATTAAGGAATATTGAATTGATCTTTCTTCCACCAAACATGACCTCCAAATTGCAACCTATGGACCAGGGTATTATAAAAAACATAAAACATCATTACCGAAACAGAATTGTTCACAAAATTGTTAATGCGATTGATAACAACCTTCCAGTCCAAAAATTGATTACCCTTAAAGAGTGTATAACCGAAGTCGCTAAAGTATGGAGTGAAAATGTTTCTCAGAAAACTATCAAAAACTGCTTTTCTAAAGCAGGTTTTACTGAATAAATTGACGAATGGGAAGAAAAAGACGAAATGGATCTCGCTACCTTAAAAAGGCAATGGGGTATTCTACAAAAAACTGCTACCGTCGACGCAGACTTTTTACTTGAAGATTTCTTAGAAATCGACAATGATATTGGCACGTTAGATGTCCCAACTAACCAAGACATAATTGACGATATAAAAAGTATAGGAGATCATGAAGAAGAAACTGAAACCGGGGAATGTCCTGCTAAATTTAGTGAAAATGAAATAAGAAATGCATTTTACATTGTGCGAACTACTCTCAGGGGCCAGGAAAGTGTACCTGATCAAATCTTTATGCATTTGAATAAATGCGAGAATTTTGTTGAGCAACAATTATTTTTCAAAAGTAATGTTCAAAAGAAAATAACTGATTATTTTTCCTAGTATGTATGTACGTAGTATGTACATATGTATTAACAGATTTTGTATTATTCTTTTTTTTCGTATGTAGTACATACGAGGCTGGTTTGAAAAGTCCGTGCAAAGTCCGAGAGATGGCACCACTGGCGCGTATCGAGGTCATGTTTAGTTAGTAGCATCTCTTGAATGAACGCACACCAAGTTTCAGCCATATTGGGTCTATTTCTTTGTGTTTGGCATTCGTGTGAATCAAGGAAGTCGAGTGATTTCAAGAAATGGACGAAAAAGAATTTCGTGTGGTGATTAAACATTACTTTATGAAAGGCAAAACGCCTCAGGAGACTAAAGAGAAGCTTGATAAACATTATGGTGACTCTGCACCTTCGATTAGAACAGCTTATAAGTGGTTTCAAAATTTTCGGACTGGTCATATGGGCACAAGTGACGCTGAACGTTCTGGACGGCCTGTGGAGGTTACGACTCCAGAAATCATTGATCAAATCCATGATATGGTGATGGATGACAGAAGAGTTAAGGTGCGTGAGATTGCTAGTGCTGTGGGCATCTCGACTGAACGGGTACATAATATTTTGCATAAACATTTGGACATGAGAAAGCTATCCGCAAGATGGGTGCCGCAATTGCTCGCGCTTGACCAAAAACGGAATCGTGTGAAGTGTTGCAAGGATGGTTTGCAGCTGTTCCAGAAGAATCCGGAGGACTTTAAAGCGTCGTTTCGTCACTGTGGATGAAACATGGATACATTACTATACTCTTGAGACCAAACAACAATCTAAACAATGGGATACCAAGGGGGAATCTGCACAAAAAAAGGCGAAGACCGTTCCTTCGGCCGGAAAGCTTATGGCGACTGTCTTTTGGGATTCGCAAGGGATAATCCTCATCGACTATCTGGAAAAGGGTAAAACTATTACAGGTGAATATTATTCATCGTTATTGGACAGTTTGAAAACCGAGCTGCAAGAAAAACGCCCGCGATTGGCCCACAAGAAAGTCCTTTTCCATCACGACAACGCACCAGCACACACCTCAGCAGTTGTGGTCGCAAAATTAATGGAAATAGGATTCCAACTCGTTTCACATCCCCCCTATTCTCCAGACTTGGCTCCCTCGGACTACTATTTGTTCCCCAATTTGAAGAAATGGCTGGCGGGACAAGATTTTATTCAAACGAGGAGGTGATTACAGACACTAATGGATATTTTGCAGACTTGGAGAAATCCTATTATTCGGAAGGGATCAACAAACTAGAACATCGTTGGACGAAGTGTATAAGCCTAAAGGAGACTATGTCGAAAAATAAAAAAGGTTTACCCCAAACATATAAGTAGTTTTTATTTTTGCACGGACTTTTCAAACCAGCCTCGTACATACATAAAGTCCGTACGTTATATCTTTACACGTGCGTCATAGTTTTCAGGCAATATCCCAGACGACTATTATATTTTTTGTCTCTTTTTACCAATACCTACGATTTATTGGTGAAAAGAGACAAATAATATTATAGTCGTCTGTTATATGGCCTAAAAACTATAACGCACGGGTAAAGATATAACGTACGGACTTTATGTATGTATTTAGCCCTGTACATGCTATATACTATTTAAACTTTCAAATGTTTAATAAAATCTTTTCTAATAATTCAATTTTGCAATTTTTTTTGTTGCTTGTACCTTATAAAATACAAGTAAATGATTACCAATATAAAATACATACATAGCAATATATACGGATTTTTTTCTTTATATAGTGAAAAACTTTCTATAGTGAAATTTCGGTCAACATTTTGGTCTTTCACTATATAGAGTGTCGACTGTATATATATATATAGATATATATATATATATATATATATATATATATATATATATATATATATATATATATATGTATATATATATATATATATATATATAAATAATAAATATATAAATATATAAAATATATAAATATATATATATATATATATATATTATATATATATATAAATATATATATATATATATATATATATATATATATATATATATATATATATATATAGATATATATATAATATATATTATATATATATGGGACATATATATATATATATATATATATATATATATATATATATATATATATATATATATATATATATATATATGTCCCATGAGACCATTCGACAATATCTTCGTGCTTATGCGACTGTGCTTATGTACTAGAGTGACCCTCACAATCGCCAGATGCCAACCCTATTGAAAACCTTTGGTCCTTTGTAAAGAAAAAGCTCAGAGGAAAGACTCTGTGGACTTTGACTCAGTTATCTCGCGAGATTCCAAAAATTTGCAGAGTATGCAGAAAATCTCATCGATAGCATGCCTCGAAAATGCCAGGCGACTATTAAAGCAGGAGGGGACTGGACAACTAGGGTAATTGCGCCGTTGTTAGCACACCAAAGAATACAATGATGGCAAAGAATAATCTCAAAGCACATTTTTTCAAGAATACGAGTGGTCACATTTTTACTTGACAGACTGGATATATGGCTCGATTTCGCAGAGATTTCCAGATGGAAATTTGATCGAGTAAATGTTCTAGTGTCAAATCAGGTGGCCCCAAAACATCGAAACTACTTGGCGATGGATGTTTATTTCCTTAGCGACGATATGGCTACTTACATGCCGGTTTTTGCTCAACTTTTGCCAAAATTCTATCAACTTTTTTCTGTCATTGTTGACATCGAAATTTTCCAGAACGAAAGTAACTGAATCATCATTTTGATTTTGATAACTAACAGGTACATTGATAACAACCATTGTGCTATGCTTAAATAATTACCAAAGTATCTTTATATATATATATATATATATATATATATATATATATATATATATATATATATATATATATATATATAAAGTGTCTACTTAATTTTGTACACGTATCTGTTTAATTAATATGTACAATTCTCACGTTTAACGAATTATTAATATGTTAAAAGTTAAAATTTACAAAGCCGATGACCTGGAAGTTGTCGTCATTAGATTAGCAATAAATATAAAGGTAATAGTCTATTGTTTGCATAATCGAGAGGTCGTAAAAAAAGCTTTTTGTATATCTTCTTTCCTGTTTTTAATTTTTAAAACTTCTTATTTGATATTTGGCCTAATGTACGAATTTTCAAACCAATTTTGCTTTTTTGCTTCACATACAACGTACCACAGCTTGGTGATGCCACTATTGTATGGAAACTATAAGACATACAAAAATTGTCAAACTATGTAAATTTTAGATAACAAGTATTTATTACTAGCTATTCAAAAGATTGTTGCTTAATCGCCATAACAAATTTTCACCCGGTACACAGCACCTCTACAGCTTTATTATATGTCTATGATTACATTTACAGAGCCTGTATTGAGGAAAAATATCCGGGCTTACATTTTTTGACTCGACACTGTGTATGCAGTATTTTAGCTTGAGTTGAATTTTTTGATAGTTATCTCTCAAGTAGACAGCAACGTGTCTGAATTGGTTCGAATTTTTTAGAGTACTTGCCAATTGATTGAGGGGTACTTTAGGGCAGTATTTTGGACCTAGTAAAATAGTCAACACTATATATATATATATATATATATATATATATATATATATATATATATATATATATATATATATATATATATATATATATATATATATATATATATATACATATATATAAATATATATATATATATATATATATATATATATATATATATATATATATATATATATATATATATATATATATATATATATATATATATATATATATATATATATATATATATATTATATCGATGGTGTTGATCAGCAACCTCGTATGTCAAATATACCAGTTTTTCAGAAGACATGAAAAACTGTTCCTAGCTAAAAAAAAGTTCCGTTCACGGCAACAACTAAAATTGATTTAGTGCCTTTTTATTAAATTGCGCATGACAAAAATTCAAGAATTATGTTTCAACTGTATGGTTAATATTAACACCCTGTAATTTTTTTATTTTGAAAGTCACATACGAGTATTCGTATTTTTGGATACCAGAATGGGACATTATTAGGCTTTTTTAACACTCACGAAATATTTTTAACTACTTCCGGTTTGACCGAAAGTGACTGTAACTTTCTTATTTTTTAAAGGAACCCTGTATATTTTTTTATCAATTTCAATTCACTTTGAAATTCTCTTTCCAACGATGTATCACAAGTTGACACCAAAACATTTAATAATAAGAATAACACAACAAAACCAATAATTGTAATTAATTAATACTAGAAAGAAGTAATATTTTAACTAACACAATACAAATAAATAGGTAAAACTATTTTATACTAGATATAAATTTGCTAGATATTTATTTCAAATATTCAAAATGCTGCCCCTTGTTAATCCTACACATCTTGTTTTTCTCATCGTGGCTCTCATAACGTTCTCCAACTGAATTTCATTAATTTGATTTACTGCTCTTCTTAAGCACATTTCTAAATCATTTCTGTGTGTTGGTAGGTTTTAGTAAACTTGTTCTTTTAGATACTTCCATATAAAAATCAAGAGCCGTAAGATCTGGCGCTCTTGCAGGCTACTTATTAGGTCCATTGGTACCTAACCAATTTGCACCAATTCTTTGATTCAAATCGTTTACTACATTTCTACTATTGTGGGCTGGAGCGCCATCCTGCTGGAAAATAATGTCTCCACGATTTAAAGGTAAAATTTCCAAAAAAAACTTCAACAGCATTCTGAATGAACTCCAAATATCTTTCTCCATTTAACGCACTATCAAATATAATAGGACCAATAATTCTTGAGCCAAGGATACCCAACTACACGCATAATTCTAGGATTTTTTGGGCCCAATATCAAGTATTGTTACGATTAGATAAACCCAAATTGGTAAATCGAGATTCATCCGAAAATAGAATGTTGTAATGAAATTGGTTATCAAGGTGGTATCTTTGCAAAAAAACCAATTACAATAATCCATTCTTCTTTAGTAATCTGTTTGAAATAAATGTTGATTTATTTCGCATTTGTAGGATCTGAAATCATATTGTCTTAAAATGAGGAGAACGGTTTCACGATTTACACCGGTTTGTTCTTCAACATGTCTTACAGAAATTTTAGGATCTACCTGAACAATGGCAAATTTCTGACTCTTCTTCACCATTAAATACATCAGCAGGTTCAATCCGTTGCCCTCTAAAATGCTGCCTTATCCTTAAAAAATAATTGTTGGGTGGGATATCTTGCCATGTATAACTCAGCGGCTTGTCGGCTATTCTTTCTGCACTCTCCATAAATTAATAACATCTTTACTGTTTCATCCGTTGAATACATTTTTGTTAACGAAAAATTATTTTTGACGTAAACAATAATAATAGCCATTTTGATAACACGCAGCAACCATGACTTTCGGTTTGTCTGTTTTATCACAGCCTACTAAGCCCGTAATGGAATTTGTTGATATCACATTATTGCATAATAAAACGGTTTATTTTCTGAAAATAATATTAAATCCAATTAGCGTTAAATGGTTCTGTTAGATATATGTTGGCAAAAAACCTGTAACTAGGTTAAACAAAAAAATATGTAGTCCTCTCTTAATTTCGGTGATATCGATCATTATTTAAAGAGAAAGTGCTGTAACTGAATGTAAAGCATAACATTTTTAGGAGCCACTTAGACTCGCGAAAATGGCACGATAAATGGATAGTCTTAAATTCTTTCCAAAGTGAGATAAAACGAACAAAAACAACTGCTAGTATATCCGCCATGGCCGCCTAAGTCTAAGAGTTTAAATCAGTTTTTGCCGGTCACCTGTCCAACAAATATCAACCTGTGATACATCGTTGGAAGGAGAATTTCAAAGCGAATTGATAAAAATTATACAGGGTTCAGAAAGTTGCAGTCGCTTCCGGTGAAACCGGAAGTAGTTAAAAATATTTTTTAAGTGACAAAAAGGCCTAATAATGTCCCATGGTATCTAAAAATGCAAATATGTAACTTTTAAAATAAAAAAATTACATCTTTATATCTTAGTTCTTTGTAAAATTTTGTAAATGCGAATAAAGGGCTCATTAGCATGACTCTCACATTTACAGACCTTTAGATTTCTACATTAAAGATCGTGTTTATGTAAATCCCCCTACAACACCAGTAGTTATGGAAAATAGGATACGGGATGCGTGCAGGACAATAACGCCCTTTTGTGCTAAGGAAAGTGAAGGAAAATATAGTAAAACGACTAAACATGTGTATTCAAGTAGACGGGCATATTTTTGAACATTTATTACGTCATAATAATTAATCAATAGATAAGTTAAACTATATTAAAATTATTATTAACAATTTGTTTATGTTTTCACAATAGCGTAAGTGTATTAAAAACAAGGGTAAAAATTGAAAAATTCAAAATGAAACGAAAACTATTAGAAATAGGTATATGACATACTTCATGAAAGTTGAAGGGTTTTGTAAAATCTATCAGAAAAAATAATAATATATAGGGTGTGCCATTTAAAAAAATTGAGATTTTTCAATTTAAAATAGCCCAAATGTATAAATTAATTTTGAGCACCCTGTAGCATCTAATTCAGATTTCTTTCCATATATCTCTTTTTCATCTCTATAGAACGCTCGTACGAATTATGAGTATTTCCACCTTCAGAAACAATCGCGCTACCTGCAATTTTTTTACAAAACTGAAAACTAGAATTAAAAAAAAAAAATTGAAATATTAGAAAAACTATTAGGTTTAGATATATAACATTATATTAATAAAAAAGTTATAAAATTTTACGCAGAATTTAAGAATAAATTAGAAAATAGGATGTTCCATTTAAAAAAACATGTTATATCGGCCACACTTTTTTGAAGTTCCCTGTATACTCAAAAATAATTTTAAACTGTGCAACTTAACATTCCCTAAAACTATTGTATTTCACATTTTTTCGACATTCCCGAAACAATTGAGATAATGAATTTTACTCTATCGTTGACTCACCCTGTGCATTTCTACAATTTTTCTTTTATTCTATTGTGTCTCGAGCGTTGTATCTAATATGATGTCCGATTACGTGTGATCAAATGTGTAAAGTTTGGTATTTCCAGTTTAATCGAAAGTCAGTGTTCCTATAGGGATCTAAAGTTGGAAAATGAATTGTCGAGAACGAGTAATCCGATTTTCGTGGTTTTCGTTCAAGTTACATATATTATATATCGTTATTTTTAGTGTTCCGTAACAAAATTGAAAAACTGAATTTTTATGGACTTACTTCAGTGTCTGTCTGTCTCAGCCGATTTTCTCCGAAACTATTTGACGTAGAAACTTAAAATTTATCACAAATTAGATAGCCCAATCACAGCCGTGTTTTTGAAAGTTAAATTTGGATTTAAGGTGTTAGTTTTGGGGGGTGAAATCGGAAGTGAAAAAAAAAACATACAAGGTCATCAAGTAGGGTGTCAAATGAAAGCATGGGAAAACACGATTTTAAAAATCTCGATACTCGCGCAAACTTTTCTATTTATTACTTTAAAAAAATTGCCAAAAATAGTTGTCCTCCCCACCCTATCTCTAAAAGTACTGATAAAAAAACTTTCTAAATAATTTTGGAATATTCTTCATTTCACTGAATGACAATTATTACAAGTGCATAACTACTGATAATTTATCTGGTATATATAAATAATTTTAATTTGTTAATTAAATTTTTTGATATATGTTTCGTACTTGTATATGAGTCCCCATCCTGTTTAATAAAAAATGTTATTCACTGTATAGATAAAAGTATGACACAGTAAAGACACATGCACAGCAGGGATCTAAGAGAATTATTGTGGCAAAATTGAACATAACATTTTTTGGAATGTGATAATAATAGTTTAGCCACTTATTTGAATAACGTTGGGCTTATCATTATCATTCCGGTTTTTTATAGCGTTCTTCGCCTTTCGGTTCCCAGTTTCTATCCTATTCGATCTTCCCAATCTCCGCGTCTTAGATTTTTCCCTCTGAGCACCTCCAAACCATATTGCTCTTGGTTTCCCTCTTCTCCTCTTTTTGCTCGGTATTCGGTGTTTTTCCATTCTTTCTATGTGTCCGCACCATATAAATTGCCCTTGTTGAATTTCCTTAATAATCGTGGTTTTTTACTTTCATTACATCCCTTATTCGTACATTTCTAACTCTACCCATCCTTGACACTCCAACCGCCAGTAACCCATTTCGAGTGCCATTAGTTTCGTTTCCAATCGTTTCGTCAATTGCCAAGTTTCACAACCGTGTAACACGATGCTCTTAAATACTGCATTGTAAATGAGGTGCTTTCTCTGTGATGTTATGTTCTTCAACCACAGAACGGAGTTTAGATGTCTTATATCCGCCTTTCCTTACTTATTCTACACTCCGAGATATATATACTCTTCACAAGCATCAATGAACTCACCGATATTTAAAGTAAAGCTTCCCTGTTTTCCTCCTATACACAAATATTTGGTTTTCTTGCAGTTATCTATTAAACCCCAGTTTTTTATATTCTTCAAACAGTTTTCTTGTCATAAATTCAAGGTTTTCTTGTCCTGAGCAATAACCACCTGATCGTCGGCAAAATGTAGAGTGTGCTACGGTGTTTCGTCGGTCAACTGTATTCCCATTCCTCCACATGCTCTTCGCTACCTCTCTAATGCCTCTCTAATTCTATTTTCTAATTTATTTTTAAATTCTGTGTAAAATTTTATAACTTTTTTTATTAATAATGTTATATACCTAAACCTAGTAGTTTTTCTAAAAAAAAATAATACTAGTTTTCAGTTTTGTAAAAATTGCCAGTAGTGCCATTGTTTCTGAAGGTGGAATACTCATAATTGGTACGAGCGTTCTGTTTCTGAACCCAACTTAGTTATATCGGGGTACTTCATTCCTCTAGCATCGTCACATTTGTTGTGTGTTAGTTTGGGAGCAAATATGTCTTGACATGAACATGTTGCAAACATAGTAAAGAGAACTTCTGGATAGCTGGAAATATTATTTCGAACTAGAAAGCTTATACTCCACAACAACTGTTAATTCTCTACAAAACTCAAACTCGACCAACTATGGAATACTGCTCCCATGTTTGGGGCTCTGCTCCCAAACATACACTGCATTTGTGGGATTCTATTGAGAGAAGAGCTGTTCGCCTAATTGGAGGCCCGGAACTGACTGGCGGCCTTGATTCGTTGGAACTTCGAAGAGCTAGCGGCGACTTGAGTCTATTTTACAAGTATGGACAGTGTTCGATGGATGTAGCCTGCTTAATTCCTCCCAGAGCGGTGCATGCTAGAGATACACGTCGTGCTAATACTTCACATCCGTATGAGGTTCGGCTTGTTACTCCTCATATAACCCTCTTCAAACAATCTTTTATATGGAGAACCTCATCCTTTTGGAATAATTTGCCCAGGACGGTGTTTCCCACCGAGTACAATTTACAGGGTTTCAAGACCAACGTGAATCGCTTTTTACGCACACGTGTTGCTCCTGTAGCGCTTTAGAGATTTCCCTGCAGCACGTGTTCTAATCCCATCTTAAAAAGTTCCCAAGAAGTTATAGCCTGACAATTAACTCAGAATTGAGTAATTTATTTATTTCTGCATATTTGTATGGTTTTTTCGATTTTTCTATAAATATTTTAACTTCTCTTGCTAAGTCTGTCTGTGGGCACGATAACTTCCAAATGAAACAAGATATAGTTTAAATTTGGTACAGATATAATACTTGACATAAGCATGGAACCTGCTTATTTTGGGTAATATCGTTAAAGAGAAAGGAGGTGGAAGGTCTAGATGTCGATAAATTTTGTGTATTTTTTGAGAGTTTTTCTTGATTTTCACTAATATAATGAACAAATTTTAAAATAATAATTTTGTAGTCAAACGTATAAAAGGTTGAATGGGTGGACAAGGGTATTAGAGGCAGAAGAAGTTTACATGGTAGGGAGGGTTAGATGGATTGCTTCAAATATATTGCATTATTCGCCCATTTCAGAATATTTGGAGTGTACAAGTTTGAAAATTATGTTATTTTCTCAATATTCTGAGTTAGTCAAACAGGTAAGGAGTTAATAAGGAAGGGGTGCTAGAGGCGTTGTTTCGTATATATCGTTTTAGACGTCCTTTTCAGAGTTCTTGAAGTCAAGGAATCTAAATATTGTCTTACTTTCAATCAGCCAAATCTTTAAGGTGTGAATTAGATAGGGGAGGAGGTTAGATGGCTTTCTTTTATATATATATATATATATATATATATATATATATATATATATATATATATATATAATAAAATAAAATAAAAATATATTTATTCTTGCTAACAAATCATAGTTGTTACACACACATTAAACTTAAACTTAATACTGCGAGAACCAATACAGGACCAGACAATTTCCCTAGCAGTAAGAACCAGATTACAAGGCAATAATACATTTAAAGCAATGCACAATTTTCTTAAAGGAGAATGTGCGTGCATCACCATTTCATAATCTACGATTAGTGCTTATTACAAATGTACTACAACCATCTTATTTTAAATACATACTTTATTTATTTTCTCAGTAATGATCTATTTTGTCAATTTATTTTTTACCAACCTATATGGCTTCACTTTCAGATCGTGAGGAATTATATTAAATTAAAAATCCTCGGAGCAGAAAAAGATAGGCACCTTTGAGTAGCACTAAAGGGGGTAGATGGTACATACACATTGTTCAGGGTAATTAGTCCAGTATGAATAGAGTGATCAACCCTGTTTACCTTATGTTTGTTATTCAGTAAAATTCTTACCACTGATTTTATGTATAATTGCTTCAGTGACAAAACCCTAGCCCCATCGTATTGTTGGTCCGTAGGAAATCTTCGCGGTTTAAACAGTATTGTTTTTAGAACCCTTTTCTGGGCTGTTACTAAAGACGAAGATACCGAATCACCCACGGACCCCCAAACTACCAAGCCATAGCCTATCACTGACCAGTGCTTTTTATACATATAATAAATATTTCTTGGGTAACCACTGCCTAATCTGATAAAACCGAAAATACATTTTTCGAATTTTACTTGTTATATAATCTATGTGAGAATCCCATCTTAAATGCGAATCTAGGTATACATCCAAATATTTAATGTTATCGGTGGAGCAGATCTCCAGATTGCAATCACAAGCAGTAAAGTTATTACAGCCAGGTTCATGAATTTTTATAAAATTCTTATCGGGATAATTCCTTTTATGAAAGGCTATAAATTTTGATTTATCAATGTTTAAGGTTAATAAGTTCAAATCCAACCACAACTTTACCTTACTCATAGCCAGTTCTGCCTTCTCAAAGACCCGGCCCCATATTTTAGCCTGTAACATTATGACAGTACCGTCGGCATAACAAACCATAGATCCTTGAGGTAAAATACGCAACAGGGTATCTATGTATATTGTAAATAACTGGCCCAAGCACGGTACCCTGCGGCACACCACACTCAATTGGAAGTGATGAGCTCATTGATTCTCCTATTTTTACTTGTTGCGTACGTCCGATCAGATATGATTTTATTAGATCATACGGGATACCTCTAATTCCAATATGCTCAACTTTCTCCAACAATATGCGGTGAGAGACAGTGTCAAAAGCCCAGGCCCAAGCATATCAAAAGTGATTTATTGCTATTGTCGAGGTTCTCAGAAATATGGTTTACTACCCTTATAAGAGCATCTTCAGTGCCCAACTTCTATCTAAAACTATACTACGTATCGGATATTAATTTATTTTTATTTAAGTAATCGTCCAGGCGCAACTTGATGCATTTCTCAATAATTTTACTCAGGTTGCTGATAATTGCAATGAAACGATAATTCTTAATTTCGTTACGCGAACCACCCTTATGTATAGGCGTCATGATATATTTCTTTAAACTATCAGGAAATAATCCAGCTCGAAAAATTAAGTCTACTATATGGGATATGGGTTTGAGAATAAATCTGTGGTATCGTTTCAGAAAATCTACTTTAAGGTTGTCGTCGCCAGCACTTGAGGCGTTTTTAAGTGAGTTTATAATTTGAATTATTTCAAAATCCATTATCGGGACCAGAAAAAGTGATCCAGGTACTCTAGAGACACTATCAGGAATGGCATCTGTATTTGAAACAGTTATACTGTTAACTAATTTCTTTCCTATTCTAGAAAAAAAATTATTAAACTCATCTGCTCTGAGTTTTTCGTCTAGAATTTCAATTCCTTTATCATTGGAAATTACTCCTATTTTCTGATTATTTTTTTGACTAGTGCTAGCCGAATTTATTAAATTCCAAGTTTTTTTTAGAGTCACCTAAGTTTAGCTGCAATAAATTAGTGTAATAATCAACTTTGGTTTTATTTATTACCTTAGTCAACATCTTATGGTGATTTTTATACATATTAAGAGCTACAAAATTCTCAGGGTTTCTAGAAGATATTCTTTTTAATTTGTCACAGAGCAATCCTTGAGTAATCCAAGGTTTAATTCGTCTCTTATTGCATACAATATATTTGCGACGTGTGGATCTATCAATAATAGACTTTATTTTATTTATAAAAATATCTGTACATTCGTTTACATCCTCATAGTTCAAAACATCCCACCAATGTTCCCCTTCCAAAATTTGTTTTACTTTCGTAAAGTCTATTTTATTAGCAAACTTTCTAGACATTAAATTTTCATTTTTCTTACTATTCATATTTAAAAGAATAGGAAAATGATCAGTAAAGACGTGGTTCAGAATCACCCCATGGACTGCACACCCCTGCCCGTGCTTTACAAAGAAATGATCTATACAAGTTGCACTGTTTCTATCTGACGCCTTTCATATTTTCAACTTTTGTTTTGTGATTAATATCTTGCTATAAAGTACCTATTATTTAAAATATCGACTTATAGTAGTTAGATTAAGTTATGTTTAGTGTGGGAAAGTCAAATTCAGTACCTATTTTAGAACTACATGTTACAAGGGAAGTACTGGGTAAATCGCTTTAGCGATTTTTTATTACTTATTATAGGTACGAAGCTTTTTTGTATTTTCTGAATTATGGACACTTAATTAATTCTCCTCTATAGAGATAAGCCCAATATTTGTTTTATTATATATAAATAATAACAATAATATAAACACATTTAGTGTTTGTTCTCGAAAACATGGATGCCCTGCGCAACATAATTGAAGAGGATCGGCATGTGACTTACCGCGAGATAGAGGCATCCTTAGGCATATTGAAGGCTCCAGTACATTCAATTTTGCATGAACATTTAGCTGCGAAAAAGATCTGTTCCCGATAGATTCCGCATAATTTGACCGAAACTAAAAAACGGGTTCGTGTCAATTGGTGTAAGGAAATGCTCAAAAAATTCGACCGGGTACATACAAAATCCTTATACAACATCGTAACAGGAGACAAAACTTGCATATATTCTTTCGAACCGGAAACTAAGCAACAATCATCTGTTTGGGTGTTCTAATATGAACCGAATCCAACAAAAGTGGTTCGTTCTGGAAGTACTTCCAAGAAAATGATCGCTTGTTTCTTATACTGGATATGTTGCAACCATTGATTTAGAGGATCGAACAACAGTTAATGCTGAATGGTATACAAGAATTTGTTTGCCAGAAGTTATCGATGAAATCAGAAAAAATAACGCAATGTTTTCGTTGCATCATTCTTCATCATGACAGTGCCAGCTCTCACACAGCACGCAAACAATTGATTATTTGATGAAGAAAAAACATCGAATTAATATCTCACTGCCCGTATTCGCCTGATTTATCGCCTAAAGGTGGAAAAAATGTTTCGAGAATTGGTTCGAACGCATGCAAAAGTGTATAAATCTTAAAGGCGAATATTTTAAGAAACAATAAAACGATTCGTAACAACAAACAAAATTTTTTCTTTCATTATTTTTGTAAAAACTTAAAAGGTAGTCCTCGTATTCCAATGCGAGATGTTCTTAAAAGAAATACAGAATCATAAATATATCATTAATTCGCGTTTGATAACAATGTATAGAAAATATGCCCATTTGAGCATTTATTTTAAAAGCACCAGAATGGAATACTAAAAGAAGCATTTTTTAGCAACGAACCTATGCATATCTAGATACTGTCAATAATGAATTTCGAGTTAATGTTGTTTATTGAGACTTGACATAGTTATGCCAACTTAAACAGAAAGTATCGTTATACTATATTTCGACTTGCCGAAAACAAATTTAACTGTTTAGTTAATCTTTTGCGACCTGTTTTGACAAAACTTAAGATAAGTTGAGCAAAATGAATAATTTTGATGGCTTTGAGAGAAATATCACTACATAAATATATATAATAGAAAATCTTTTCATTATTGAACAAAACGCCGTATTCTTACACATTTTGGTTAACTATATAAATACCTAAGTCGACGCCTTTAAAAAACTTTCAAAAACTAGTGGTACTTGAGTAACGCAAAAACTTTTAATTTTTAAACTACTTTAGCAATCTGTATTTCTGAAAATAGACCTCAGACGCCAGGCTATTTTCATTCAGGGCTGCCGTTAACATTTTTTATCTTTCAAAACTTTATTTTTTTCTTCCTTTAACAGGATTGGCTTAAGATTTTTTTACTGTGCTCCAATTCAAAAAGTTTTATCATACTATAACTTCTATAAGACCCTATTATATAATATTTTTATCAAAAATCGCCCCTTCCAAGCAAGCAGTTCAAAAATACATGCTGAATTTGACGTTTTCGTACCAAAAAAAAATTAATTCATGCATTAAACTCGATGATATTTTAAATGATTAAATAAATTATGGTAAGATATTAATAAAATGACCGGCCAAGTGCAGGTCGTACTTGCCCAATTAGTGTTCCAGAAGATGATTGCTTTTAAAATAAAAAATGTTACCTTAAATGAGTTTTCAACAAAGTTTGTTCCGATCTTAGTTGAAAACTTATGACCTTGAAATTTTTGTTTCTTTATATACCAGATAAATTATCATAGCTAATGTACTCGTGCTAATTTTCGTTCAATGGAGAATATTCCAGAATTTTTTCAGTACTTTTCGAGGTAAGGGCGGACAGCGATTTTTTTTTGGCAATTTTTTAAAAACAACACTAAGAAAAATGTGTGCAAGTATTACATCATATATCTTTTTGAACTAGTGTTTTACAAGCTTTCATTTGACACCCCACTTGATGATCTGGTAAAAAAATTCTTTTTTCACTTTCGATTTAACCCCTCAAAACTAACCCCTTAAGTCAAAATTTAACTTTCAAAACTACAAGACTCTAATTTCAACTTTCTATGTCAAATAGTTTCGGAGAAAATCGGGTGTGACAGACGGACAGACACTGAAGTGTTCTTATAAGTGTTCCGTACGGAACATTAAAAACGAAAGTTAAGCACTGTCTCCTACTCTCTTTCTTCTTTACATTAACGATCAGCTGGAAAGTTAACGTTGCGAAACCGGACATAGTTAGGTCGGGATAACTTAATTATAACTTAATTTGCTTGGCATTACTATCTGGGAATAGTGTGCTGCGCCCGTAACCAAAAAGAAGAGAAGGAGCTGCTGCTAAAACTAAAAAGGATGAAAAAGTAGTACAATTTTCAGATACCTACTCTAAGAACTTCAAAAAAAAATGTGTTGCGATTTGCAAAAGTTCGTGCCCGGTTAGAATCCGAATTAAATACAACGTATTTAGTATTTGTTAATCAATAGTACTCTCCATCATTTTCTATAACTGTCTCCGATCATTTTACAAGTTCTTAAATTCCTTCTTTGTAGAAACTGTGTGGTTTCTGTTCAAAGAAAGTCGTAAGGTAGTTTTTGACTTTTTCCATAGAATCAAATTTTTTGCCAGTCAAATTATTTTTCAGAGAACGAAACAGATAAAAATTTGTAGGGGCAAGGTCAGGGGAATACAGCAGGTGCTGGAGGATTTCCCATTTTCACTCCATAAGTTTTTGCAGTGTCTATTGTGCGACACGTGGTCTAGCGTTATCATGGTGAAAGAGGACGCCTTTTCGATTGACCAAATTCGGACGTTCTGCTTATTATTCCTCTGCAATCCCACCAGACACATAACAACACTTTTTTTGGATGCGATTCAGCCTTTGCCATAGATTCTACTATTTCACATCCATGCTTCCAGCTTCTTTTTTTATTATGTTGTTATGCACAACCCTTTTTCATCTCTAGTTATGACTTGATCCAAGAAAGGTTCGTTTTGTTGACGGGCTAGGAGGGAAATGGCTGTGGAAACACGGTTCCGTTTGTTCCGTTCTATCAAAACGTGCGGAACCCATATATTAAGTTTCGAAGTGTATCCAAGATGCTTTAAATGACAAAATGCAGTCGAGTTGTCAACATTTAGTCCCTCAGAAATTTCTTCAGTGGTAATCCGTAGATTATTATTCACGGATAAAGTCATTATCAATGCTGAGAGATCGCCCAAAGCGAAATTTATCGTTTAGATTGAAGTCACAGTTTCGAAATCGACCAAACCCCTTTTTAACTCTCCTAAGAGCAAACACTTGCCAAATGAATTAGAACATCACAGAACAGACTTACAGAACAACGGTTACTCTCGGCAAGAAATAGAAAGAGCCACTCGGCAGAATAAACCTACAAAAACTGACAACAAAGACAAACAATCCACTGGATGCCAAAGAGAATTAACTTGCCTTTTGTGAAAAATGTAACGGACCGCATTGGAAAATTACTACGTCGGCACGACATTAATACCACATACAAGCCAACACGGACAATAAAACAAAGTCTAAGATTGGTCAAAGTCCAGAGAGATCCACTTTCCGCTACAGACGTATATCGAATTCCATGCAGCTGTGGTTCAGTCTATGTTGGTACAACGAAACGTAGCATTAATACACGTCTACCTGTCCACAAAAGGAGTTGCCGACTAGGACATACAGACAAATCTGCCGTAGCCGAGCATACGTTGATCCAGAAAGACCACAAAACACTGTTCGACCAGTCTCAAGTTCTGTCCAACGTATCGAGCTACTACCTGAGGTTATACAGAGAGGCTATTGAAATCCACAAACACAAACGGAATTTCAATAAAAAAGACGAAGGGCTTAATCGCAGAAAAACCTGGACGCCCGCATTACAACAAACAAAAACGTTAAGAAACAGGGAAGTGTCGCTGGCGCCTGATTGACCGAGAGTCCAAATGGCCACACCTACTCCGGAACACACAAAATCGGACAGCGCTGCGTCGTCGAGCACATTGACAGTGAACAGCCAAGAAGAAAACCGCATGTTGACCGCAGTGTCAACGAAACGTCAGGAAGTTAATACCTGGAGAACACGGCCTCAACTCCCGAAAGAAACCCATTATTATTATTTTTATGTTTTAAATAAAAAATTGAACTAGGTAAAGCTTTTCCAAAGGGTTCTTTACTTTATTTTCATAAAGATATTTACCATAAATATTGATACTGCAGAATTTTTATTTAATGAAAGCAATTAAGAAATCAATAAAGTTGGTTTATTTTTCAAATGCTTTATTATTTTAATAATTTTCAGTATGGCCAAAACGAATTAAGGGAAAGATAAAGTGTTTTTAATAAAATGTGCTTCAAGAAAAAAAAAGATAGGGTGACACTAATGATTTTTACCATATTTATCAACAATATCTCCATTCCTGCATTAGCTGAAAATGAATTTGACTTTATTCCCGTTCATAATTAAGTACCATCATTTTACAACGAGATAAACAGAGAAGCGCGGAGAAGTTTAAAGCAAAAATTTGCCGGAATTAACAATACAGATATTTAATCACGCCTCTGCGCTCTTTTGTTTTGCAGTATTATAAAATAGTGGCTTTCCTAAATTACAAACGGGAATAGATGTTCTTTTACATCAAATTTTTGGGAAAATAGGTGATTTTGATAATATTTTTAGAATTATTGTAATAGGAAAAAACTGTTTTTTTTTTTTAAAGAACCCAGCACATAAGCCATAGGACAATCTCTAAATCGGGAGAGGAGCGGAAGTAGCGATTTACGTCGACCTTGAATCGCCGCAGGAAATACTTGGTTGGAACCATGGTCTTGTCGGGTTATTCCAAAAGGATATGATTATCCGGTATAAAAAAAATTCTTGGAAATGCTGCTACGAAGAGTGACCAGCTAAACTTTTTACGGATGTGATGTATTATACTGACGTCTATATCGAGCATGCATTGCTCTGTATGAAGAGCAGCAGTATTCCAACGATGGTTGAATTTAAGCGTTTCACAGGAAAAAATGCTGTTGTGAATTATAAAACCGTCTAATACGAAATAATATTTCGGGTTTTTAAAAAGTTTTCGATGCTATATATGCAGGTTGAATGATACTAAGTTCATGCCGAGAATACGCGTCGCGCGATTACATCACATCCGTATGAGGTTCAGCTTGTTACTCCTCGTACAACTCTTTTTGCGGTTTTATATAGAGAACCTCATCCCTTTGGAACGAAATACCTAGGACTGTATTTCTCCCCGAGTACAATTTACAGCGATTCAAAACCAAAATCACTTTTTTGGTACACGTGTGGTTTGTGTGGGCGCTTTAACGACTTCCCTGTAGCACTTGTACTGTGCCTATAACCAAAAAGAAGAGAAAGAGCTTCTGTTAAAGTTGAAAAGAATGGAAAAATAGTACAGTTTTCTGATACCTATTCTAAGAACCTTAAGAAGAATGTATAACATGATATATATGAAGCAACTCTTTCTTCCTTCTTTTATGATTGATTAGAAACAATTTTGATAAAAATTTATTCACTTTGTTAACTTGAAACTAGGAAAGTATTTATGTCACTCTTCTAACCCCTTCACCTCCCTTTAACTTCTTATCTGGTTGACTGTGAACAATTGTGGTTAAAAATTGGTCATCGTTTCAACCAAAAACCAGAAAGAAAGCTCATAATACTGTTGAACTCGACCCCCAGCCCTTCCACTCCGATTCCATGAAGTAATATTCTCAAAAACTAAGGGTTTCAATCCTACTTTAAGTATTATACGTTTATCGACTTAAAATCGATTACACATTTTGCTCTACAGTTATCGTGCCGACAGATCGACAAACAGACAATCCGACGAAAATTCGAAAACTATGTTTTTCGTGATCCACATACAATATTGTCTTCTTGCTTGAGAAGTAAAAAACTAACAAAGTAATTAAATGAGCTATGAAAATAAGTAGGTACATATGTATATAATTTTTTAAACTTATTATTTTTTAAGTTTTAAATAAGAAATTCAATAAAGTAAAGCTTTTCCAAAGGGTTCTTTGCTTTATTTTCATAAAGATATTTACCATAAAGATTGATGCTGTAGAATTTTTATTTAATAAAAAATATTAAGAAATGAATAAAGTTGGTTCGTTTTCAAACGCTTTATTATTTTTAATAATTTTTTAAAACAATTGCCTTTTAAGGCGAAAACCAATTAAGGAAAAGATAAAGTGTTTTTTAATAAAATTTGCTTCCAAAAAAAAAATAGGGTGGCACTAATGATTTTTACCATATTTGTCAACAATGTCTCTACTTCTGCTGAAAATTAATTCGACTTTATTTCTGTTCATAATTAAGTACCACCATTTTACAACGAGGTAAACAGAGAAGCGCGGAGATGTTTAAAGCAAAAATTTGCCGGAATTAACAATACAGATATTTAATCACACCTCTGCGCTCTTTAGTTTACAGTGTTATAAAATAGTGGTTTTCCTAAATTACAAACGGGAATAGACGTTCTTTTACATGAAATTTTTTGGAAAATAGGTGATTCTAATAATATTTTCAGAATTACTGTAATGGGAAAAATTGTTTTTTTTTTTAGGAACTCCGGCACACACGCCGTAGAAAAATCTCTAAATCGGGAGAGGAGCGGAAGTAGCAATTTACATCGACCTTGTATCGCTGCAAAAAGTACTTGGTAGTAAGTCTTGTTCGGGATATTCCAAAAGGATAAGATTATTATTATTATTATTAAATAGCGCTACAGGCCTTGTAGGCCTCAGGCCTCATTTACATTTTATGTTCACAATAATGTTTAAAATTGCTCACAACTACTTTCCACCGGGCTCTCTCCATTGCTTCCCTCTTCCACTCGCCGACACCCATACTCCTAAGATCCTTCTCCACCGTCTCCATCCACCTCGTCCTCGGTCTTCCCCTCCGTCTTGTTCCGATAGGCTTTTTATGTAGTACCATCTTCAGCATTCTCTCTCTCGGCATCCGCTGTATATGTCCCAGCCATTTTAGACGTTGTGCCTTCACATATATTGTTATTCTTGGTTCCTTATAGAGCGCATAAGCCTCCAAGTTCGTTCTTCTCCTCCATCCTTCTTCCGTCCTTATTCCTCCCAATATAGTTCTCAGTATTTTTCGTTCCCATGTTTCCAGTTGCTCTTCTTCTTTTTTGTTAAGCCCCAGGTATCACAAGCATACGTCACCGTTGGTCTTATTATAGTTTGATATATTCGTATTTTGGTCTTCCTAGATAGGTGTTTGTTTTTCATTAACATTCTCAAGTTCCCAAATTTTTGGCTTCCTTTCGCTCTTCTCGCTTGTATCTCCCTACCCTCATATCCATTCTTCTCCAGTACTACCCCCAGGTATGTAAATTCTTCTACTTTTTGGAATTCGTAATTTTTACCACTCTCAGAGGTTATCTTCAGGTTTTCTTCATCTTCCCCTCTGCTCATCCCCATAATCAAGTACTTCTTATCACTTAGTACTAATCCATATTTCCTTGCTTCACCCTCGAATTTTGCCATAACTCTCTTGAGTTCATTTTTTGTTTTCGCCAGTAGCCTTAGATCATCCGCATAAGCAAGGCATTGGTGGTTACTTCTGAAAATTGTTTTTCTTCGTTCCATTCCACTATTTCTTATGATTGCCTCCATAACTAAATTAAACAGCGTCGTGGACAAGGGGTCGCCCCGCCTTAAGCCATTTTTGATCTGAAAACTCTCCAATCGTTGTCCACGCCACATCACTTCATTCTTCGTTTCTTTCAGTATCATTTTCGTCAGTCTTATCAGTTTTTCTGAAACATTGCTTGATACATTTTACTCTATCATATGCCTGCCTAAAATCTATAAATAGGACATACAACGTCAGGCTGTACTCGTAACAGCTAGTCTGAATCTCTTTTAAAGTAAAAATTTGATCTGTTGTTGACCTATTCCTGCGGAAACCAGCTTGATATTTCCCCACTATCCTTTCTGCTATTTCCTCTTCGTTCCTACTTCCTTTTAGCAACTATTCAAAGAAATTCTTCAACTTCATCATTATTTGGTCGTTCTCGCTTAGAAGTGTCCCTTCTTCTGTTCTCATATAGATATTCCTGGTTTGATACCTGTTTTTCTTTTGTTTTACTTCTTGGTAAAACGATTTGATCTCCTTGTTTTGGAATTTTCTTTCAATACCTTGGATTATCCTTTCAATATATTCTCTTTTTAAAGTTTTGCATCTCTTTTGAAAGGCTCTCCGTTTGTCCCTATAATTTTGCTTGTTATCTTCACTGACGTTGGTTAGCATTTTTTGTCTTGCCACTCTTTTATTTTTCTGCCAGGTCTTCATTGAACCATTCTTTCCTTTCTGTCTTTTCGGTCTGGTTTCCAATGGTTCCTGTATCATGTGCAACGCTCTGTAATTCCGCATTCATTTTTTCTCTATATTTTCTTCTGATCTCTTCTGTTTTTAGCTGGTCTACATTATACTTTCGCATGCTTATATTCCTTGCCATTTCCCGTTTCCTTGTATCTTAACTTCCCACACACTCTACTCTCACTAGGAAATGTTCTGACCAACAGTCCGCCCCTCTCATGCTTCTGACGTTCGTTATGAGCCTTTGGTGTTTTTTTTTTCGATCAGCACATGACCCATCTGATTAATCGTTCTTCCTTCAGGGGAGGTCCATGTGCCCCTATAAATTTATTTTTTCTGCAATTGTATATTTTTATTACTAGTTCATGTTCCATGGCAAAACTTATCAGTCTTCAGCCGTTCTCATTAGTTTCTTCGTGTTTACTGTTTTGCCCTACTATTACCTTATACGTGCTTTCCTTGCCTATTTTTGCATTATTAGTATTTTTATGTCATACTTTGGCATCCTTCCATATTCCTCTGCCATTAGTTCATAAAAGATATCTTTTTCTTCTTCCTTTTTCTCCTCTGTTGGCGCATGAACATTTATAATGCTGATATTCCTTTTGTTGCCCTTTAATCTTATGTAACGCATCCTATGTGAAATTTATGATCCTTCCTTTCATTTTTTTAACAACGAAGAAGCCAGTTCCCAACCTTCTGTCCGTTCCGCCGCTTTGGAAAAAAATTACATCATCTATTTCTGTTATTCCCGATCCTGTCTGCTTTGTCTCTTGTATTCCCAATACATCTATCTTGTATCTCTTCATCTCCATTATTACTTCCTTTATGACCCCTTCCCTATAGGTGCCCCTCACATTCCATGTTGCTAAGTTGAGCTTTATCCTCGGATAAGATTATCCGTTATAAAAAAAGTTTTTACGGATATGATTTATTATAGTGACGTCTATATCGAGCATGCATTGCTCTGCATGCGGAGGAGCAGTATTCCAACGATGGTTGAATTTAAACGTTTCGCAGGAAAACAACCTGTTGTGAGTTATAAAACCGTCTAATACGAAATAATATTCCGAGCTTCTAAAAAGCCTTCAAGGCAGGTTGAGTGATACTAATGGAACAGAGTAGTTCTGCATCCTTAACCATTTAAAAAAAACCTACTACCTACTTGCTTATTGCAACATTAAGATGGCTGTTCTTCCAGTTGTATAAGTTTCTCCTGTATATGGATATTTGTATTAGGTCGTTTGTATAGAAGAAAAATAGTAGGAAACAATATGTAGTCACAAGATATATCGACGTTGATGGAAGCATCAGAAAGAAATCCATTAATTGCCACATGCAGAAAACCATCTCTGAGGAAACTTCAGAGCCCTAAACAAAAACTGCGAGATATATCGTAAGAGCGCACGCAGTCTAACCAAAATTCCGTCACACCTTGGACGTATTAAGCACAACCTCCCGAAACTGGCCTTAGTGTTAAATGACACTATACTAAAGACGTGTGACATAGATTAATAGATCATTTATAATTATACGATATTAAATCATACGATAGGTGTTTCGTCAGCCTCATCATAAAAAAAGTCATCCACCGTGCGGTTTTTTCAGAAAACACACTTAAAATTGCCAAAAAACTATAAAATTGAAAAAGAATCATTTTGATAAATAATATGAAACTATATAATCATTAAAATTATGAAAAAAAAAACCGTTATTTCGAATATCTTTAAATGTTCTAAATCTACATTCATTGCAAACATTTAAAAATATTAGGTTTTAGTGTTCATGTTTAAAAAAAAACACGCATACACCACCCTTAACTAAGCTATGTAGCAAAAGCAACCGCTAAATTAAAAAATTGTTTTTAAATTTTATTAATATTGAACAAAACTATTATTTCCAGTGTTTTTTGAAGTTCTTAATCCTGACTTGATATCAAAAAATAAAGTTTTATGTTTAGTTTCAATAAAAAACTCGCTTTTAACACTTACAAGGCTGCTATATGGTTGGTAAAATGCCTTTTTTAAGCAAATAAATGCAACAGCTTAACAAGAATTTTTTTTCGAACGAAACTATCATTTCTAGTAGTTTTTTGGTTTTAAATTCGAATTTGATATCAAAACAATAGTATTTAGTGTTGAAAAAAAATATCCGCTTACTATTTAGGAACAAAAGGTTACCAAATGCAGTCTAATGTACAGTCAGTCCAAAAAGTCTCCATACACCACCTGCTTTCTATGATATTTTTCTGTTATGTTTAACTAATTAATTGGAACTATGAGAAAACATGTTTAAATTAATATTTGAAACTTAACCAACGAGGATTAGTATTAAAAATAACTACGGACCATTTTATTTAGAAGTTACATCATTGTTATAAAAATGTAAACAAAATTAATGTGAAAAAGTCTTCATTCACTTAACAATTAGTAATAATAGTTTGACGGACTTTAATGGAAAATCGTTCGTTTAAACTAATATTTAGTGGGACCGCCGTTGGTCTTGATAATCTCCTGTAACCTTTTTGTCATGCTTGTTCCATAGTCCCAATTAATTAGTTAAATATAGCAGAAAAATATTATACAAAGCAGGTGGTGTATGGAGACTTTTTGGACTGACTGTATATCTCTTGACAGTTTTAGAAGTCAATTTTGTGGATATATTGATTGAGTAAATATGGGGGAATGTGAGTGGATGAGTGAGGTAGTCAGTGAGTGAGTGAGCGAGCGAGTGAGTCAATGAGTGAGCGCGTGAGTGTAGAAGTGAGTGAGTGAGTGAATGAGTGAGTATAGAAGTAAGTGATTGAGTCAATATGGGGGTATGTGAATGAGCGAGTGAGTGTTTTATTCAATATTAATAAATATTAAAAACAATTTTCTAATTTAGCGGTTGCACAAATTTATTTTAAACAGCATTTTCCTACGTAGCTTAGTTAAAGGTGGTGTATGCGTGTTTTTTGTTAAACATGAACACTAAAACCTAATATTTTTAAGTTTTCATGATAAACGTAGATTTAGAACATTTAAAGATGTCCGAAATAATAGCTTTATTCCATAATTTTAATGATTATACAGCTTTACATTTTATTTATTAAAATGTATTTTTTCAACTTAATAGTTTTCTGGCAATTTTAAGCGTGTTTTTTTGAAAAAAAACCTCACCGGGGATGTTTTTTTTATGATTTTTTTAGATTCAGTATAAAAGAGTTTTTGTTTTGTATACCTGTGTTATTTATAACAGTACTATTAAATATATTTGAAATGATATTTGGTTGAATAATTTATATATAATATGTAATTACTGGTTTATTATACAAATTAATATAAAAATTGAAAGACAAGTAATTATTTGTTAAATTTTGCATAACAGTTTCATAATATTTATAAATATATGACATAGTCTCTTTTTCCCTAGTAAAACTATAAGGACAATTACATTTTCTCCACTGGTCCGGCAAACTGTATTGTCCGCACTAGTCAGGCAAATGGAATTTTCCGAACAACAAATATTTAGAAAATAATAATTTTCCAAAAAAAATATACAAGGTAATTTATAGTAGTACTCTTTAAAACTGTAGTCAATAGCTTTGGATACTATTCTTCTTCTTCTTCGTGTACCTTATCTGATGCGAACGTTGGCTATTGTCGTGGCAATTTTGATTTTGTTCGCAGTCCTTCTGAATAATTGGACAAATGTGAGTCCAAACCACTGGTGCATGTTTGGCATTCAAGAGTGTTTTCTCCTGCCAGGACCCCCTCTTGCTATCCACCTTCCCCTGGACTCTTAATTGAATTATTCGAAGTAATACGTGATGAGGTCAGACCAGGATATTTGAAGAATGCATCGATACTCTCACATTTCAAAACTCTCTTTCATTTTCATTAATGTTTAGATCAATGTCCATGCTTCCGGTCCATAAAACAGGACTGGGAATATATAGCACTTGACGAGTCTTATTTTTTTAAGAAGAGATAAATCCTTATTTATGAACATGCTCTTTATGTACTCGTAGTTAAATACTGCTTTAGGTTTCTTAATTCTGGATCAGATTTCTGTGGATTGTTCCCATCTTGCATTCAGTGCAGTCCCAGGTAGATATATGAATTTATCTGATTGACTCGTTTTTAATTATCTAGCTTGTTGTTGGCTTTTACTTATTAATATCTATTTTATCTAACCAATATTCATACTACATCTGTATTCTTGACTTACTCTATTCACTCTTTCTATGAGATATCGCAGTTCGTCAATATTACTAACAAGGATCGCTGTGTCGTCTGCGTATCTTATATTGTTAATCAGTTCACCACTTATTTTAATGCTTTCGATGGTGTCCTCTAATCCTTTTCTGAATATTTCCTCAGAGTATATGGTAAAGAGGAGAGAAGATAAGGTAATATTTAACCCTAAGTACACTACACCCACAATCAAACATGGAGGTGGTAATGTCTTGATGTGGGGATGTTTTTCCGGCCACGGCGTTGGCCCACTGGTGAGGATAGAGAGGATCATGGTTAGCCAATATTATCTAAACATCTTAAGGAATATTATGCTTCCATATGCCGAGGATAATCTGCCGTTAATTTGGAAATTTCAGCATGATAACGATCCGAAGTACACCTCAAAAATTGTTAAAAATTTCTTCGCCTCTCAACAAATGCCGGTTCTGAGGTGGTTAGACAAAATAATCCGAATAAGTTCCGACATAAAGATGAATTATTCCAAGCCTTGGAAGAAGCATGGAATGAAATTTCCGAAGATGTTATTCACAATCTTCTTGAGTCCATGCCAAGAAGATGTGCTGAGGTTGTGAAGAATATGGGTTATGCCACAAAGTACTAGTATGTTTTTTTTTTTTAATTTCCTATCTAATAATACATAATATTGCATAAAACTGGAAAGTTTCTCCATTTTTGTCCCTAGAATAAATACATTTTATTTGTACATTTCACAATAAATTATTTGTTTTCGAAATTAGGTGAGGTTTATAGGTAACCATAAATATTATTTAAAATTGCTTCGAATTCACTCCAATACTTTCGATGGTGTCCTCTAATCGTTTTCTGAATATTTCCTCAGAGTATATGGTAAAGAGGAGAGGAGATAAGATAATATAAGTGACTTTGATATTGGCAGACTATTCTCGGTACAAACTCTTTACAATGCGAATGTCTCTGCCATCAATACTAGCTTTTTGAAGAATTTCTAATAGTTACGGTATCAAATTCTTCAAATGTTCTAGAAAAATCAACAAAGCATTTATTAACATCCCTATTCATATCTCTGCAACGTTGGATAAGTATACGTAGGCTGAGAATGCTTCTCTCGTACCAAGAGCACTTTGAAAGTCAAACTAAGATTCGCTGATATTTGTTTCACACTTTCTGTAGATTCTGTTATGGTACTGATCGCATTTGGTTTCTTAGGTATAGCAGCAATAGTTGACTGCAGCTAGTCCTCGGGGATTTACATCTACATTGAAATATATTTTAGACTATTTTGAATCTAACATCCTCCATACATGACGAAACCACTTAGTCCGTTTAATTTAATCTACATAAAACTGTTTCTTTCTTCTTTATTATTTTCTAACTTCTTCTTTTTGTTCTGGACATACCAGCAATTCTTTGAAGATAGTCTATTTCAAATGTTGTTATCTTAGCATTTTCATTCTTCGGAATTTCTCATACCTCACATCCATACATTATTACGGTTTCTAGCATGGTTTTTCTAATATTTTTTGTTGTATATTGCATATTGAAATATTTACCTTACATTCTCTTAAGAAGACACTAAGAAATATCATTATCATCATCATTATCATTAGCTTATTCCATCCATAGTCGGATGTAAGCCTCCCCAAGTTGTCTCCAATGAGCTTTGTTTGTTGTATGAATGTTTGTACCTTTTCTATTCTTTCACCTTCTGTTAACAGTTCCTGGCTGTTACCTTCACTTTCGTTGTTCAAATATTTTGTCTTGGAGAAGTTTTTTTTAGATCTATTTCTCGAGACTTGTTATTCAACTCCATCAGCATTTCTTGCAATTCTTCTTTTGTGTTGGCGATCGATCAGAGTGACATCATCTGCGAAACTATGATTTAATCGTTCACCGTCCATTAGTATTCCTTTATTTTCCCACTTTATCGATTTGAACATGTCTTCTAGAGTCAACGTGAACAGCTTTGGGGATATCGAGTCACCTTGTCTAATTCCTCTTTTAATTTTGATTTTATTTGTTTTTTCTTCAAGCATTATTTGTGATGTTGCATTTTTATATATGTATCCAAGAAGAGTTGTATATCTTTCATCGACTCTGCTGTTACTTAAGGCGTTAAGGACTGCCCATAACTCTACGGAATCAAATGCTTTTTCGTAGTCAACTATTGTTATCCACAAGGTGACCTTATGTTCATTTACTTTTCCACTAGTAATCTAATTGTTTGAAGATGGTCCAAAGTGCTGTATCGCCGTCTAAATCCCTCTGGTTCACGTGGTTGATAACTGTTTAATTTGCTTGTTAATCTATATGTTATAATTCTAGTGAGGATTTTGTATAGTACCGATAACAGGCTGATGAGTCTGTAATTCTCCAATTTAAATTTGCTCTCCTTTTTAAAAATAGGCGTTTACGCAAGGTGTTGGTATTTTATTTTCTAGTAGGCACCTTTTAAATAGAGCTTGAAGAGATTGTATTATCGAAGCCCCTCCATACTTTATCATTTCTATCATTATTTCATTGTCCCCTGGGCGTTCATTATTTCATCTGTTATTACATCGGGAGTTTCTTCAGATCCCACATTTCTTACTGTCACTCTATTTCCTTCTTCTTTTCTGGGCGGTGACGATATTTCCCTGTCATATATTGTACGATAATATTTCTCTGTAGCTTCCTTTATCTCTTTGATTTGGGCGATCGCTTGGTTATCGTTATTTATAAGTTTTATTATTTGATGTCTCCCTTCATTCATTTGTTTGTTTAGATGTTTCAAACTTTTTCCTTCTTTCAAAGTTTCTTCTATTTTCGAGTTTCTGCACTGTCTGACGTCTTCTCTGATCTTTTTCTTTATTTTTTGTCTATTTCTGCCAATTCTAATTTACCATGTGTAGGATCATTTCTTAATAGTCTTCTCTGTTTCATAAGATTTTGTGTCTGTGTTGAGAAATATAAGATCCAAATAATTTACGTATCCTAAAGAAATTTCTGTTTTATTAATGTACCTGTATTCCTGTGTACAGGATTGGCTTTAATAAATCGAGTTTCATGGATAAGACTTCTCATCTTATCTCATTATTTGTAATTTCAAAGAATAATCGGTAAAAATTATCTAAAAAAACGAAAACAAAACAGTCTGCCCAGGTGCCAATCTTTCCAGTCTGACGTCCTTGGCGGGGAATCTACTTCGGCCGCGCCTCTTTTTTTTTTAAACCCGTACTGCTGATATCTAAATATACCTATATAGGTAACTAAAATAAGATATCATGTATTTGCATTTGAATCACCCTGTTCAATATAAATAATTCAAATTAAAACCAGGATAAAATTAAGCTTGTTTTTAACAAACCAATCAATAATTTTCCGTATTTAAACATCATTATCAAAATCGATGAAAGAATTTGAAATCTGCTTTCTATAAATTCACAGCGTTGTTCCAAAGCCAATATTTAACATTTTTTGCTTCTATGAAGCAAGATCAATAAATTTCCTCCAATTTAAAAATAAAAATCGATTCACCTGTATCAATATGACGTCACTAAACACATGATGCTCCTAGCTCCTAAAATAAATGTGACGCCACGGAGTAGAGTTCAAAAATAAACATAGCCATTTTTCGAAAATCTTATTTGTTTTGGTGTGTTGCAGACGTGGATTTTGAGTTCAAATGTTTGGAGTATTTAGGTTTTTCTAAAATTCAATAATTATATTATATACGTCTGAGGTATTAGTCGTGTTTATTGGAACAAGGATTTACATATATCTCGAATTTTTAAAAAAATCGATTTTTAAGTGTTCCGTACGGAACACTTATAAGATCACTTCGGTATCGTCTGTCACACCTGATTTTCTCCGAAACTATTTAACATAGAAAATTCAAATTTGGCACAAATATAAGGTACAGGCACCGATTAAGGCCCATTTAATTTCAGAACCTTGTAAAATCGTTCCGTTAAGATAAATAAAGAAAAACCATCAATAAAATTGCAATTTCTTTATTTGTGAAACAAGATATTAAACAATCTACAATGTTTTCTTGCATTGTAACAGAAAGAAACCAAATTTTAAAAACGTGGGTGGTGGGCCATCTTAGGAAGGCGGTCACTCAAAAAGGCCCGTAATATATCAGTGTAATAGTATGCTTAATCGGCATTTAAACACTATTTTCTTCTAATACTGATCTTAAAATACAGTTTTGATTTAAATCTATTCAATAAAATCAAAAAACAATCCAAAATCTAGCCTTGGGCCATCTTAAATCTATTAAAAATGAAAATTGCTATAAAAGAAAAATAACTTGAAAAATGTCACATAAGTATGTAAAGATCCATCATAATAGTTGGTAACAAAATAGTAATAAGTAAATCAATTCTGTATTCAGTCATTGATTTTTTTGTCACACGTGTCCTTGGGCCTTGTTAGGGGTATTGAAAATCAACTTAAATTTATTGTGCTAAAAAAGAAACTAATCACTCTTCTGCCTTTAATTAAGTAGACACTCATAACAAAAAATATATCCTTGTTAAATAAAAAAATAAAAATCTTAAAAGGAAAACAATTAACATAATAAAGTTAGTTTGTTTGCCATAATTTGGCTACTTAATGAGATCTCCTTTTAGTTACAGTCTGGACAGACCAATTGTTCCTCGTCCTCCGTAGTTAAACCGACACATTCTTCTTGATACCACTTCTGACATTCTTTACACTGACGCATGTCAGCAATTCTATCCATCTCGCATCCGTAACAATACCAACCTACTTTTCTAGATCTTTTAGAGTCCTTCTTAATTACTTTTTTAAGTTTCTTACCCTTTGTCTATCGTCTTTCTTTAACTAATCTTTTAACTTCTTTAACTTTTTTTTTTTACTTTATTCAGAATTTATACTTTTATTCGTGCAATTCAGCTGTCCTTCATCTCTTGTTTGGTTTATTCATTAGTTATTTTTTATTGTTCTTCCTCGTCTTATCTTTAACAGCATCAAATAAATCTTTGGTAATTTTCTGGCCTATGTAATTTAACGTTGTCCGTCGCGGTTTACCTTTAATAGTTGGTGTTGGAATTTGTTTGTGGAACGGTTACTTATAGGCTAAAGTTCCAGCATTTTTTTTTAAATTTTGTTAATGGTAAATGATCTTCAGACTCCTCAGATTGAACATGCTTTTGCTCAGAGAGTAGTATAAGCTCTCTAAAGTTCAGAAGTTGAATCATGTATTCTTGAAACATTTTGAAGCAAATCATGTGGATTGGGCAACTGCGTGAGTGCTGAGGGCGCGCTTCTTTAGGAATTGCATTAGAATCATACAGAAAGAGGCCGGTTGCTCTAAACCCACTGATTATATTTTCTTTGGTCGTACACTTGGACCAAACTTTAGTAAAAAATTTATTAAAACGTGTTTTCGTAAGTTTACGATCTGTATGCTGATATGCATACAGTAAGACTTTCTTCGTCCCAAAAATGTCCGTAAGATTTATTTACGGATTTGTCGAGCGGTTGCAGTTCGTGTGTGGTATTGGATGCAAAACCATAGAGCAAAATGTCATGCACTTCAGCAGCATCAACGATTCTGGCATCTAAATGGGAAGAAGCCCCATCGAAAATTAATAAACAATTTCCTGGAGATTTATACTGACTCAGGTGGTTATGAAGTTTACAAAAAGCTCATTCGTCATACTTCCCTTCGGAGCCATCTTTACTAAACTACCAGGTGGTAAATTGTCACAAAATTCAGGTCTCAACCTTTTGCCCTTAAATATTACCATAGGAGGTACAGTATTTCCAGTTGCATTTACATACATTGCAATTGTGACGTTCTCTGCCTGATCTTGAGCAACAAAGTGCACTCTTTTGGTCTCTTTGGCAGCAAAAACTTTCTGTTGATGATGAAGTGTTAGTCTGCATCCATTTTCGTCCATGTTATATAGCCGCTCCGGGTGGCTAGAAATATTTAACTCGGCATATATTTTTTTGACGGCTTCGAAATGTTTTAGTACAATGGGTTTGTTGAGCTTCTGTGCTCTTGCCGAATTCATCAATTGAGCTCTACGAAGAGATATTTCTGGATTGCGTTTGACAAGATTTTTCAGCCATCAGCTACAGAATTCATAAGCTTGCTTACAAACAATTTTGGGGTGTCAATGGCATACCTACCTGAGCAAGTCTAATCACCCCTTTACATAAATCCTTCTCTTGTGATTTACTAAGAATCGGGACGCAACCAGTTATCTGTTCAGTGGATCCAGATTTTATATGGTTTCTTAATGTACGCCTTGGTATGCTATATGTTGCAGCTGCTTTTCGCTGTGATATCTGTCGGCTATTTACTGCTTGAAGGGCTGCGTTTCTGTCCACTCCCTACGCCGTTTTTTATTTGGTGGCTCCATTTTGGCCTATGAACAAAAAATTGATCAAAAACTTTTAAAACAAAAATAATCAAGAATTATTAGATATTTCATTAGTTAAGTATATTATATAAATTACAGTTAATACAAAAAATAATAATAATTTAGTATATAATACTTAATAATAAATATTTAATTCCAACAGTTGTAAACAAAAAGTACTAAAATTCTTATTTGTATTAAATTAATAGTTTATCTGATGCCTAAAGCAATTTTTGTAAGAAAGAAAACTGGTATGAAAGTTTATTTGCAATTTATTATAGGCTAAATGTATTATTCAATAGTCCTAGAAAGGCCCGGGCCATGTTTGGGAAACATGCAGTGGGCCTTCATAGGAAACTTTACCCGAGTTCTGTTCAATTTCCTAAAAATACAAGAAATGAAATAAAATAATTAAACTTACCTGTCATTCAATGATATACAGATTAAATATGAAGTTTCACTAGTTAAAACAAAAAAATTCGCTTTATATTTGCTAACTTTTAAAAAAAAATTACTTGTAGGAGGTGCACCGTCTTGTCACGATATAGCAAACTGTCAGCCATTCTCAAAATGGTCACGCGTTTTAGAGTCGAACCAAGATGCACTTTTGTCTATGGCCGCAGTCGCTTGTACCCACGAAATTTGAAATGGTTTGGACAATCGTAACTGTGATTTTTTAAAAGTGGGCTATGATAGGAGCCGGGCTATCTTCGGTCACACTACCTTACGAAAAAAATGATTTAATTAGAGCCGTGTAGTTTTGAATGTTAAATTTTGACTTAAGAGGTTAGGTTTGGGGGGTTAAATCGGAAGTGAAAATAAAAAATTACCAGCTCATCAAGTGGGGGTGTTGAAACAACATGAGTTCAAAAATATATATAATGTAATACTTGTGCACACTTTTATTTGTATTATTTTTAAAACAATGCGAAAAATCGCTGCCCCCCCTTATTTCGAAAAATTCTGGAATGTTCTCCACAGGGTGTAGACTGAACGAAAATTATCACGAGTGCATTACGTTTAATACTCGTAATTTATCTGGTGAATATAAACAAAAAACATAAATTTCAAGGTCATCAATTTTCAGTAAAAATCGAAAAAAAAAACTTTGTTTAGAACTCATTTGTGGTGTGTTTTGTGATCATTTTATACCTCCGTAACAAACATTTTTATTTTAAAAGCTAATCGCACTAATTACGCAAGTCCGACTTGTACTTGGCCAATTATTTTTTTTACGGATTATTATTCTCTATACTTCTAAAAATTATTAAAAAAAAAATTAAGAAAATTCCATTCCATTACAAAGTCATATCATTAAATGTGACCTGACGCCGGATTGGGACCGCTACCTGTTTTCAGACCCTGTCTGCAATATTACTCAGTCAATTTTGAATATCTTTTTACTTTTTTTTTTAAATCTTAATAATTACTTTTTCTACAAAATGGCGAGAGGTTTTTTTAATTTCTAATAGACAATTTTTTATAAATAATTAAACATAAATTTTTTGGTCGAAAATTGCATACTAAAGTTTGAATCACCGTAATTTTTTTATTTTTAAAAAAAAAATCTTCGACAACTTTTGCTACTACATTTATTTTACAAGATTAATTTTTAGTGTTCCGTACGGAATACTTATAAGATCACTTCGGTGTCTGTCCGTCTGTCTCTCTAACACACCCGATTTTCTCGGAACTATTTGACATAGAAAGTTGAAATTTGGCACTAATATAGGAATTTATGGCCTCATCAGGGCCGTGTAGTTTTGAAAGTTAAATTTTGACTTAAGGGGTTAATTTTAGAGGCTGAAATCGGAAGTGAATTTTTTTTTTACCAGGTCATCGAGCGATGTGTCAAAGAGATGCTTGTAAAAACACAGGTTTACCAATATATATAATGTAATACTTGCCTACACTTTTATTTCTATTATTTTTAAAAATGGCGAAAATCGCTTCCTCTCCCTTATATCTAAAAGTACTGATCAAAAAATTTTGAAAATTTCTGGAATATTCTCCACAGGTTGTAGATTGAACGAAAATTATCACAAGTGCATTGCCTTTAATAATTCATCTGGTATATAAAAAAAAACAACATTTTCAAGGTCATTAGTTTTCATTATAGATCGAAAAAAAACTGTTGAAAACTCATTTGGTGTGTGTTTTGTGAAGTCATTGATCATTTTATACCTCCGTAACAAAAACTTTTATTTCAAAACCAATCAACGTACGGAACGCTAATTGCGCAAGTCCGACTTGCACTTGGCCGGTAATTATTTTTAACATTGGATTATATTTTGTGAAGCTATCCTGCAGATAAGGAGGCGCCATAGTTTTCATCAGTAGTCCATTTAACCCGATAAAAAATAATGTTAACATTTAGAACATAATTTAAAAAAGTTTTCTTATAACTTAAAGTACAATAAAAATATATAATCGCCATTCTTTTGTATTATTCACTTAATAACTTTTAAAATATTTTTTTTTTTAATATACATACTTTTTGCAGCGCCCAGGTGTATGTAACCTCATAAACAAAATAAGCAATAAGTATGTTTTTAGTGTGGTATTTGGTAATGAGATTTAGAGGGGGCATTTCACCATCTAAACATCAACTAACGTTTGAACTTTCAGTGGCTTTTCTCATTTGCTTTTCTGGAAATATTTTTCATGATTTTCTTAACATTTGATATAAGTCAGAATGAAGACTTTTGCTTCGAATCTCAAATATGGGCTTTTTACCTTTCACGAATTTTAAATTCATGTCTTGTCTTCCTTTTTTAGAGTTAAATTTTGATGGTAATGTTAATTTACGTTTGGAATTATTGAGACCTACAACATATTAAAGCTTCAGAAAACCAGATCCATTTTTCAGATCTATGTGGGATATTTTAACTATTGTAAAAACAAATTTGGCAAGATACCAACACTTTTTTTCCACATAAAGCCTAAAATTATCTATTTTTTTTTTTAAAGTTTGCGCCGGTTGAGTTTAGATTTCAACAAAAATTCAATTATTTTGCTAAAGTAACACGCCTTAATAATCTTGGCATTATTTTCCGTAAACAGCTTTTATGTAATTTACTTAATGCTTAGATTTACGAAGAGAACTACAAATTATACTAATGACGCAAAGGAGCTTAGTCTTTTTCTATACAACGGCTTAGTGCTTCGCATATTGCAGTATTTTATAGTAGGTCGACACAATATACACGTCAAATAAAATTAGAACACGAGCAGATTAAGTTAATAAAATACTATGTTTACTGTATAATTTCCAATTTCCTTATGTTAATTTATCATATAAAACTAAGCCTCCCTTACGTGACTTTAAGAAAATTGGCACTTTCCAGTTGAGATGCTCTATTATTGTTTTTATATACAGTTGTCAGTGCTATTATTGACTGCAATGCCCTGTTATGTGTGATTTTATCGTTAATACCATTAGTGTTTATAAGATGATCACGATTATTTTTTCATTATAACCAGCGAACAAATTATGGTTTAAGCGACTTTGTGGAACACATGAAACGTACCTTATAACATTGTTTATATAAACTGTGATATTTTAACTCAAATCCTGCTGGGTTAATTAGAGAGAGGAATGAAATATTATTTGTTTCCTATTATATTGTTTCTGTTAACCTTTTCTAGATGTTAGTTGTAGCATTAGTACCATTTAGGATTGTAGGAAGCGCTTTGTTTTAACCAACTTCCCTATATGGTACTCACCAGAGTTGAAAAAATGTACATTTGATAAGAAAACAGCTCATAAAAAATTCAAACAAACTGGTGAACACCAATACTATCGAGACTTTACTAGGTTAAGATTGCGATGCAGGGCGCTTCTTGGTGGATGCTATGCCGTGTGTGTTGATAAATTGAATGGGTCTATACAGGATAATCTGCGGAGGTTTTGGTCTTTTGTTAATGGCAAACGTACGATTAACGGGTTTCCACGGAATATAATCCTGGATGGCACTGACGGTAGTGAGACCTTGAGTATTGCTAATTTTTTTTCAAAATATTTTTTTAACCTGTTCCAAAAAGGTACGGCACCAACTTTGTGCTATAAAAATATGAACAGTAATGCAATAACTATTGATTGTCGTAGAATTTCGGTGACCGAAGTATACGATGCTATCTGCCATCTGCCTGACAAAATGTCTGCGGGCCCAGATGATATTCCGAATTACTTGCTGAAGCGATGTGTCACTACACTTACGGGGGCCATCACGGATCTGTTAATATGTCAGTGGATAAGGGACTTCTTTCAACAATATTTAAAAAAAGTTATCTGAGTCCAATTTACAAGTCTGGAAACAGGAATAATGTAAGGAATTATAGAAGTGTATGTAATCAATCCAGTATTCCCAAATTGTTTGATTTCCTAATATATAAGCAATTATCTTGGTCCTGCAGGAACGTCATCTCTTCGCTACAACTTGGATTTTCACAGAGAAGATCGACGGATACCAACCTCGTCGTTTATGAGCCATACTTGTTAGAGACTCTGGAGGAGGGGAGCCAGGTGGATGCTGTCTATACTGACTTTTCCAAGGCATTCGATAGGGATAATCACGACCTTTTATTAGCTAAGCTTGAGGTATTGGGATTCAACAATTCTCTCCTGGGGTGGTTGAAGACATATCTGGAAGGGCGTGAATATCAGGTTAAAATTGGCAACGTGCTATCAAATAGTTTTATTGCAGTTTCTGGAGTGCCACAGGGCGCCCATTGCTCTCCGCTCCTTCTCAATTTGTGGTGTCAATGATATTGCCGGTCATATACTGAGCTCTGATTTCCTTATGTTCGCCGATGATCTTAAAGTGTTTAAGACGGTTTTGAATGTGCAGGACGTCCGGGACTTGCAGGCGGACTTGAATAGACTTGTAAATTGGGCTGAGACAAACTGTCTACAGCTTAATGCATCTAAATTTAAATCTGTTAGCCTCTTTAGAGGACATAAGAGTATCAATAGTAATTATGTTATTAATGGAACAGTGTTGGACAGTTTGGGCAAAGTGAAGGATCTAGGAGTAATATTTGATTATCGCCTCTCTTTCTGTGATTATTACGTATATATTATTAACTAGTTCACTAAGATCTTGGGACTTATACGAGGCTGGTTTGAAAAGTCCGTGCAAAAATAAAAACTACTTATGTGTTTGGGGTAAACCTTTTTTATTTTTCGACATAGTCTCCTTTTAGGTTTATACACTTCGTCCAACGATGTTCTAGTTTGTTGATCCCTTCCGAATAATAGGATTTGTCCAAGTCTGCAAAATATCCATTAGTGTCTGCAATCACCTCCTCGTTTGAATAAAATCTTTGTCCCGCCAGCCATTTCTTCAAATTGGGGAACAAATAGTAGTCCGAGGGAGCCAAGTCTGGAGAATAGGGGGGATGTGAAACGAGTTCGAATCCTATTTCCATTAATTTTGCGACCACAACTGCTGAGGTGTGTGCTGGTGCGTTGTCGTGATGGAAAAGGACTTTCTTGTGGGCCAATCGCGGGCGTTTTTCTTGCAACTCGGTTTTCAAACGGTCCAATAACGATGAATAATATTCACCTGTAATAGTTTTACCCTTTTCCAGATAGTCGATGAGGATTATCCCTTGCGAATCCCAAAAGACAGTCGCCATAACCTTTCCAGCCGAAGGAACGGTCTTCGCCTTTTTTGGTGCAGATTCCCCCTTGGTAACCCATTGTTTAGATTGTTGTTTGGTCTCAGGAGTATAGTAATGTATCCATGTTTCATCCACAGTGACGAAACAACGCTTAAAGTCCTCCGGATTCTTCTGGAACAGCTGCAAACCATCCTTGCAACACTTCACACGATTCCGTTTTTGGTCAAGCGTGAGCAATCGCGGCACCCATCTTGCGGATAGCTTTCTCATGTCCAAATGTTTATGCAAAATATTATGTACCCGTTCAGTCGAGATGCCCACAGCACTAGCAATCTCACGCACCTTAACTCTTCTGTCATCTATCACCATATCATGGATTTAATCAATGATTTCTGGAGTCGTAACCTCCACAGGCCGTCCAGAACGTTCAGCGTCACTTGTGCCCATATGGCCAGTTCGAAAATTTTGAAACCACTTATAAACTGTTCTAATCGAAGGTGCAGAGTCACCATAATGTTTATCAAGCTTCTCTTTAGTCTCCTGAGGCGTTTTGCCTTTCATAAAGTAATGTTTAATGACCACACGAAATTCTTTTTCGTACATTTCTTGAAAATCACTCGACTTCCTTGATTCACACGAATGCCAAACCCAAAGAAATAGACCAATATGGCTGAAACTTGGTGTGCGTTCATTCAAGAGATGCTACTAACTAAACATGACCTCAATACGCGCCGGTGGTGCCATCTCTCGGACTTTGCACGGACTTTTCAAACCAGTGTGATATGGCACCATGATTATACTATTATTAGGGGCCATATGAACTTGAATCTATTAGCTCATATGCGTTTGGTGAGCGATCAGTATTTCCTGTATAAGATAATTAACGGGTTGATAGATTGTCCTAATTTATTGTCATTCGTAAAATTTAATATACCTCAAAGACATTTAAGGCAAACTGAATTGTTCTTTACTGACTTTCACAGAACTACTTATAGTTATCATTCACCACTGCTGAGGGCTATGAGATTCATGAATCAGTGCCGTGAGCTGAACATTTTTTCAGGTTCCCCCTCTTCCTTCAGAAGGGATGCTCTGGCGTTGATTGTTTCACGGTAGGAGTGTAAGCCGTTCTTGTGTTTTATTCCACATTTCCGGCCGTTCTGTTATTGATATGGTTATATTGTAAAGTATTATAAATACATTGTAAAAATGGGTGTACCCGTATATTCTCAAATAAATACATAAACAACTAAATATTTTAAAACTAGTATTTCTCTGCAACAACAGCAGTTGTAGAAAAATATTGACAAATAACCCCTCTCGATAATAACATGAAAAATTTACGAATCTTGTATGATAAGTACCTGGCCAGAGGTGGCGCTACTACTATTTAAAAAATTATGTTTTTCGTAAGTATAACCTTTCACAAGAATCGTGTCAAATTTTCAGGTCGCTGCGTGATTTAGTTTGTAAGTGGCAGATATTTAAATAGAACAAGTTTTGTGATTTTACATTGGAAAAAATTAAATATCAAGCAGGGATAAAATATTTATTTTTTTAAAAAGAAAACGGATGATGAAATAAAAGCGGAACTCAGCGAAGTTTATAGGAATTCTGCACCTTCGTTATCGACCATAGAATATTGGAAAGCTGAATTCAAACGCGGCCGTAGAACAATTTTTGATAAAAAAATGTCAGAGTCTTCCAAATGAGGTAACCTCATCAGAAATGATTGAAAAAATTCACGATATGGTGCTAATTGATCGGAGAATAAAAGTGCGTGAGATTGCTGAGACTGTGAGCCTCTCAATTGAACGAGTGAAAAACATTTTAGCAACTCATTAGGATATGAGAAAGCTTTCCCCAAGATGGGTGCCGCGATTGCTCACAATCAACACGGACGTGTGTCAACTTCAAAAGAATGTTTGGCGATGTTAAAGCGTAACCGGAATGATTTTTGGGTCGATTCATAACTGTTGACGAAAGATGAATTCATCACTGCACATCAGAGTTAAAAGAACAGTCCAAACAATGGGTTTTTTCTGGCGAATAGGCGCCAAAGAATACCAAGGCGACTTTATTGGCCAACAAAGTTATGGCCACAGTGTTTTGATGCACGCGGCATAGTCCACGTCGATTACCTTGAAAAATACAATACGATTAATGGAGAGTATTATGTCAACTTATTGGATCGTTTCAATCATGCTGTGAAAGAACAACTTCTGCATTAGGCAAAGAAAAAAAATATGCTTTGTCTAAACAATGCACGCGGGCACGCTTGTGTCATCGCCATTGCAAAATTCCATTTCGCAGATTTAGCCCCCAACGATTATTTCCTATTTCCCAATATGACAAATGTTTCTTTCTTGTCAAGGCCAGATACTTTTACAAACCTCGTACCTTTAAAGGTACTTCAAGTTTTCAAGACAAAAGTATTGCCGGCTCTGCCTGTCTGATGGTGAATGGAAAAGTATTTACCGATAACTGTTTTACTTCTTCAAAATTTCAAAATAAGTAACAAACAACTCGTCTCTTCTTAACAATTACAAATCTCATAGTAATAAAATGCATTACGGTCATCATCATTAGAAATTAGATACGACAAACAGTACAAAACTGTCGCTTTTTTTTGTTTGATTGAGCAAACTGTAACAAAAATCAATCGTCAGTAATATTTGGCAACATTAATAAAACCCTTAGGCTACTTTTTACATTACCAATTTGCAATATTTTAGAACAAAACAATTATTTTTGTATCAGGTTTCGAGACGTAAACAAAAGGTATTGTATTTGACTTTTATTGATGGATATATCGTTTCCTTTAACTCGCTTTTAAAACTCCCTCTTCCTCACATTGACGCATTCCAATGTTCATCGCAGCTGTGTCAATTGCGACGAACTATTTTTTTTAAATTACGTAATACAGCGATATATAAAATTCTAAATTATGTTTAAATGAGTATTAGGTGTATTTCCAATTGAACACTCATTTTAATATATCAAAGTAGTTTTTTAATTCCCTGTATATAATAGTTGATAGTGCTTAATCCTTTGCAAATTGATAGCAAATAGGTTCACAGGAATCATGAAGTCAAATATAGCTACTTAATTTTTACAACCTTTGTAATTTTTAAGCTTTAAATAAAATGCAAAGGCCCTTTTTGAAAAGGGTTAGCTGCCTTATTTTCATTAAAATAAGTAATTTAGATACAAAGACTGTATTTAAATTTAATAACGTAAGTTAGGAAATCAATACAGTCTTTAATTTTCCAAGCTTTTTATTATGTTAATAATGTTTGAACGATTCTTTGCTTCAATACTCCAAGAATTTAATAAGGACGAGACAAAATAAAATATCACTACACATATAAGATTCAACATCTATATTTATGTGTATATATGTTAGGGTACAACTCGAGAACGAATAATCCAATTGTCATGCGGTTTTCTTTCCGTATAAGTCCATTTTCTAGCTAGGATTTTGAATATATTCAATTCAATCTGGTTCAGAAATAAAAAAAAATATTGCAGAAATAATATTGAATAATTTTTTTTAAAGCCATTAAAATTTTCTTCTCGCATTCATCATCATCATCATTAGCTTATACTGTCCACTGCTGAACGAAAGCCTCCTTCAAGTCTTACCACTTTTTTTCTGTTCTGGGCCGCTTGTACCCAATTTTCAGTCACTCTTTTCAAATTATCAGTCCACCAACTTGGTGGTCTACCTATACTCTGATAGGCTTCGGATCTTGGTCGCCACTCTATGATTCTCATTGTCAAGCGCCCATCCTTTAACCTAGCAACATGCCCAGCCCAGTTCCATTTAAGGTGTAAAGTGAATTTGACTGCGTCTTGTACCCCGTTCTCTTCCTGATAATGTGATTTGGGATGTGATCTCTAAGAGTAACTCCTAACATTGACCTCTACATTTTTCGTTGCATGACACTTATTTTTTTGATGTTTTTCTTCATCATTGTGAGAGTATCGGCTCCGTACGTAAGAAGGGGGAGTATGCATCTGCCGAATACTTTTTTTTTAACATAGTAAGGTTAGCCCAGGAGAGACCCATTCGCCGCTGAATTTCTTGTATTTGGTTATCTCGTCCTATGCTGATTTTGTGTCCTAGGTATTTATATTTGTGCACTTGCTCTAACTCTACGTTATTCAGTTTTATAGTGTCGCTTAATACAAGATTTATCATAAACTGGGTCTTGGATAGATTGATTTTTAGACCTTCTTTCCTAAAACTTCTTGAAGCATGTGTAGCATAGTTTATGCTTCTTGTATTTTGTCTGTTATTAAGACAATGTCGTCGACGAAACAGAGGTAATTTAACTTTTCACCGTCAATGTTAAGCCCCTTTCCTTCCCAGTTTATTGATTTTAGAATACTTTCTAGAAGTGTTACGAAAAGCTTGGGTGAGAGCGTATCACCCTGCCGCACACAAGGAAAAACTCGAATTTATTTGTTAGACGTTTGGTAAGTATTTTCGTGAATAACTTGTATACATACATGGCTCAGGAGGCTAATGGGTCGATAGTTTGTAAGGTCTGAAGTATCTCCTTTTTTATGCATGATCACAATAGTTGCATTATCCCATTGCGATGGAGTTATTCCTTCCAGGAAGGATTTATTGAATAACATTTTAAGCGATTTGATAATTTGTTGTCCTCCTTGTTTAATTGCCGCTACTACAATAGGGTCTTCACCCGGAGCTTTGTTATTTTTCATGTCCTTTAAGGCTGATGTGATTTCTTCTTCTCGCATTATGTCTTCTATAAAAATAATTCAAAAATTTATAGAAAATAGCTCGTCACACATGCTTAATAATGTGTAATATAGATGGCGGAATTTTAAGTTTTTTTTTTATGGATCTAGCAGACGTGCTGTAAGGAAGTCTCTAAAGCGCTCCAGGAGCGGCATGTGTGCGAAAAAAACAATTCACGTTGTTCTTGAATCGCTATAAATTTTACTCGGTGAAAAACGCAGCTCTCCTTGCTATGCCTGCAACATGTTCATGCCAGGACATATTTCCTTCCAAATTAACGCCCAACAAATTGAGCGACGATGCTAAAGGAATGGAGTGCCTCGACATAACTATGTCGGGTTCAGCAACGTTAACTTTTTTAGAAAAAAATGCCACCTGGGTTTTTGTAGCGTTAAATTCCACTTGGTTACTGTCACCCCAAGATAGAATTTCTTCCAGGTCTTTGTTAAGTTGAACGACCTCCTGCTGCCTGAGTAGCCGATATCCGAGCATTCAAAGTGAATGAAGAGACAAGCGTACTGTAATCTGCAAAGCTGTAGACTGGATTCCCTGTCTTTTCCAGCAGATCGTTAATGTAAATGAGAAAGATAGTAGGAGACACTATGGAGCCTTGGGGCACACCGGCGTTGATAGTGAAGGTGTTAGAAAGAAATCCTCGACCGCCACTCGTAAAGAACGCTCTCTGAGGAAACATGATAGCCACAAACAGAACTTTTCAGACATACCACAAGAGCGTAGCTTAGCCAACAGTCTTTTGTGTCAAACACTATCGAATGCCTTGGATATGTCAAGAGCAACCGCTCGAGATTCTCCAAAGTGTTCAATTGCGTTGTTCCAAACATGTGTGACATAAGTCAGAAGATCTCCTGTTGATCTATGTTTACGAAAGCCATATTGGTGATCGCTAATAATGTTGAATCGTTCAAGTTATTTTAACAGATGCTGATTGATAACCTTTTCCATGTTTTTCGATATTATTGAAAGCAGTGCGACTGGTCGGTAGTTATTTGGCAAGGTATTCTTGCCTTTTTTAGGTATCGGCTGAACTGTGGCACATTTCCAGTAGGAAGGAAATATTCCCTTTCTGTAGGATAGGTTGAAAAGTCTACAAAAAACTAGTGTTAGTTCCCTCGCACAGTTTTTGAGAATTATAGCAGGTATTCCGTCAGCGCCAGAAGCCTTTTTGGTATCTAGCTTTATTAAAATACGCTTTTATACGCTGTCTGAAGACAACAGCGGGCATCCTTGACTGCAATATGGGAATAGTAAGTTCGCTTTCTCAACAGGCGTTGTTGCAATGGAATTATCTGGCCGTGTGAGTGGTGGTATGGTGGATTTGGTGAAATTTTGACTAACTGCTTTAGTGACTGCCCAAAAGGACCTGGAATTGTTGGGACAAGCGACAAGTTTGTTTCTAATTCATTGATTGTGTGCCTCCTTGGTTTCGTCGATAATTCCTTTGCATCTATTCCGGGCACGAAAAAAGGTGTTACGATATGGTGTTAGGATTTTCACGCCATTGTCGGTAGGCAAGATGTTTAGAAGCAACAGCTTTTTTACATATTCGGTCAAACCAAGGCTTGTCGTTGGAGGGGCATTTCTTCGAAAAAGGGATGTAAGCTTCCATACCAGCCAAACTAACATCAGAGACCTCCCTGGCTCAGTCAGATGGGTTGTCGGATCGAAAACAAACGTCCATTCCCATTTAGCAGATTTGTAGTGCCAAATCTTGCGCGGCTTCGGCGCATCTCTATCTTTGTACATTTTGACACATCTTGAAGTGCCGGGAAGTTAGTTTGTTTAAATAATAAATAGATAGGTAATGAAACTTCTGTAACGTTTTGTGTCTTTTATAATGCAAATCGTGTAAACCACGCGAGCAGAGTTATGGATTCGCAGCTAGTCTTAAGTGATATAAATATCCTGGGTTATTAGTTTAATATACATATTAATTTATAAATGGCTTTCGGATTATTTACTTAATGTATTTCTGTGACTTTAATTTATTTAATAATTTCCCGTTTATTTCATGAGATTGCACTTGTACATACTGATGGCTTTCTGGCTAGCTCTAAATTTTTATACTAAATCAAATTTTGGTGCCACTGTAGTGTGCGGTTTACCTGCAAATCTTAATTGTTGGTGCGGTCTACCTACAATAAATACATTTCTAAGCAAAGTAATAAAATACTAGGGCGATTATGCAGCCGTGACTTTTTTGCAAACGCATAATCTACTTGTGTAGAATGACGAAAATAACATCTATGATAGGTATGCAAAGAAAAAGGAAACGCGATCGTGTAGGAGCGTTTCGTCCAATTTTACGTTGTCCTAGAAAACGCTGCCAAACAACAAAATCATTCAGAAGCGGAAATGAATTCTTTAATTATACGGATTTAAATGACAAGTTGCATCATAATTTAAGCTTATGTCATATTTTCGAATTGGTGTTTATGTTCGTGCACGACATTCCGAGTACAACATGTGAAAAACTGAGTGAAAGGTTCTCACACAGGGGCGTGCTGGCCCACCGGGACCCTAGGACTTTTCCCGGGGCGCCAACCCTTAGGGGCCCCATCCTCAAACTTACAAAATGTATGCAAAATTTATGTTCGCAAGAACCACGAATATTTTTCATACGTCCAGGTAGTATCCGAATTTAGACATTGATAATCCTGCGTAAATCTAGAATTATTCGTATATAAATATAATTCATTATATGTTAGCTGGCACGAGAGACTGGAAGAGGACGGCGCCCTAGAAACACCGATCCTACTTTGAATGAACATCTTGAAAAGTCAGCTGAAAAGTCTACAATTATGAAAAAAATGGCTTGCCGAAAATCTCGTGCTTCTTACGGACGCAGAGGTTTTTTTTTTATTATTTCTAAGCAACAAAACTTTAAAGAGAATCAATATGCTAATAAAGCAAGAAATAGTTTGTACGATAGCGTGTGTGGTGAGGATCGCTGGAATTTTTTCCATGATGATGGATTTAAGCACTGAGGTTTGTTCTTGGGACTAGTGGGTTTTCATTGTCAGGTTCATAGATGTACATAATGAAGTAGTTGAACTTCTTTTCACTGTGAAAATGTCATTTTTAGCAAAGGGCAAGAATTATGGCATTTATTGCAAATGTCTTTAAATGAATATGGTTTTATTATGAAAAACTGCATGCATGGTCAATATAATGGAGTTTCGGTACATTTGAAACAAATCAATTCTAAACATGTACACACTTGGTGTCATGCACACGTATTAAATTTATATATACTGCTCAATGTACGGTCTCTGCCATATCATTATTTGGAATACTACAAGAATTAGCTGTTTCCTTTAAAGAATCGTATAAAAGAATTTGAATTTGCAAAACAAATCCTCAGGACAAATTAAGCCTTATTGGGTAAACGAGATGGTCTTCCAAATATGATGCTTTGTCAAAAGTATTTGGACATGTTCGAACATGGAAAAACGCGGTTGAGTGTTCTATCATTGACGTCCAATCTAAAGCTGTTTTCGTTAATGTAGTCATTAGTCTGAATATCATTTCAAAAGAGAAAACCTTTAGTGTGAAAATCAGGAATCACGAAATCAGTTTAAAAAATAAACTTTTGAAATTTGAAACTGTTTTGACAGCAATGCTTTTCGGATCAATTTTTGAGGTGTCACATCCAGTTTCAAAGTATTTACAAACAGTGAAATATTTAGGCTTGGCTTCAGGTCAATAGATTGCTAGAACAATTTAAAAATTTTTCGAAATGACCCTGCAAGTTTCCGAATTGTATTCAGAGTGCTGACAAATTCATAGAAACTGGGAATAATAAACTCGAAGCTTATGATATCGAGCTAGGAACAAATGCAAAAATGAAAATACACAGGGTGTGCTATTTAAAAAATTTTAGATTTTTTCAATTAAAAAAAAAATGTATAAATTTATTTTGAACACCCTGTAGCATCTAACTCAATTTTTTTTTACATATATCTTCTTTTTCATCTCTATAGAACGCTGGTACCAATTATGAGTATTCCACCTTCAGAAACAATGGCGCTACTGGCAATTTTTTGCAAAACTGAAAACTAGTATTTTAAAAAAAAAATTGAAATATTAGAAAAACTACTAGGTTTAGATATATAACATTATTTTTTTTAAAATTATAAAATTTTACGCAAAATTTAAAAATAAATTAGAAAATAGGATGTTCCATCTAAAAAAAAACATATGTTATATCGGCCACACTTTTTTGAAGTACCCTGAATACCCAAAAATAATATTAAACTGTGCACCTTAACAGTCCCTACAACTATTGATTTAAAATTTTTTCGTTCTCTCGTTTGTCAATTCATCCAGGGACGTGTTTCGGCGTATCACGGCTCATTAGTCATAGTAAGATACAACGAATTGTACTAAGTACGTATGCCTAATACTCCATCGCAGACTGACACTGCAGCCTCAAGCCGACAACTTTTTGTTTATATAGTGAAAAGTATTATGAACAGAATATTATTTTTCGTGAAATATTGGAAATTCGTAGAGCAAAAACTGTTTTCTTGATGTTGGCAAAGTTTAGTCAGAATTAGTTTTTCGAGAGTTCACTTAATTAAACAGAATTATTGTTGTGTGTTCATAACCTATATCTGATATGTTTAATACATTTTTTACTAGAACATTGTTATTGCTGACGAAAACTACCTTATTTTACTTATTTGGATTTATATAAATAACGAGAAGTCAATATACAAATACAGAGATACGTAATTACTAGATTATTTCTTTACATTAGTAATGTAATGATATTCCTTTTTACTCGCATTACGGATCCTCAAAATTTTCCATTCAAATCTGTTGCTTCTATACCTTTTTTTACGTTGGTATTGAATTAAATTTTGAGTAAATTGTAAACTCAATTGTTTTAGTTTATGTGATGCCAAAATATTAATTTAATAATGTCTGGCCTAGAATAGGAATATCTCTATTCTTGCCAATTCGTTTTGCTTTGGGTTAATTTTTAGTAGTCTAAAAATATAACTATTTGAATTTTTATTTGAACGAGATTTATTTCTGTTTATTTTTTATATCGATAAATAACTTAATATTGTGATTATTTTTTTCAGTTTAGAAATAGATGGTTATTTTTTTTATATTTTCTGATACAATCCTCGTGTGCTGTTACCGGCGCCGCACAGTGGGCCAGGAACCTGATTTTTCGTTCAAAATTGTCTAGAGCCCTCAATTATTAACAAAATTAGACATTTTTTTTTAAATCCTCGTAAACGAATTCCGGAAAAACGTAAGGAAGCCCACTTGCAAGATATAATCTCGAAATTTTTTAAAATTGCAAAAAGCAGCACGAAATCGGGAGGTGGAATTTCGAAGTTCGCGTGATTTCAAATTTACACGCTCAAAACTGGTTCATCGGGGATTTCTGGGGTCGCTGAATCTATTCTCAGGGTCATTTTGATCATATGTACCCTTTCAGGAGTGAAAATGGGGTTGGAGGGGAAGAAATTATGATATTCACCTAAATTAGAGTTTCGCGTTCGAAACCGGTTCCTCGGGACTTTCTGGGGTCGCTGAATCTATTTCCGGGGTCATTTTGATCCTATCACCCTTTTGACTGGTGAAAATGGGGGGTTAGAGGGGGAGAAATGACGATATTCTCGTGAATTAGAGTTTCACGTTCAAAACTAACCTGAATCCATTTCCCAACCCGCATTTTCACCCCTCAAAAGGGTGCATATGATCAAAATGACCCTGAAAATAGATTTAGCGACTCCAGAATCCCCCGCTGAACCAGTCTTGAACACGTAAACTTGATATCATGTGAACTTCGAAATTTCACCTCTTGGTTCCATGCTGTTTTTTCCATTTTTAAAAATTTTGAGGTTATGTTTTGCAAATCGGCTTCCTTACGTTTGTCCGGAATTCGCTTATGAGTATTTTTTTATGTCTGATTTCGTTAGTAATTGAGGGCTTTAGCAATTTCGAACGAAAAATCAGATTCCTGGCTCACGGTGCGCCGGCGTTTTCAGGGAGAAGAGCCGTAATGGGAAAACAGCACTCATTAACCGAAGTGTTTATAGGTGATTTGTAGAGATTCTAAACTATTACCCAAATATATACCACATTACGGAATTATTTATTAAAATAAGTTTTTACTATTAACCATAGAAAAGTAGAACTTATTGCAAGTCCTATAAAGAGCTAAGGAAAAAAGCGGAATAAATAAAATATAAACCTCTCTAAAGCTCCCAGTTGGAGGAGAAAAAATATGTTTTTAACTGCTAAAGAATAGGAACCCACGAGAGGATTTGCAAAATAAACCAAAACCTCATTATTAAAACATTTAGATACTTCTTCTGCAACGTAAAATATATATATATATATATATATATATATATATATATATATATATATATATATATATATATATATAATCGTATATCCCTTCTACTATATGGTGTAGGGCAGTTATACATTCTCCTTTTTTTCCCTCTCAATCTCCACATATAAACTTCTTTCCATCTGTCTCTATTGTTTGCCATTTTAACTGCTTCTTTCCAGGATTTTCCCTTTTCCTTAAGTATACTTCCAATACTCCCATTCCAGGTTTGTCTAGGTCTTCCTCGCTTCTGTTTTTCCTATATTCGGGCTTCATACACTTGTTTCACCTGTCTATCATCCTTCATTCTCTGTACATGTCCCCACCATCCCAGCTGTCTTTGTTGTATATATTCCATAATTGCTTATACTCTCAGCCTTCTCCTTACTTCTGTATTCCTTATTCTGTCCTTCCGTGTAACTCCTTGTACTGCTCTCAGGTGTTTCATTTCGGCGGCTTGTATCTTGTTTTTCTGCCTGTCTGTTAGGGTTCATGATTCACATCCATATGTCAGGATTGTCCTAGAAATTGCCTTGAACACTTTTATTTTTGTTTGTTTCGTCACCTCTTTCTTCCTAATGAGTTTATTATTTATTGCATAGTAAAGTTTGTTCGTGTTTTTTTTTTTCGATTCTTTCATTAATTTCTTTGTCTTGTTCTCCAGTTTCATCCATTATCACTCCCAGATAGTTATATTGTTCCACTTGTTGTATTTTATTCCCTTCTATGTAAATATTTGTTTGTTGGTTTTCCATTGTCATTACTTTTGTTTTATCTATATTAATTTTCATACCTTCTTCCTTAAACGCTTTATTCCAAATATTGAGGTTTCCTTGTAATTGTCTCTCATTTTCCGCCACCAGCACAATATCATCAGCAAAAGCCCCTTCAGATACTTCTATTCTTTTCAGCTTTCAGTATCCTATTGTCATTCTTTTCACTTTTATTTCGCACTTCTTGATTATTTCATCCATGTATACAGTGAACAATGTTGGGCTCAAGCTTCCTCCCTGCCTCAAACCTTCCTGTGTTGTAAATCCCTTCGACTTAATGTTGTTTTTTATTACATACTGCACATTCTTGCTGTATATTCCCTTTATTATTCTTATTGCCTTTTTGTTTATTCCTTTGTTTTCTAGGCTTTTCCATATGTTTCATAAAAATATATGGAACAAAAATAATGCAATAGCTTGTCATTAAATCAGGAACCTAAACATACTGTTGTTCCACTAAAAACAGAACAACAGATTTACAACTTTAAAAACAAATTATAAAGTAAAAAATAATAATTCGACGCATGTCTCGGTTTTTGAGAAACTTGCTTTTAAAATTTGCGCTCTGTATTCGGTACACACACACACACACAGACTTACGAGGACTATCTTTTAAGTTTTTACAGAAACAATGAGAGAAAAAAAAATTTGTACAAATCATTTTATTGTTTCTCAAAATATTCGCCTTTAAGATTTATATACTTTTGCATGCGTTCGAACCAATTCTTGAAACATTTTGACATTGAGACATTAATTCGATGCTTTTCTCCGTCAAATAATCAATTGTTTGACGTGCTGTGTGAGAGCTGGCATTGTTATGATGAAAAATGATGCGACGTTTTCGGTTGTTTTTCCTGATTTCATCGATGACTTCTGGTTAACAAATTGTTGTATACCATTTAGCATTAACTTCGATCCTCTAAAGTAATAGTTGCAACATATTCAGCATAACCAAAGGAACAAGCGATCATTTTCTTGGAAGTGCTTTGCTATCGAACCACTTTTGTTGGATTCGGTTCATCTCAGAACATCCAAACAGCTGATCGTTGCCTATTTTCCGGCTCGTACGATTATATTCAAGTTTCGTCTCCTATTATGATGTTGTATACGGATTTAGCATGCCCTCGGTCGAATTTTTTGAACATTTTCTTACACCAATTGACACGGTCAAATTATACGAAATCCATCGGAAACAGATCTTTTTTACAGCTAAATGTTCATGCAATCGAATGTACTGCAGCTCGATATGCCTAAGAATGCGTCTATCTCACGGTAAATCTGCTGAGCCTCTTCAATCATGTTGCGCACAGCATCGATGTTTTTTGGCACAACAACCGATTTTGGTAGACCTTTACGAAATTCATCGCTAACGGAAGAACGACCATGACGAAATTCTGCAAACCAATTGTAAACAGTGTTTTCTGATGATGATTCATTACCAAAAGTAGAACGAAACAATTGGAGACATTGTTGTTGAGTTAGGCCTTTACTAACACCATAAAAAATCATCCAACGAAAACCTTCACGTTTGTTGACAAAACTACTTTTTTAAACTCTCACTGTAAACAAACTACTCTGTCAATTTCTAAGCTGCCACTGTTTTAACAATAACAAATATCAAGTTTTACAACAATGATAATGTTACATCTGAATAGTGCCATCTAGTAGTCGGTTGTAAAAAAAGACGGCCTTCGTATATCATTTTCAAGTTTGACGCGATTTTTTTTCACTGTTTTGATGGTAGTCACAGGTGAGAAACTGAACTTTCATAAATATGATGTTGTAAAATGGAAGCCAGTACTTGACAACAAAGTCAACTTTCAATAAGTTTTTCTTACATATTGTTGGAGTCTTAAGATGTTGAAAAGAATTGTCTAAAATGTATCCATCTGTAATTGTTATAATTGTTTTCCAATTTCTTTGGGGACATGGTAACAGAGCTGTTATTTTATATTGTGGAAACTAACTTACATGTCTTGAATTGATTCAGCCGATACTTGGTGGAGATCCATAACTAGAAACTTTCCAAGAAGTAAAACACTACTTAAATTTCCACACAAAACCATCTGAAGAAGCTGTCGTACAGCGAAACATGTTATGGTGTTAAAAATCAAAATTTAGTGGAAATTTAAGTAGTGTTTTACTTCTTGCAAAACTTCAACTTACATGTCTTTTTTTTAACGTTCACTTCCCCGCCTGAGTAGAGATTTTATTCTTTTTATACTCTAAGGATTTCGGCGAGGATGTCGTAATACCCGTCAACACTGTCCAAGTGCCGAAACATTCATTTTTGTATTTCACGGCACTTTTACACCACGCGGTAGTGCTGCCATGAACGTTACTGCTTTTAAGATTTATACACTTTTGCATGCATTCGAACCAGTTCTCGAAACATTTTTTTCACTCTGAAGTTGATACCTCAAAAACATGGTTTCGGAAGGATTTAACAGCTTCTTGAGGTGATGAAAATCGCTCTCCACGCTTTTTTTTGACATTTCGGAACAAAAAGAAGTCATTAGGTGATAAATCAGGTAAATACGGGCAATGAGACATTAATTCGATATTTTTCTCCATCAAATAATCAATTGTTCGATGTGCTGTGTGAGAGCTGGCATTGTCATGATGAAGAATGATACGACGTTTTCAGTTGTTTTTCCTAATTTCACCGACGATTTCTGGCTAACAAATTGTTGTATACCATTTAGCATAACTGTTCTTTCCTCTAAAGTAATAGTTGCAACATGTCCAGCATAACCAAAGAGACAAGCGATCATTTTCTTGGAAGTGCTTCGCGATCGAACCACTTTTGTTGGATCCGGTTCAGCTTGGAACACCCAAACAGTTGATCATTGCTTAGTTTCCAGCTCGTACGAATATATCCAAGTTTCTTTTCCGATTACGATGTTGTATACGGATTTTGCATGTCCTCGATCGAATTTTTTGAGCATTTCCTTACACCAATTGACACGAGCCTGTTTTTGAGTTTCGGTCAAATTATGCGGAATCCATTGGGAACAGATCTTTTTTACAGTTAAATGTTTATGCAACCCAATGTACTGTACTGTACGGTCTTCGATATGCCTAAGAATGCCTCTATTTCACGGTAAGTCACATACTGAGCCTCTTCAATCATGTTGCGCACAACATCGATGTTTTTTGGAACAACAACCGATTTTGGTCGACCTTCACGAAATTCATCACTGACGGAAGCACCCCCATGACTAAATTCTGCAAACCAATTGTAAACAGTGTTTTCTGATGATGATTCATTACCAAAAGTTGAACGAAACGATTCGAGATATTATTGTTGAGTTAGGCCTTTACTAATATCATAAAAAATCATCCAACGAAAACCTTTACGTTTGTTCACAAAACTATTAAAAACTACTCGGTCAATTTCTAAGCTGCCGCTGCTTTAACAATAACAAATATCAAATTTCGCAGCAATGGTAATGTCACATCCAAATAGTGCCATCTAGTAGTCAGTTGTAAAAAAAAGGCGGCCCTCGTCTATCATTTTCAAGTTTGACGCGATTTTATACTGTTTTGATGGTAGTCACAGGTGAGAAATTGAACTTTCATAAATATGATGTAAAATGGAAGCCAGTACAAAGTCTACTTTCAATAAGTTTTTCTTTCTATAGTTGGAGTCTCAAGATGTTGAAAGGAATTGTCTAAAATGTATCAATCTGTAATTGTTCTTTTACATGTCTTTTTTTATCGTTCACCTCCTCGCCTGAGTCGAGATTTTACTCTTTTTATATCCTAAGGATTTCGGCGAGGATGTCGTAATACCCGTCAATATGTTCCAAGTGCCGAAACATACATTTTTGTATTTCACGGCACTTTTTACACTAAGAGGTAGTGCTGCCACGGATGTTATTGCATTTCTGCAAACAACTACTACCTATGTACGTGGCCAGGCCAAATATACTTAAATAAATTAATAAATACGTATACTGACCTGCCGGGATTGAACCCGAGACTTTCTGCACCGCAAGCAAGTACTACGTTATATAGCCATGGGCCGTCAACGTCTGCAAAAACGTACTCGGAATCGATCATTTAATACTTATCTATCTATAATGTTTCAAGAGCTCTTGAATGTACTGAAATGAATCTTACTATTATTTTTAACCAAAATAATATATTATATATATATATATATATATATATATATATATATATATATATATATATATATATATATATATATATATATATAGCCGTGAATCTTATCCATAATAATAATAATAATCTTTTTATATTTAATATTAAAAAAAATAAGTCTTTATTGTCTAATTCTAACTCAAAAAACCTGACAAAGAAATCACAAAGAAAAAAATTACTCACCCCCTGGATCCATCGAAATCAATCCCAAACACACCAGATATATATGCGCGACAAACCCAACCACCAGAGCCAAACCAAGCCACGTAAAAAAGGCTATGGAAACAAGTAAAGGTCATCATTGTCCCCCTCGTCATATCAGCCATAGGTCTTACACCAACAACATTCACACCACACTTAGTACAATTAGAACTCAACACAAACATACACAAAAACATTCAGAAGTCAGTGATTTTGAAAACATGTAACATTGTGTATTAGACAATGGTAATAGCGTTTTTGCTGATTTGGCTTAAGCCCGTCAGTCAAACATGGAACCACATTAACCAAATGTGAGAAAGAACAAAAGTACCAAATAAATCTTTATTATCTAACAGATATACCATTTACATGACAATTAAGCATAAATAACATATTACAAAGGAGACAGTGAGAAAAAAAGAAAAGTAAGGTATTAATATAGAACAGAGGAGACAAATAACATTAAAATCACATAGAATTAAATAAAACTGGAAAATTAAAATTAAAATGATGCACTTGGAATAAATACCTATATATGCAACAATTTAATTTTTAAACATTTGACAAATTGCGCAAATGATAGGTTGTTCACGTCAATGTCGTTACAAGTACTGTTGAAAACGCTCGCAGCCTGAAACAGTGGTGTTTTGAAGAGAAAATTAGTTAATGCGATAGGTAAATAGAAAACAGAAGAGGTTCTGACCAATCTATTAGGAACGTGAAAATTTACTGGAAATAATAAATCAGGAGAGTCAACAAGAGATTTACGTAATTTTATAAGGAAACAGGCCAGATGGTAATTTCTTCGATTCGTTAATAAAGGTAGCTGAAAACGTTCAGTTATAATGATCTCATCGACACCCCTATCAGGGTACATTCCATCATATTTTAATATAAGAAATTTGGCAAACTTTCTCTACCTGCCTAATATACTTAGCGTGAATTGGATTCCAAACAATGGCACCATATTCAAGTCGTGAAAGCACATAGCTCGATTATAAAGTTTTTAATGTTTTACTACTATGAAAACCACTAGAATTACGTATTATGAAACTCAACGTCCTCATCACAGTACTACAGATCCAATTAATATGATCGGCAAACGAAAGTTTCGGATCAAAAATAATTCCAAGGGCCTTGATGGTATTACAGCGTGCAATATCTTCATTATCTAACTTATACTGGAAGTCAATGGTGCTAAATTTATTCGAGTGGGTCAAAAAGAAGCACTTACCGTCATTCAATGGCAGCCTATTCAACTCACACCATTGCTGTAACGACGCTATATCATGTTTTAATGAAAGGCAATCAGTATAGTCTCTTAAGGTGCGGAAAAGCTTTAGGTCGTCAGCAAACAAAAGAAAATTACTAGTTATGTTATCACCAATGTCGTTAATTAAGAGTGAAAAAATTAAAGGTGCAAAGTTGCTATCTTGTGGTGCACCACTTGTGGCACTAAACGTTGAGGATCTATGGCCACGAATTTCGACGTACTGTAAGCGGTCATACAAATAGGACTCGAAAAAGTAATTAGGTTATTGCTGAAACCTAGTCTATTTAGCTTATATAGAAATATGGAATGATCAACTCTATCAAAAGTCTTCGAGAAATCATTGTATACAGCATGAACTTGCATTTGTTTGTCTAAAACATTGCCCGTAAATTGAGCAAATTAAGCCAAATTACTTATTGTACTGCGTTTGCTGACAAAACCATGTTGATTTACAGAAATCAGGCTTTTAACCTGTACAAAAATACATTGGTATATTGACATCCCAAAGACTTTGGCGAATATCTGTAATAAAGATACCGGTCTATAATTAGATATATCATTTGCGTCACCCTTTTTAAATTCGGGAGTGATTTTGGCCTTCTTCCATACGTCAGAAAATCTGTTCGTTTTTAGAGATAAGTTGAATATATAAGGTAAATGTATCAACGAAGCATGAGCACAATCCCTTATAATAAAGCTAGGAATATTATCAGGGCCACAAGTAAGTTTTTCCCTTAGTCCTTTCAATGCTATTAGTATAGTTTACTTTGGAAAACAATCAAGAGCGATACATAAATTAGAAGTGAATACTTCGTTTTTGGGGATGCAATCTGACGGCGCACTATATACACTCCCAAAAAAGCCGGCAAAGGCATTAGCAATTTTATCCGGCTCAGAGAATTGAAGATTGCCCAATTTAAGCACATCAGGCAAATAAGTTAAATATTAACTTTACTACCTTGCAAATTACCAAATCGATGCCTTAGCATCATCGGTGTATATAACAACTCATTTGGCTCAGTCAATGTCGTAGTTAGTACTACTTTTCATAAAAGTGTTAAATAAAGAGTTTCTTCTAATAGTGTAATGGCTTCAGTATATGTAATAATATTTTTCGTATTGTATCTCACGAATGCTATAAACTGAATACGATTAGAAATATTTGTGAATTCGTTCATCTGTAATGTTTTTAACTTTGCGGTTTCTTTTTACCAACTATTTCTTACATTATTTCAACAGCTGTTGATAAAATCAGATCTCCAGCAATTGTATGTTCCTTAATAGTTTTTACCATGTGAAATGTTAGTCGACAACTTGCTAATAATGCATCTTGATTGGTAATGTTTGCTGATATAAAAGTGACTTGCCCCTGGTGGAGGGAGTTTAGCTTTTCTTTCAAGGAATTCCACAATCTTATCTTTTTTATCTCAATGTTTTCTGTCTAAATATTGAAGTAGCTTTGACGGCTTCATAGTTTCTTTTGACTAGACTTTTCGATAAACTACATACTGCAGTTTGTTGAAAATAACGGTAAAACCGTGTTGAAGATATTCTTCCTTATACAGTCTGTCAAGTAAGAACGTGACCGCTCGTATTCTTGAAAAAATGTGTTTGGAGACTATTTTTTCCATCAATGTATTCTTTGGTGTGCTAACAACGACGCAATTACCTTAGTAAGTTGTCCAATCGCCTTCTGCATCAGTAATCGCCTGGTATGCTGTCGACGTGGTTTTCTGCATACTCTGCAAATTTTTCGAATCTCGCGAGACAACTGAGCCAACGTCCTCAGAATCTTTCCTCTGAGCTTTCTCTTTACAAGGGACCAAACGTTTTCAATAGGGTTGGCGTCCGGCGATTGTGAGGGCCACTCTAGTATCTTATCGTGAGCCGAAGCGAGCCGCTTCGCGACGTGATTTTCGCCCAGCAAAGGTTTCTTCAACGTACTTCGGCATTTGACATCAAGACCAGGAAGATGTTGTCGAAGGGTCTCATGGGAAAGATTCAAACCCGGTTCTCTTAATCTTGTCGCTTCTTGACGTCAATTTCGGGCCCAGTGAAAGCAAAGACACGATTCGTTCTTCGACTTTCAAAGTAACTTTGCTTACCGAGCCAACTTTTGGTAAGTTGTTGACATTTTTCGTCTCGTTAAAATGATTTACCCACTTTTTAACTAACGATACCGACTTTTTAATATATTTAGCGCCCACGGAATGTGTCTTTTTAGGTCTCTTGGAACAAAGAAAGACTGCCTCGAATCGACGTGCAAACAAGTGGATTTTGGATTTTACGTGATTTCGAGGAAAGTTCGGAATCGACTGATACTTTCACTGAAATCCGTCGTAGGAACGGTCCCCTCTACCGATTTTTTATTGAATCGCTAGAATCACATCTACCAGAAATGAAGTATCGCTGACACTTCTTACTTGACAGACTGTACAATCTATTTTCTTTATATTCGTATCACTTTCAGGCATTAATAGTTCTAATAGTCTTTCTCAAATCTATCCATATTAAATACAATAATGAAAACTAAGTCGTAACTTCGTTAAGTATTCAATACCTCCACTCAGTAATCAACAGCACAGCGTACAAGTTGGAAATTATACCTCATTACACTTCGCTGCTTATATAAAGCCAAACTGAATTTTCCAGAAACCTCCAGTGGCATTTAAACTTCTCTTGTATATCATGGAAAATTTTAGAAACACGCAAAAACAAAATGCGCTACTTGGGTAGAGATGACGCAAGTAACAAAGAAACAAATTTGGTGACAGATGACGCCAGCAATAAAAAAAAAAAAATTGGTTTGGTGGTAACAGATATTCCTAGTCATTTGGCTATCCAGTTTATGTTTTATTAAAAATGAAGTTGAATACGGAAATAAGGCATGGGGGGGGAGTCACCATCAAACGAGCGTTCAGCTTTATACTACTGTGCTTGTGTAAATAATTGGATTTAAAAACAAAGTAAAATATGAGACTATAAGATATCAACCCTTATGAGTATTAACATTGCTTATATTATTTCACGAAATTCATTAGACTTTTCAATCGTAGATTGTTTATTTACGTAACATGTAATTTGTGAACTATAACGTTTGTTAAAAAAAAACTGTATTACGAGTATTGAATCATTTTTAATTATTTTTATATTTTTAATAATTTTATTATGCAGTAAAAAATGATGATATTGTTGAGGAAAAACTTCAATTCTGACGTGCATGTGCCCCTTCTGTTCATATTAGATAAGCCTCTATGGCTATAAAATAAACTTATATTTTATATTATATCTATAATATATATAAAATGCAACGTCTCTCTTTCTGTCTCTCCGTTAGTGCGCTTATCACTTGAGAACCACTTATCCGATTTACGTGCTTTTTTTTTAAAAAAAAAAAACATATATTCTCTGGCCAAGTTATAGGCTCTATTTTATTACGTTAGGTAACAATAATCAGTGACGATAATAGCGAATCAAGCCGGAGAAAAGTTTGCCGCTAGCGCGTTCTCTTGCCATCCACTGCCTAAAGTTTAGACCCAAAACTATTAAATATGGAACAATATCATGTAGCAAAGAATATAATATATATAAAATGCAACGTCTCTATGTCTATCTGTCTGTTTGTCCGTTAGTGCGCTTATCACTCGAGAACCACTTATCCGATTTACGTGTTTTTTTTTTTAATTCATACATTTGTTCTCTAGCCAGGTTATATATAATCTTCTATATATATATATATATATATATATATTATATATATATATATATGTATATATATATATATATATATATATATATATATATATATATATATATATATATATATATATATGTTATATATATATAGAATGCAACGTCTTTCTGCCTGTCTGTCGGATTTGTCCGTTAGTGCGCTTATCACGCGAGAACCACTTATCCGATTTACGTGTTTTTTTTTAATTCATACATTTGTTCTCTGTTCAAGTTATCTATATCTTCTATATATATAAAATGCAACGTCTCTCTCTCTGTTTGTCTGTTCGTGCTTTTTTTTAAAACATATATATGTTCTCTGGCCAGGTTATAGGATATATTTTATTACGTTAGGTATCATAGCATATATTTTATTACGTTAGGTAACATAATAAGCAGTGACGATAATAGTGAATCAAGTCGGAAAAAAGTTTGCCGCTAGCGCACTCTCTTGCAATACACTACCTAAACCATTAAATATGGAACGACATGATGTAACAAAGAATACCATACACATAAAATGCAACGTCCCTCTGACTGTCTGTCTGTTTATTAGTGCGCTTATCATTCGAGAACCACTTATCCGAGTTACGTGTGGTTTTTAAATCTTAACTGAATATTTATCAAAAAAAATCTATAATATTTATATATATATATATATATATATATATATATATATATATATATATATATATATATATATATATATATATATATATATATATAAAACCCAACGTCTCTCTGTTTGTCTGTCCATTTGTGCGCTTAGCACTCAAGACTCACTTATCCGATTTACGAGTTTTTTTATAAAATTCATATGTTCTATGTTCCGTTAGATAACATAAGGAAAAAGTTGTGACGATAATAGTGAATCAAGTCCACGCGAGCACTGCTAGTTGTAATACATTTTAAATACTAATGGTATTATAATTATTATATGAGGTTAAAAGATTGGAATAAATAACATTAAGGCAATATTTGTTTTCTTTTATATTAAATAACACTGAATTTATATAAATTTCTGCCTTTTTTAAAAATAACATCAGTATTTTAATCTTATTGTTATAATTTTACAATCTATAATTATATTTTAATAACTATTATGTTAATTTTCTGGCACATATCAATTTTATATTTATTTAGCTTTTATTATGTGAACTCTGTGTAATGTTTAGTAGATACCAAAACAGATATAATGTGACATGGCCCTGAGAGTCGTTGATCCTGCAAAATATGTATTATTTTTATCTCATTTCCGAGATTTTTATTACTTATGTTCCCACAATTAGACACTGTCAGCTTACAGAGCTTATAAATATTATTGAAAATGCAATTTTGCAGTTATCACTATACCCGTATATTTAAGTCAGTAAAATAAAATTGTATTAAACTAAATTCGCATGTTGGGGGTTATTAATTTTCGAGTTCTATTCCTGGTCGGCAAGTTGAGCCGGGAAGTACCTGCGTAACCTTTACGCTGCAAGGGGATCCATTAATATGATGGGGCACTTAGGCCAAACTCCAATAAAACCACAACAATATTTATTAATTATTATGTACTTCTATAATAATAAACTATTTTTGGGGAGGAACGATATATATATATATATATATATATATATATATATATATATATATATATATATATATATATATATATATATATATACGAGGCAGGTTTGAAAAGTCCGTGCCAAAATAAAAACTACTTATGTGTTTGAGGTAAACCTTTTTTATTTTTCGACATAGTCTCCTTTTAGGCTTATACACTTCGTCCAACGATGTTCTAGTTTCTTGATCCCTTCCGAATAATAAGATTTGTCCAAGTCTGCAAAATATCCATTAGTGTCTGCAATCACCTCCTCGTTTGAATAAAATCTTTGTCCCGCCAGCCATTTCTTCAAATTGGGGAACAAATAGTAGTCCGAGGGAGCCAAGTCTGGAGAATAGGGGGGATGTGAAACGAGTTGGAATCCTATTTCCATTAATTTTGCGACCACAACTGCTGAGGTGTGTGCTGGTGCGTTGTCGTGATGGAAAAGGACTTTCTTGTGGGCCAATCGCGGGCGTTTTTCTTGCAGCTCGGTTTTCAAACGGTCCAATAACTATGAATAATATTCACCTGTAATAGTTTTACCCTTTTCCAGATAGTCGATGAGGATTATCCCTTGCGAATCCCAAAAGACATTCGCCATAACCTTTCCGGCCGAAGGAACGGTCTTCGCCTTTTTTGGTGCAGATTCCCCCTTGGTAACCCATTGTTTAGATTGTTGTTTGGTCTCAGGAGTATAGTAATGTATCCATGTTTCATCTACAGGGACGAAACGACGCTTAAAGTCCTCCGGATTCTTCTGGAACAGCTGCAAACCATCCTTGCAACACTTCACACGATTCCGTTTTTGGTCTAGCGTGAGCAATCGCGGCACCCATCTTGCGGATAGCTTTCTCATGTCCAAATGTTTATGCAAAATATTATGTACCCGTTCAGTCGAGATGCCCACAGCACTAGCAATCTCACGCACCTTAACTCTTCTGTCATCCATCACCATATCATGGATTTGATCAATGATTTCTGGAGTCGTAACCTCCACAGGCCGTCCAGAACGTTCAGCGTCACTTGTGCCTATATGGCCAGTCCGAAAATTTTGAAACCACTTATAAACTGTTCTAATCGAAGGTGCAGAGTCACCATAATGTTTATCAAGTTATCAAGTTAGTCTCCTGAGGCGTTTTGCCTTTCATAAATTAATATTTAATCACCACACGAAATTCTTTTTCGTCCATTTCTTGAAAATCACTCGACTTCCTTGATTCACACGAATGCCAAACACAAAGAAATAGACCAATATGGCTGAAACTTGGTGTGCATTCATTCAAGGGATGCTACTAACTAAACATGACCTCGATACGCGCCGGTGGTGCCATCTCTCTGACTTTGCACGGACTTTTCAAACCAGTCTCGTATATATATAATATATATATATATATATATATATATATATATATATATATATATATATATATATATATATATATATATATATATATATATATATATATATATATATATATATATATATATATATATATATATATATATATATATATATATATATATGTTTTCCAAAATCCGAGTAATGTTGTGTTTGTTTTCTGACCGTTGTATGTGTTAGACCACAAATAATAATTACTACGGAAGTGTATTGTTAGCAAGAAAGAGAAAGAATTCCTAGAATTTCAAATTTTGCGTTGCAAACATCTTAAAAGATTCAAGGGTACGATGGACGTGGGTCGATAAAAAATCTAAATGTGCTTCAAAAGTTTATACGGCCTGTAACGACTTCAGTATTGTTTTAAATTCTGATTTAAACCATATCCATGGTTCTGAAGAACATCTTCCAAGACGAGCTTTGAGTAGTTCAGTTAAAAGAAAAGCTCTAAACAATTTATACAAAAAATCAGCTAAAGTAATTCATCGAGAACTTCGTGATAATGGTGTAGCATTTGAAGAAATTACCACGGACGATAGTGATAAAATCCGAAGAAATATTTACAGAAGTAGGCGAAGTAAAATACCACCATTGCCTCGAACACAGAGTAAAGTTTTTGAGACACTAGAACCTCATTCATAGTTTCAAAAATGGGCATTATATACCCATAGTATATTATTTATTACCAGGCAAGAGTAAAACTGTGTATAAAATGTTTATTTAAGTTAGTAATAGATAAGTGCACTGAAAGTGACTTTCAGTTTCAGCCAAATAATATTGTCACTGATTTTGATTTATCTATTCATAGTAAACGAGACATGGGAAAATTGTCATATTATAGGAAGCAGATTTTACTTGTGGGTGAAAATTCGTGAAACGGAACACCTTTTCGGAAATCCAAATTTGTAATATTACATAACATATAGGTAGTGAACAAGCTCTGAAATATTTTCAGTTAATGTTGATTATTTAATTGTTATAAACAATACAAGTTTTAGGTCAATTTTTTTTCAAAAATTCATAACTTGGAAACTGATTTTTTTTATGAAAATTCTAGTTAAGACAAAAATGGCCAGAAACATGAATTAAAAAAAATGCATAATGAAAAAAACTTTTAATGACAAAAAAAATCACTTTATTATAAAGAAATTAGAATTTAATAAGGTTCTTAACCACTTATCGACAATAGGTTTGATTTCGTAGATGCGCCAATGTTTTCTGCAGAAAATGAAAAAAAAAATCTTTCGGCCCTCATTTGACCCCCAAATGGTGTTAATTTTTAGGAGCGTGGCGTGGCGCAGTGCAAAGCGGCTTGGCGCAACGTAGTGTTATTAGATGCACATATAATTTAAGATAATAATAATAAAGATTAATTAGAAATCGTTTAATTTTCATAAGACTTTTTAGGAAACCTTCAACAGCAAAAATTTATAATAATTGAGAAATATTGTCGTAATGCTAAATTAATGGATTTTTCAGGAATTTGGCATGAGTTTCATATTGCAGTTTTAGACAATAATCAAATTTTATTCTCTTAAAAAACTTTTGAGCCCAAATATACATAGGCATCGTCGGCATTGAGAATTTTCGCACTATCAGTTTGACGTCTTCTTCTTTCGTATATGGTTACCCATATAGGTAAGAAATTACCTGTTTTCTCCTCTTAAGCCACTTCTGATTTTGATGTGTTTATTCCATTCCTTTGTCCTTTGTCGTACTACTTTCGCTACGTCTTGTATGTTACTCATTTCTGTTAAGTCCTTGCCTCTAATTCTGTCGTAGAGTGTCTTTCCATGAATCGTTCTTATTACCTTCATTTCTGCTGTTGTCATCATTTGCATCGTTTTTCAGGTATCCGCTCTGGTTTCCGCCGCGTATGTCAGATATATTCTTGTTTTACTTTCGTTGTTGATATATTTGTTTTTCCATATTATGTCTTTCATACATCCTGAAATACGCGAGGCTTTCATCGTTATCTTTTTGACTTCTTGTTGTATGTTACCATTACTTGTTATTTCTGTTCCTAGATAAATAAATTTCATGACCTGTTCCATCGATTTCAAGCTTACACTTTATGGGTTCTTTGGCTGTTACTATACATTGTGTTTTTTTGGTGTTGATTGTCAAGTTGAAGTGTTTAGCTTCAAAGTCGGCAGTGTCATCCGCATAGCATATAATATGAAACTAAGCGTTTCCCATTTTATATCCTGTTTCTTTGGGAAGTTGTTCTATGATTCTATCCATAATCATATTAAAAAAATTGGCTCAGTAAATCTCGTTGTTTTAAACCGTCGTTGATGTTTATTTGTTCGCTTGTCGTATATCCTACTTTAATTGCTATTTTACAGTTTTTGTTCATTTCGTGTATTATTTGTATTATCCTTTAACTTGGTTTTCTTTCATTATATTATATCTGTGATGCTTACTCTATCGAATGCTTTTGTCATGTCCACAAAACAATATATGTCGGTTTATTAAACTCTAGTGACTTTTCAGTTATTTGTTTTAGGATAAATATGGCATCAATAGTGGATCTATTTTTTATGAATCCTTGTTGCTCTTCTTTTATCTTAATATCCTTTGTCATTAATTCCAAGATAAGTTTCGTGAGTGCTTTCAAGGTGCTATTTAGGAGAGTTATTCCACGATAGTTTTCGGGGGATGCTTTCTGTTCTTTTTTTGAATATGGATCGTTATGCTATTTTTTCATTCTTTTGGTATGGTTTTCTGTTCTATAATGCTTCTGAAAAGAACGCTTATTTCTTTGTGTAATTGTTGTCCTCCATATTTCAGCATTTCGTTGGTTATACTGTCCGGTCGGGAACTTTTCCGATATTTAAGTTGTTTCAAAAGTTCCATAACTTCATTGTCTGTTATTTCTATTGTCGTTTCTTGTTCTTCTTCAAATGTTTGTGATTCTTTACTTTCTACTCCTTTGTATAGGCATTTTCCATTTTTCTATTGTAATTTGGTTCGTTTGTACAGTATCCTTCCAGTTATTTTCTTTATATTTAGATTTTTTCTGGGTCCAGTAAAGGCAATTTTGTTTATTATCCAGCCAGTTAAAATAAAAATGTGCTTTAGCTGAGAATAAGATTTAGTAAATGTTGAGAAATGTTTAAATATTTGATTAATGGAACTGAACTTCTGAGAGAGATTCATGCACCTGCTATATCGTGTAGAAACGCAACGTGTATCAAGAGGTAGAAGTCCCTCTGAACTGTCGCCCTGTCCAAGTTTTATTTTTAGGTTTCAGCACCCATCGTCGCACTCGAAATTTCTGCCCCGCAATAGTCGTAGAAGTATTTTATTTGTAAATTCTCACGTACGAAAGACACATTTGGTAACTTTGGAATCTGTCTTTTTTTCAGAGGCGACCTTTCTTGCCAACGAGAAGAGGCTTTGGAGCCCCGAAACTTTGATGTTATGTGGCTAAAAATAACGATTCAAAAAATCACAAGGTTCATCTGCATCCTCTATCGCCCACCAAGTGATACTAACATCAGAACCCTTTTCGCTTCCCTTGCAGACACCATCGATCATTTACAAATTAACTATTCAAATGCCGAAATTGCCATTCTGGGCAACATCAACTGGCTTAAGTATTCAAATATTACCAACGAATAAGGTTGTGAAGCTGAATCATTCGCAATCAGTTGTGGCTTAACTCAGCTTATTGACGAATCAACACGGATCCCTGATCGAGACGGGGAGCTCGCCAGTCTCCTTGATCTGTTTTTAACCACCAATCCAGAGATTTAAACGGTCACCGTAAATGCTTTCGACATCGAGTACCCTACTAATCATTGACAGAGAGGCGCCTAAACCGCGCAAGATTTGGCACTATAAATCTGCTAAATGGGAAAATCTCATGGAGTATTTTCGAACTTTCCCTTGGTTAGATGTTTGTTTTGGATCCGACGACCCATCTGACTGCGCCAAGGAGATTTCCGATGTTATTTTGGCTGGTAAGGAAGTTTACATCCCTTTTTCGAAGAAATGCCCTTCCAACGGCAAGGCTTGGCCTGACCGACAATGCAAAGAAAACATCTTGCCTACCGACAATGTCTTCAAAATCCTAACGTCATAAATCGTAACACCTTTGTTCATGTCCCGAGCAGATGCAAAGAAATTATCGACAAAACCAAGGAGACACACAATTCACGAATTAGAAACAAACTTCTCGCTTGTCCCAACAATTCCAGGTCCTTTTGGTCAGGCGCTAAGGCAGTTAGCTAAAATTTCACCAAATCCACCATATCACCACTCACACGGCTAGATAATTCTATTGCAACGACACCTGTTGAGAAAGCGAACTTGTTGGCTGAATTGGCTCTGAAAACACCACCTACTATTCCCATATTGCAGTCAAGGATGCTCGATATTGTCTTCAGATAGCGTATCATAAAACATATTTTAATGAAGTTAGACATCAAAAAAGCTTCTGGCGCTGACGAAATAACTGCTATAATTCTCAAAAGCTGTGCGAGAGAACTAACACCCGTTTTCTATAGACTTTTCAACCTATCTTACAGAAAGGGAATATTTCCTTCCTACTGGAAATGTGCCATAGTTCAGCCGATACCTAAAAAGACAAGAAGACCTTATCAAATAACTACTGACCAGTCGCACTACTTTCAATAATATCGAAAGTCATGAAAAAGGCCATCAATCAGCATCTTCTAAAATATCTTGAAGGATTCAACATTACTAGCGATCACCAATATGGCTTTCGTAAACACAGACCAACAGGAGATCTTCTGACTTATGTTACAAATGTTTGGAACAACGCAATTGAACACTTTGGAGAATCTCGAGCGATTACTCTTGATATATCCAATACATTCGACCGTGTTTGGCACGATGGATGGTTGGCTAAGCTACGCTCTTCTGGTATGTCTGAAAAGTTCTATTTGTAGCTCTCATGTTTACCTTACTAGTGGCAGTCGCCGGATTTCTTTCTAACACTTTCACATCAACGCCGGTGTGCCCCAAGGCTCCATACTGTCTCCTACTCTCTTTCTCATTTACACACATTAACGATCTGCTGGAAAAGACCGGAATCCAATCTACAGTTTTGCAGATGACAGTACGTTTATCTCTTCATTCACTTTAAACGCTCGTACATCGGCTACTCAGACGAATATCCGCAGACACCAGGATGGCATCCAACTTAACAAAGACTTGGAAGAAATTCTATCTTAGGGTGACAGCAACCAAGTGGAATTTAACACTACAAAAACCCAGGCGGGTTTTTTTTTTCTAAGAAAGTTAACATTGCTGAACCAGACATAGTTATTTTGGGACATTCCATTCCTCTAACATCGTCACTTAATTTGTTGGGCGTTAACTTGCGAACAAATAGGTCCTAGCATGAACATGTTGCAAGCATAGCAAAAAGAGGTTCTCAAAAGTGGGGAATATTATTTCGAACCAGAAATCTTTACACCTCACAACAACTGTTAATTCTTTACAAAGCTCAAATTCGACCAACTATGGAATACTGCTCCCATGTTTGGGGCCCTGCTCCCAAACATACACTGCATTTATTGGATTCTATTCAGCGAAGGACTGTTCGTCTGATTGGAGACCCGGAATTGATCGGCGGCCTTGATTCGTTGAAAACATCGAGGAACGGTTCGATGAATGTAGCCCGCTTAATTCCTCCCAGAGCTGTGCATGTTAGAAATACATGTCGCGTTAATACTTCACATCCGTATGAGGTTCATCTCATGCAACCCTTTTCAAGCAGTCTTTTATATGGAGACCCTTTGAAACAATTTGCCCAGGACTGTGTTTTCCACCGAGTACAATTTACAGCGATTCAAAACCAACGTTAGTCGCTTTTTCTGCACACATGTCGCTCCTGTAGCGCTTTAAGGATTTCCCTGCAGCACGTGTGCTAGACCTATAAAAGAAAAAAATTCGCTCTGATAAAACTCTTCGTTGCGTTCGCGCAATGGGTTAAATAAATGTTGACTTGTTTATTGAACACAGTGTACTATTAAATAAAAATCGGCCAAGTGCAAGGTTAAATTACAAGAATTTTTTTCTTTTAAATATGTTTTAAATGTTAACATTATTTTCTATCGGGTTAAATGGACCACTGATGAAAACTATAGCGTCTTCTTATCGGCAGGATAGCTTCACAAAATATAATCCAATGCTAAAAATAACAGCCGGCCGAGTGCAAGTCAGACTTGCGCAATTAGTGTTCCGTACGTTGATTGCTTTTGAAATCAAAATTTTTGTTACGGAAATATAAAATGATCAGTGACTTCAAAAAAAACACACCCTAAATGAGTTTTTGACAAAGTTTTTTTCAATCTTTACTGAAAACTGATGACCTTAAAATTTTTGTGATAAATTATAATGATGATAATTTTCGTTCAATCTACACCCTGTTGAAAATTTTGCAGAGTTTTTTCAATCGACTTTTCGCAATTTTTAAAAAAAAACCAAAAATAAATGTGCGCATACATTATATATATTTTTAAACTCGTGTATTTACAAGCTTTCATTTGACACCCCATTCGATGACCTGGTAAAGAAATTTTTTTTTCACTTAAGATTTCATCCCCAAAAACTAACCCCTTAAGTCAAAATTTAACTTTCAAAACTACACGGCTCTGATGAAGACATCAATTCCTACATAATAATATAGGCAATAGCCAAATTCCAACTTTCTGTGTCAAATTGTTTCGAGAAAAATCGCATGTGACAGACGGAGACAGACAGACATCGAAGTGATCTTATAAGTGTTCCGTACGGAACACTAAAATAGCGAGGGCAAATTTATCTTGCTGAGAAAGAAACAATTTCGACAATCACAAAAGTTTAGTTTCGTTTAAAATTACACAAATGCTATTCTATTTACTTCATTTACTTAAAACATGTAAAAAACAAAAACGAGAAGGTATTTCACGAAAGTTAACAAATTAACAGCGATGAAACGACACTCTATTTTAGATGTCGCATGCAGCATTAAAGATTTTATTACCCAAATCCTAACGTACTTCCATAAAATAAATTCTTTCAGTTAGTTGTGCAGAAACTGTGTCGCAGGATAAAATCAGAATTAAATATTTATTATTCATTTTCAGCTTTAAGTATTTATGTTATCCGATTGCAAATACAAGGAGAGTAATATTTTTATGACAATGTTATTTTTATGTCTATATGTATATAGAGTATGTCAAGTAAGAACGGGTCCGCCATAATTCATTTTTGAAAGATGCGATTCTAGCGATTCAACAAAAAATCGTTAGAAGGAACGTTCGTCTACGACGCATTTTAGTAAAAGTATCAGTCGATTTGGAACTTTCGTCGAAATCATGTAAAATCCAAAATGAATCATTTGTTTGCGTGTCGGTTCGAGGTAGTCTTTCTTTGTTCCTATCCAAAGGGGCCTAAAATGACACATTCCACGGCCGCTAAATATATTAAAAAGTAGGTGTCGTTTGTGAAGAAGTGAGTACATCGTTTTAACGAGACGAAAAATGTCGGTAGGTAAAGTGACTTCGAAAGTCGAAAAACGAATCGTGTTTTTATTTTCACTGGCCCAGAATTTGTCGCTGCGTCAAGGAGCGGCAAAATTAAGATAATCGGGTTTAAACGTGTCTCATGAGACCATTCGACATCTTCGTGCTCATGATGTCAAATTCCGAAGCACGTTGGAGAAACCTTTGCGGAGCGCAAATCACGTCGCGAAGCGGCTCGGTTGGGCCCACGATAAGATATAGAGTGGCCCTCACAATCGCCGGACGCCAACCCAGTTGAAAATGTTTGGTCTCTTGTAAAGAGAAAGCTCAGAGGAAAAGCTCTGAGGACTTTGATTCAATTGTCTTGTGAGATTCAAAAAATTCGAACGTCACTGTTTGCAGAAAATCTAGTCGACAGCACGCTTCGAAGATGCCAGACGATTATTGATGCAGGAGGCGATTGGACAACTTACTAAGGTAACTGCGCCGTTGTTAGCACACCATATGTATCCTCTATCGACCACCAAGTGATACTAACTTTAGAACACTTTTCGCTTCTCTTGCAGACACCATCGATCATTTACAAATTAACTATCCAAATGCCGAAATTGCCATCCTGGGCAACTTTAATGTCCACAATATCAACTGGCTTAAATATTCAAATACTACCGATGAACAAGGTCGTGAAGCCGAATCATTTTCAATCAGTTGTGGCTTGACTCAGCTTATTGATGAACCAACACGGATCCCTGATCGAGACGGAGAGTTCGCCAGTCTTCTTGATCTGTTTTTAACCACCAATCCGGAGATTTACACGGTCAGCGTAAATCCGCCGTTAGGTTCTTCCGACTATAGACTACTTTCGACATCGAGTATTCTACCAATCAGTGATAGAGAGGCGCCCAAACTGCGCAAGATTTGGCACTACAAATCTGCTAAATGGGAAGATCTCATGGAATATTTTCGAACTTTCCCTTGGTTGGACGTTTGGAGGCTTACATCCCTTTTTCGAAGAAATGCCCTTCCAACGGCAAGCCTTGGTTTGACCTAAAATGCAAAGAAGCTGTTGCTTCTAAACATCTTGCATACCGACAGTGGCGTGAAGATCCTAACACCATAAATCGTAACATCTTTGTTTGTGCCAGGAACAGATGCAAAGAAATTATCGACGAAACCAAGGAGGGACACAATCAACGGATTAGAAACAAACTTCTCGCTTGTCTCGGCAATTCCAGGTCCTTTTGGTCAGTCGCTAAGGCAGTTAGTCAAAATTTCACCAAATCCACCATACCACCACTCACACGGCCAGATAATTCTATTGCAACGACACCTGTTGAGAAAGCGAACTTGTTGGCTGAACTCTTTGCTTCAGATTCTACTGTCGATTTCCAAGGAAAAACACCACCTACTATTCCCATAGTGCAGTCTAGGATGCCCGACATTGTCTTCAGACAGCGTATCATAAAACGTATTTTGATGAAGCTAGACATCAAAAAGGCTTCTGGCGCTGACGGAATACCTGCCATAGTTCTCAAGAACTGTGCAAGGGAACTAACACCAGTTTTCTGTAGACTTTTCAACCTATCCTATAGAAAGGGAATATTTCCTTTCTGCTGGAAATGTGCCACAGTTCAGCCGATACCTAAAAAAGGCAAGAAGACCTTGCCAAATAAGTACCGACCAATCGCACTACTCTCAATAATATCGAAAGTCATGGAAAAGGCTATCAATCAGCATCTTCTAAAATATCTTGAAGGATTCAACATTATTAGTGATCACCAATATGGCTTTCGTAAAAATAGATCAACAGGAGATCTTCTGACTTATGTAACACATATTTGGAACAACGCAACTGAACACTTTGGAGAATCTCGAGCGGTTGCTCTTGACATATCCAAGGCATTTGACCGTGTTTGGCACGATGGGCTGTTGGCTAAGTTACGTTCTTATGGTATGTCTGAAAAGTTCTGTTTGTGGCTCTCATGTTTCCTCAGAGAGCGTTCTTTACGAGTGGCAGTCGACGGATTTCTTTCTAACACCTTCACTATCAACGCCGGTGTGCCCCAAGGTTCCATACTATCTCCTACTCTCTTCCTTATTTATATTAACGATCTGCTGGAAAAGACCGAGAATCCAATCTACAGCTTTGCAGATGACAGTACACTTATCTCTTCATTCACATTGAATGCTCGGACATCGACTACTCAGACGAATATCCGCAGACAGCAGGAAGTCATTCAACTTAACAAAGACCTGGAAGAAATTCTATCTTGGGGTGACAGTAACCAAGTGGAATTTAACGCTACAAAAACCCAGGCGGCGGTTTTTTCTAAAAAAGTTAACGTTGCAGAACCCTACATAGTTATGTCGGGGCACTCCATCCCTCTAACATCGTCACTCAATCTGTTAGGCGTTAATTTTGGAGCAAATCTGTCCTGGCATGAACATGTTGCAGGCATAGCAAGGAGAGCTTCTCAAAAGTTGGGAATATTGTTTCGAACCAGAAAGCTTTACACTCCACAACAACTGTTAATTCTTTACAAAGCTCAAATTCGACCAACTATGGAATACTGCTCCCATGTTTGGAGCTCCGCTCCCAAACATACACTGCATTTGTTGGATTCTATCCAGAGAAGAGCTGTTCGTCTGATTGGACACCCGGAACTGACCGACGGCCTTGATTCGCTGGAACATCGAAGAACGGTTGGCGACTTGAGCCTATTCTACAAGTACTTTCATGGAAAGTGTTCGAAGGATGTGGCCCGCTTAAATCCTCCCAGAGCGGTGCATACTTCACATTCGTATGAGGTTCAGCTTGTTACTCCTCGTACAAACGCTTTTCAAGCAGTCTTTTATATGGAGAACATCATACCTTTGGAATAGTTTGCACAGGACTGTGTTTCCCATCGAGTACAATCTACAGCGATTCAAGAACAACGTGAATCGCTTTCTCCGCACACGTGTCGCTCCTCTAGCGCTTTAGGGATTTCCCTGTAGCACGTGTGCTAGACCCATAAAAAAAAAACCAAAGAATACATTGATGGCAAAAAATGTTCTCGCAACACATTTTTCTCAAGAATACCAGCGGTCACGTTCTTACTTAACAGACTGTACTTCCATAAAATAATTTTTTTAAATTAGTTGTGCAGAAATTGTATCGCAGAATAGAATCAGAATCAAATATTTCTTATTCATTTTCAGCTTTAAGTATCTGTGTTAACCGACTGCAAATACAAGGAGAGTAATATTTTTTTTATCACAATGTTGTATTTATGTCTATATGTATGTACAATATGTTTCTTCATTCCCTTGTAGAACCTAAACTACTCGATGGATCAGTGGCGTAACTATACCGATGGGGCCCTCCCTCACTGTAAAGAAGCTCAACCAACGTTGTAGTTTCTTTTTAATAAGTCACCACGTAAAGTACCTACAAACGCTATTATAATTATTGTGTACATTTTTCGTTGATTTTCTGGGTAACTTTTAATTTAAAGAGCGTATTGGACACACATGTCACTCCTATAGCGCTTTAGGGACTTCCCTGCAGCACGTGTGCTAGACCGATAAAAAAAAATTGGACTGAAATAACAATTTTATTTCTAGTAAAAATTTTAATATATTAAAATTCATTTTTTCGGGCTTTCTGTTCGGCAAAAGTGTTAATGACATCATAAAAGTTAAAATGTTCGATGGATAGAATAGCTAAGTTGTGTAACCTTTCTTAGATAAGTTTTTATCAATTTTAATTTTGCAGTGCAGACTTCAGGAAAGCTTGAAGATATAAAATGATTCTTTATGATTAATAAATCCGCTCTCCTATAGAAGATGACTTTTCTATTTCGTGTCTAAAAGTCTTTCAAAAACTGAGAATTTCCTTGGCAAACGAGACAGATATGTCTTTTTTATATAAATCAACAAATTCTAAAGCCTTTTTCAATAAATCGGATCATTTAAATTTTGCTAAGTGGCAGGTTGCAAGACACTGAAATTGGAAACAATTTCATTCATTCTCAGTTGATTAATGATGATGTCCAATACACGATAGAATACGTTCACTTTTAACAAGCTTTCAGGACTTGGAGACGTTCATCCTCACAAATTTCATCAAAATTACGTTTTACCTTCCTTTGACGAGTTTTAGAAAATTCAGGGTTGATAGACCATTTTTCTGATACACTATTAGCTTGCGTTTTTAAATCTCCAAATTCATGTCGATACTTTTCAAGTTCTTCCAAACAGACTTGCAAACGCTTTAAGGTATTTGAAAGATTTAGACTGAAGTGCTTTAGAGGCCGCGTCGATGGCCTGTAAAATTTTGCAATGGAAAACCAGTAACATAATAAAGTTGTAGTTTTCGCCCTTCTTTTTCAATGATATAGCTTCATTTCTCTCATCTGCTTTGGAATTTAATAGAATAGTTTTTGTTAGCCCTTCTTGAACTTCAAGAAACCGAACTTTTAAAGCAAAAATGGATCGAAACGTCCTGCCCATCTCGTTGGATTTCATGTTTTTAATGTTACCGAAGTTGAAGATTCCCCTTCTTTATTAGATATAAAACTTGATAATATATTCCATCTTTTGATGCTATGCCCAAAAAAATTATAAATTTGTTGCACAGTTTCAAAAAATGTGTGCATCTCTATAACCTCTTTTACTGCATCATTAACTACCAGATTTAAATTATGAGCAGCACATTGGACATACACCGCATTTGACTCGACATCTCTTATGAGTTTTTGAACTCTACCATAAGTGCCTTTCATGTTATTAGCGTCATATCCTTTTCCACGGCACTTATTCAGAGGAATATTTTTGTCATTTATGGATTTTATAATTTGATTGGACATTGCTAAAGCAGTTTGATCCTTAACTTCATGAAATCCTAAAAATGACTCTTTAATTACGAGCGCCTTTGGAGTTCCATTTTCATCTTTCTCGATCACACAGTAATGGTAAAGTTCACACAATTGATCTGTTTTCAAAATATCTTGAGTCGTATCAAATATAATAGAGTAAAATGGTGCGGTTATTATTTTATTTACCAGCGCGTTTCTCACTTTTTGAACCAGAACAGCAATGTGCTCATTTTGTATTTTTGGTCTTAAGTATTTTGTTTGACCCTTTGGCTTACTTAACAATTCTTGTAAAACAGGATCATATTTCGCTAATAACTCAATAATACTGAAAAAATTTCCTCTTAGACTTGAATCATTGGTGTATGCTTTTTCTCTATGGCTACGAAAAGCTAAATTGCAGGTTGAAAGTGTCAGAGTAACATCAAGGAGTCTAGTGAGTACTTGGCGCCAAAAACATTTTTCTTTCTTGATTATGGACTCTTACTCTTCATCTAGTGTTCCATGTAACCGCCATTGTTGATATACAAGACATGACTGCAAATGATTTTTCGATGTCTCGTGTCTTTCTATGGCTTCTACAATATGTTTCCAATCGTCATAGCCTTCTATCACAACATTTTGTATATTTTTAGACGCCCTATTTGCGAATAATCAACATGGTTCACAATATGCCTTTTAAAACAATAGATAGTAGGACAGCCATGTACGTTCTAGTTTTATGCCAGACAGCAACAATATAATAATATTTTTCTAAAAAAGATCCATTGTCACTGTCTTTTAAGAAGGGGCCTTTAGGTTTACAGTGCCCGTTTTCGATCACAAACCGTTTCACTTGATCATTTAGTTCTTTAAAATTACCCTTATCAGTAACATATGGCAAAGTTATAATTTTTTCCACATCAAAAAATGATTCATTTTGAGTTTTGCTCATACCTGGTTGTGGTTGCTCTGGATCTAGATATTCATTGTTTTCGGGCTCTGCAATAGTGTCATTTTTAGTCACGTCATTTTCTTCATTTCCGCCGCACTGTTGATTTGATTCTTCGTCAATAAAATCTTTATTCTTAAAGTACTGATTTATTTTAGGCAACTTTTTATTTTTTTTTTTTTTCCGACCCCTTCTTTCTCTTTCGTTTTCCGCTCCTACTTAAATACTTTCTAGAACTAGACATATTGTTATCTAATTTCCACAATTAACTAATTAACTTTGCGACTTACCGTGGATCCGATAAACCGATAAGACAAAAACTATATTAACAAAAAAAATCTATGCCACAAACAACCAATTCTCCAATCAAATGATGTATGCGTAGTGGAGCATTTCTTATACTTACAAAACAGAAAGCGGGGATTCCCCGAGCGTCACTATTACTAGAGACCGCGCCACGAAAGAAATCCCGCGGCGAAAATATGTACTCACAAAAAAAACCATAGACAAAACAAAACATTTCTTCCATAGCTGACAGCGTTAGCTACAGCGCTGCGGCTACAAGTGGCGAGTTATTACTACGTCCGGGATGTGTACTAAAACTGGGGGATATCTTTTTCTTCTAAGTCCATTCAAATCTTGATACATTTTTTTTTTCTTAAATTTGTGTATGTACTTTAGTAGGTAACTAAATTTTTTGAATACAAAACGAATAAATTTTAATAAATTTTGTAGTAATAAATGTTAGGATCCTCCTGTGCTCACGGTCCTCTCTGGCCGGAGAGCCCCTCCGGCCGGGTGCCCCTGGCATTTTGCCGTCTCGCCACCCTATTGTTACGCCACTGGAATGGATTTTAATGAATATGTCCTTAGAAGATTCGTTATATGTTTGGGAAAAAACAGATTATGTCGTTATAGCAAAAATTCAATATAGCAGATGTTCAATACTAAAGAACAAGATATTTTAAAATCTATAAAGGGGTTACATACACATAGGCGCTGCAAGAAGTACGTATATTTTAAAAAAAATATTTTAAAGGTGAAAAGTGAATAATACAAAAGAATGACGCTTATATATTTTTATTGTACTTTAAATTATAAGATTTTTTTTTAAATATGTTTTAACTGTTAACATTATTTTTTATCGGGTTAAATGGACCACTGATGGCGCCTCCTTGTCTTCACAAAAAATAATCCAATCTGCAAAAATAAAAATTAGTCTTATAGAATAATGTAGTAGTTAGAAATTGTCAAGGTTTTTTTTTTTTTTCAAAAATGAATAATTTGCGGTGTTTCATAATTCAGTATGAAATTTTTGATCAAAAAATTTATATTTAATTATTTATAAAAATTGTCTATTAGGAAAATTAAAAAAACCTGTCGACATTTTGTAGAAAAAGTAATTATTAAGATTTAAAAAAAAAGTTAAAAAATATTAAAAATTGATGGAGTAATATTGCAGAGTATCTGAAAACAGGTATCGGTCCCAATCCTACGCTAGGTCACATTTTAATGCTATAATTTTGTAATGGAATGGAATTTTCTAAAATTGTTTTTTAAATAATTCTTAGAAGTATAAGAAAATAAAAATCCGTAAAAAAATAAATTTTTTGAAAATTTGAGGTTAATAAATGAAGAAAGTAAAAAATATGGAGGATATTAAATATAGAAATGTTTATATGTATATATACATTTATATATATATATATATATATATATATACATATATGTATATCATCGTTTCATCGTTAGATCAAAAAGTATTGATCTGGTTTACTTATTTTCGAGAAATGAAAACTATACCAAAGAAAAATTTTTTAAGAATGCCCATGACCATAGGGCGAAAAGTCAAATAAAATGTCATAAATAACAGGAATCCTTCTTGCTTCATGCTTGTCAGGTAAGAGTATAAGAGAGAAGGGAAATCAGTTAAAACTATAAATCAAATTTTCCGATAAAAAAATTCGTAAAAAAATAATTTTTTGAAAATTTAAGGTTAATAAATGAAGAAAGTAAAAATATGGAGGATATTAAATATAGAAATGTTTATATGTATATATACATATATATATATATATATATATATATATATATATATATATATATATATACATATATATATATATATATATATATATATATATATATATATATATTATATTATATATATATATTTATATATATATATATATATATATATAGATATATATGATATATATATATATATATATATATATATATATATATATATATATATATATATATATATATATATATGTATATATATATATATATATATATATATATATATATATATATATATATATATATATATATATATATATATATGTTATATATATGTATATATATATATAATGTATTATATATATGTATATATATATATATATATATATATATTATAATATATATATATACATATATATATATATATATATATATATATATATATATATATATATATATATATATATATACATATATATATATATATATATATATATATATATTATATATATATATATATATACACATATACATATATGTATTTCATCGTTAGATCAAAAAGTATTGATCTGGTTTACTTATTTTCGAGAAATGAAAAACTATACCAAAGAAAAAATTTTTGAGAATGCCCATGACCATAGGGCGAAAAGTCAAATGAAATAAATAACAGGAATCCTTCTTGCTTCATGCTTGTCAGGTAAGAGTATAAGAGAGAAGGGAAATCAAGTTAAAACTATAAATCGTATTTTCCGATACAAACTATGCATGGAAAATGAGACCAACGAACATTTTAAAAATTCTTATGACTTTCTACCAGTTTTTAACAAAAAAATTATACTTTATAGTTTTAATCTTAATAGATCATAAGCCCAGCCCCACAATGGATGTGTAAGTGATATTGTTAAATAAATACAATCCTTGCTGTACTAAACATAAATTTGTAGATCGTCGTAATACTTATGTACAGGCAGGAAGTGTGCGACATATGGGATTTTTCTTTATTATGAAATTTGAAAGCCAAAAAAAAATTTTGTAGTGCCGATTGTGTTTTTTCGTTTGGACATTCGAATTTTTTTAAGTTTAAAGTCCAAAAGTTACTCTTTTAAAATATTGAAAACATTTTTTAGGAAAAAGTCTTTGAAATTTCATTTTAGAATAGTATGCAAAATTTAAAATAAATTGAACAAAAATTTTATTTTGTCAGTTTTTAAGCAATAAAAATTTGGTCATAAGAAAATTTTTGTTTTTTGGAATTTAAAATATATTTGTCAGATTGGTAGCAGAATTTATTTATTGGTTTCAAGTTATATTTTACTTGCTTCAAAATCACTAAACAAAAATTCTGATTTTCGTAAAACCGCAACAGTCGCATTGAAAATGATCGAATATTTTTACCCTATCACGTGCAGTTTGAGGTTTTTGTTATTTTAAAGGACTCTCTAGTACCATATTTTATTGCAAAACATAAAAAAAAACAAGTAAAATTAATATTTCTTAATACTTAGAATGTTATCGACATTTTTCTTACAGTACAAATTTGTAATCAGGTATATTGACATGCTATGTATACAATTACACAAAACATGCAACCCATTGACAATATTAAGTAAATTAACGTTAAATAGTGCTTTTTTTTCTAATAACTTATTACCTATTTTCCATAAACAGCTTAATTTAATTTTTGTGTAGCTTTTCATAGAGTTGGCTAAAACAGAAGAATTATGTTTGTATTACTTCTTTAGGAAGGATGTCATTTAATTTTAGTATCTATATATGTGTACAATGGCTGCTGAAAAATTATCTCTCCAGGTTTCTTTTTCTTCTTAAAGATGTGGATATAAGATTTTTTTTTCACATATTAATAATTGACCTATTCGATCTCCAGATTTTTTTATTTTAAAGATAAAAAAAAAAATTGGAATGGTTGAATAAGCTGTAAAAACGTTAATTTTTTTTTTTATATTTTTCTTTCCTTTATTTTGTGCAACTGCTTAAACCTAAGAACGTATGTATCTTTTTGTCGTTGAACTGCTTCCTTTTTTCCCATTCAAGCACCGAGATTTGTAAAAACTTTTCTGTTTTCATCCCGTGCCTTTTGGGGATTATTTTTACATTATGTCAATTCACTATCCATTTTATTTATTGCAGCGGAAAGATTTTGTTTCAGATTGAAAATCTCTTCTCGAAGATCACCTATTAAGAAATTTCCAGCTGTATTTTTTTTTTCTTGACATACCGAAATACCGAAAGTGACGTGGTATTATGTAAATAATTTCTGTATAAAATAACCGAGAAAAATGTTTCTACATAGTATTTTTCAATACTTTTAAATAATTGGTATGGCTAAAAAGTAATTTAAAGTCATAATAAAAAGGACAATGATTACGAAAAGTAAGTAATTATTGTTGTATTTTTAAAAAAAATATAATAAGTAATTTAAAACTTGTGTTTATTTCGTTTACACAGGCTAGGCTACTTTTATTAAAAAATAATAAATAAAATAAGAAAAATTGGAACTAGATTTACAAATGTTTAAGAGAAATCTAACAGATCAACTACAAGTATGTCAAGAAAAAAATAGAGTTGGATCTTTCTTAATAGTTAATCTCTGAGAAGATATTTTAAATCTGAAAGAAAATTTTTCCGATATAACAATATACTCCTAGCAGCTTTGGCTTTTTAGCTGTTCAGACAGGTAATTACTTCTTAACACAGGTAATTACCTCTTCAGTCAGGTACTGTCTTCTTTGTCTCAAACAGGTAATTTCTTCTTAAGACAGGTAGCACAGGTAATTACTTCTTAAGATGGCAAGAAAAGTTTATACCTTCAATTAATTTATTTTTTTTGTCTTCATTTCATTTATCACTACTTTAATTATATGGAGGGCTAGACTAGAATAGTATAGAATCTGGCTCACATATCCTGATATTTATTTAGTTGGAAAAAGTGCTAAAACAACAGAGAAATAAAGTATCTGTAAAATGGTTAAGTTTTGATAATAAACACAGTAGTTGGATAGATATAAAAATTATGAATAAATAAAATATTTCATTGTTAACAATCGTTATTTTGTTATTTGTTTTTTAATTTATAAATATTTATAATGAAAACATTATTTTAAGTTGCAGGTAGTACTCTTGCTAATATTTAAATCATTTGAACTCAGTTGCATGCATGCTGGCACGCTCTCTCTATATCTAAATATGTTATTACATTCTCTAATGTATCCATCTAACAGCTTATCACCCATGACTTTGATCTTTCTTATCATGTTTTGTACATTTCATTTAATAATTTTATTCAGCTTGCAAGATGGACTAATAGGCATAGAATCTGTCTTATATACGAAAGATTGGCGGTTCGTATCCCAATTTATAGAGGATTTTTTTTAATTTAAATAAAATACCCCAAAATAAAGGGGTTAGTTCAGGTTAGTTACCTTCATAAAAAAATATTTTATTTTGCCTCTTTTTCATCATACCAAAACTACCCCTAAAAAAACTACCTCCCTGATAAAGCATCTTTGACACCCAACCCCCTCTAGATAAGGCCTTTTTGTCACCTTTTTTTACATGTGTAAAAATAACTACGCACTTCTTAAGACAGGTAAGTACCTGTTCGCACGGATTACACAGGCTCAAATTAAGGCCCTTCTGACGTTACACCTAGCTTTTACCTTTACTTACCTGTCTATCTGTGTTTACGACCTATTTACACCTGCTAGAAAACACCTTTTTCAGTCTTTCAGGGTAAAACCTTTTTTGGCAATGTTATTGCAAGTCCTTTTTGACTACCTTTTTACCTATGCAAACAGCTAATTACTTCTTAAGACAGGTAACTACCTCTTTTTACAGGTACTGCCATTTTGTCACCTACCTTTTTTTGTAAACACACACACTCTATGTCTCAATAAGGCTCTTTTGGTCAACTCGAATCTAGTGATTCAGAAATAAAAGTCGTATTCATAATTAGTTTGTGTTAACCTGAACTAACTTTATAGAAATAAAATTTTCCTTGTTATTTTGTATAGAAAACCTATTTACATAATTTCACACCATTTTCTGGATCATTTGTTTAAGATAAGACTTTTATGCATTCGTACATGTCATAATACACGGTATTTTTTTTTAAATTAAATATCTGCATTATATTAATTATATTAGACCAAAAACTAGTAAGACCCTCTTGACCATAACCTTTAAATTTTTGAATGCAGTAATTTTACTAATACTTTCTTATAAGAAGCCTGAGTAGATCAGTCGCATAGATGCCAGATTTGCAGTACAAAAACTGAAGATATAAAGGTTCACATACACCAAGAAATGGCACCAAAAATTCAATTTTTAGGCCCATAAGAAAATACATGGGATTTTGCTCCAGAACTCTCATAGGCTTATCTCCTGCCCTGGTATAAAAAAAATTTTCACTTCCCATTTCACCCCCAAAACCTAACCCCTTAAGCTGTGATGAGGCCATCAGTTCCTATACTAGTGCCAAATTTCAACTTTCTATGTCAAATAGTTTCGGAGACAATCGGATGTGACAGACACACAGACAGAAATACAGTCGGGCAGGCAGACAGACGAATAAACCATGATGAAGATCAAGCTTGCAAGGAAACCTGTTTACAATATGAAACTGCTTTGGAGGGAAGAAAGAAATTATTGTTAAAATGATTCAACTTGCAAATCATTCAAAACGTTACTTAAAGCAAATTGTTTCCCTCCTTTTGTTTTGTAGTTTGTCCGTTAAGCTTTTTCATAGCATTTGCTATCTGTTACCTCTTAATTGTTTTTTCGCAGCTTTTACATATCACTTAAGATGGTCATTCTTATTTTTCAGTAACGGGGTATTAACTTTTATCAAGGACAATGTAAATGTCTTGCAAACGGCCAATTCCTAGAAATTAATGATCCAGGAAATAGGGTATTGCGTCAGCTGGGTAAACAGCTTAAGAATTTTAAGTGCCTCTTCGACTATTTTGTTCACGATTTACCCAAAGATTTTATACTAAGTGAGGTTATATTGGGGAGTTTTTGCTGTGAATTCGCAAGCGTTAAAATCCCAGTGTTGTCAGAATCAGCGTATATTTTCAATATTATTATACTACGATGTTGTTTTAAAAGGTACACGATTTCAGAGAGCCTGTAGGTGTAAACCAGAGTTGCTAATAAACTTTATCATCGCTTTTAAATATTTATAACAAAAATAAACTGAGAACTACACCACTTGAAGTTTTCACGGTGGCCTCTTTTTTTGTCTACTCTGCGCACCGTTGAAATTTTTAATACTTTAAAATTACTTGATACCCTAAAATTTACTTACTAGACCTTATATCGTATTAAATAAATCATTTGTAGCTAATTATATTGTACTTGTATCATAGACATAGGAATATAGGGACGGAAGGTAAGCCCTTATTTTAGACGAGGAGGGTATTGGCGCCCACTCGTGATCGGCTGGGGCTCTGCCAATGTTCAGTTTCGAGAAATTTAAACAACGTCATAGTTCATATGTAATGTTTTTCATTGGAAATAAAGGGAACAAACTGCCAATCACAACTTTTATTATTTTGTAAATAGAGGATCATCTGATTAAGAAAATTCAGCATCTGAAACGGTAGTTTTAATGCCTAGATCTTCAAGTAATTCATGAAAATCGTCGCTTTCATTCGCAACAAAAACAGTCTCTCCGAAATCATGCGTACTGCACTTGCCCAATGTCGACTGCCAATAGTAAGTTGGCACCATTACCTCACCGCCCTCCCCGCAAATGCTGTCACCCCGCTCAATTATCTTTCGTCCCTGTATTCTGATATTTATGATTTGAATGGACTGATTATGTGTTCAGATCTCAGTATCCGTGAGGGAAAAGCTCTGAACTAAGTAGGGGCTCTTCAATACTCCAGAGATAATGGATTGCAGCGAGGAAAGCCTCTAGACGTATGTGGGACAGGTGCGAGTCATATCAGATCAAATAATCACCCATGGATTAACTGGGGATATGGCATAGGGTAGCAGCTATGGCATTACTAGGTTAAGGCTAGAGAAATTTGACCTAAACAGGCTTAAGATTGAAAAATCACGGGCGTCTGTTGCATATTGACTCAAACCACTATGATGCTTCGATGTGAAAGGCAACAGGAAACCACTACATTAATCTTCCTGGTATAATTACAATGGCTGTAAATCGTGTGCAGTGTTTAGATATCTAAAGAATCGGTAAAGTAATTTACTTAGTAATTCATTTGCATATATGTAGTTCTAAAATAACTAATTTGACTTGCTCAAACTACAACTCATAAAGAAAGTTGAGAAGGAGAAGGGCTTCAGAGATATTTACAACAAAAACCTGTCGTTTTCCTGTATATATTATTTCTATTCCACGACTCGTAGAGCATTGAAAAAAGACCTATAACACGATATATATGTGAAGCATCCCTTCTAACACTAATTCATGCCTCATTATCCTCTTATATGTTTGATCACAGCTAATTGAAAATAATTATAAATGACACAATTTTTAGATTCCTCTATTTTAAGAACCCTGTGAAGTACGTATAGCACGATATACTATAAAATCACTCTAACCCCTCCTTTCTTACTTTATTAGCCCCTTATATCTTGGACCATAAATAATTGAAAATAATTAACCTAAGTTTTTAAACTCTTAGATTTTATAAACCCTGAAAAGGACGTATAGTACAGTATATACAAGGCAGTCACTCTAACACCTTTTCCAATCTCGTTATTTTTTTTTTTATGCAATTGCAATAATAATTAAAATCAATGCCTAACTTTAAATAAATGAAAATAATGAAAGAATAACACGGTTTTCGGACTCCTCGACTCATATAAGACGCACAACACAGTATATACTAAGCGGCTCCTCTAATCTCTGCCCCATTTAATTAACTCCTTATATGTTTGGCAATAAATAATTAAAAATAATGAAGAAATAATATCATTTTCAGATTTTTAGAATTCAAAAACCTTGAAAAAAGACGTACGACACAGGCCGTGACCCGTTTAAGAACAGACGTCGAAGATTTCGGATGGTTGTAGCTTCTACTTGATGGAAATTCATTATAAATATATAATAAAAGACTGTTTTTAGTCAATTTTCACTAGTTTATTTATAATTGCGATGACGCGTTTCGCTGTCAATGCAGCTTCTTCAGATCTACATTTTACACTGTCAAGTTAGGTTTAATGTTTACAATTTTATATAATTTTTTAATTATAATATTACACCTAATTAAATTATATTGATAGTATTGGAAAACCCACACAGACATGGAATTAGGAGAATAAATTCAATAATGGTGAATTGTTTAAATCTAGCTGGTCGTTAAGTAAAGTACCTGTAGTCCTTAATCGATTTATTTGCATTGTCTTTAAAAGGTTTAGTTTTTAAACCTTTTTGTTGGGTATGTAAAATTTTGAAATTCTTATTAAATGTGTGATTCTCTGTTAAGAGATGATTAGCATATGTTGAAGTAGACTTTCTATGGATGAAACTTTTTTCGTGTTCTGTAATTCTTTATATACAAAGAATTACAGAACACGAAAAAAGTTTCATCCATAGAAAGTTTAATTCAACATATGCTAATCATCTCTTAACAGAGAATTATACATTTAATAAGAATTTCAAAATTTTACATACCCAACAAAAAGGTTTAAAAGTAAACCTTTTAGAGACAATGCAAATAAATCGGTTAAAGACTACAGGTACTTTGTTCAACGACCAGGTAGATTTAAACAATTCACCATTATTGAATTTATTCTCCTAATTCCATGTCTGTGTTAGTTTTCCAATACTATCAATATAATTTAATTAGGTGTAATATTATAATTAAGAAATTATATAAAATTATAAATATTAAATCTAACTTGACAGTGTAAAATGTAGATCTGAAGTAGCTGCACCGACAGCGAAACGCGTCATCACAATTATAAATAAACTAGTGGAAATTGACTAAAAATAGTCTTTTATTATATATTTAGACGTCGAAGAATTCTATATTTCATGCTAGAATTGATAATATTTTGACTAATAAAACCCGACGTGCGGCAAGATACAAGAAATCTGGAGGACGACGACTCTCAAATTCGCAATTTTAATGTACTATTTTAAAGATTATATTTTATAGGAATCCCCCGCCGCGTCTGTCTGTCTGTTTATTTGTGCACGATTTTCTCAGTAACTACTCAACGGATTTTATTCTGGTTTCACTAATGGATAGAGTAATTCACGAGGAAGGTTTAGGTGTATAAGTTGTGGATATTTTTTTCTAAATTAGCCGAACTATGACGATGAGTGTCGGTGAAATCGAAAATAAATCAATCGTCAGAGAGGTATCTTTGCGTACTCACAACATAAGGCAATATCGTTCGCCTCAAATAGTTCTACAAAAAAATCCGCGACAGCATATGTCTCTCTACAAGGGTTAAACCAAATTATCGAAATAAAGATATTAAAAATAGATGTGTTAAAATACTTCCACTAGAGAAGGTAATTTAGGTAGGAAAATATAAATCCGTATCAGATTAAATGCTCTTTGTTTTGTGCATGTAACGAAAATGAAAACTGTCTTTAAATTGTAACATTTGGATGAATAGTTTAGATTTTACGATGTTTCTGAACTCACGCCGTCCAAAAAACTGATTCTAAAAGTAGTGGCTCCTATAATATAGCTACGTAATTTAAATCCGCCAAAATTATACAACGCACTAGATCGCTAAATAAACGCCCTTAAAAATTATTTAACGGAATGCACAATTCTGACAGGGTGTGGAGCTAACCGGCCGAATTACCGTTTCAATTTAAACTGCTCCAGTTTCCTATAAAACTGTGTTTCTCGATGACTATGAATAAAGCTCAGGGACAAACATTAAACGTAGTGTTTTTCGCATTGCCAGTTATATTTGGCCCTGTCACATGTAACATCCAAACATAATCTGTTTGTTCTGGCACCCGGGGAAGTGACACTTAATGTGGTATATATTAATCAAATACAATATATTCTGATCATTTAACTACCTCTTATTTTTTCTTACTTCAAGTATCATATGTATATGAAATTAAAAAAAAAAAAAACGGTCAAGTGCAAGTCGGACTTGCGCAATTAATTTTCTGTACGGTGATTACTTTTAAAATAAAAAAATTTGTTACCCTAAATGAGTTTTTAACAAGGTTTGTTTCAAACCTTTGTTGAAAACTGATGACCTTGTTTTTTATTCCAGATAAATTATTAGAGGTAATGCACTCGTGATAATTTTCATTCAATCTACACAGTGTGGAGAATATTTCTGAATTTTTTCAAAATTTTTTTTTCAGTACTTTTCGAAATAAGAGGGAGCAGCGATTCGTAATTGTTTAAAAATAATACAAAGAAGAGTATTACATCACATGTATTTTTTGAACTCGCGTTTTTACAAGCGCTCATTTGACACACCACCTGGTAATTTTTTAAAATTTTTTTTCGATTTCCCCACCAAAACTAACCCCTTAAGCCAAAATTTAACTCTCACTACACGACTCTGATGGGGCCATCAATTCCTATAGTAATGCGAAATTTCAACTTTCTGTGACACATAGTTTCGGAGAAAATCGGGTGTGATGGACGGGCACACACCGAAGTGATCATATAAGTGTTTCGTACGAAACACTAAAAATGATATCCGATTTCGTTTAGGTTATCATATTAACAGATTAACGGAAACGACAGATTTTGTTTCTTGTGATCAGGGATTCTTAAATGTGAAAAAATAGAGAAAATCGGATGGTGTTTCCTTCATAAATGCAATACTTTTCTTTGGCAAAGGAAGAAAAAACAGCATTTTTAATAAAATATGTAATAGCATATATTTTTCTTTCAAATTTTGCAATAAAGTAATAAAAAAGTACCTCAAATTTATATTAGTCTAACTATCTATTTTGGGTATATAAACAAACTGGCCAGATATATCTAAATTAAGTAAATATATTTTTAAGCTCTCCTTGGAAAAATTATTACATATATTTTCCATAATAGTCTAGAAAGTAAAATTCTGCATATAATTTCGCCAAGCAGTACTAAAATATTTTTAATATTAATTTATAGGAATGCACAACTTTTGTAGGCATCATGTTCAGAAAATGACAGTGTTGACAGTGTAGTAAGATTTATAAGCTTTCAGGTCTCAATTTACTACTTTGTCCCGAAACATGCGTACACATTCTGCAAAAAATCACTTTCTGAACTTGACATGTAAAATACAGGTAATCATAATAAACATAATTTTTTGTGTATGTTATTGAAAACTCAAATTCTAAAATTATAAAAGTAACTAAATATAATGTTAATTTAAACACTATTGTTAGTCATCAAGTTAATTTATATTAATCCACAAGTTCGCAAATGTTTTTAAGAGAGAAAAATGATTATTTTTAACAACTTGGCGTCAAAATATACAAAACGTTGATTAGAGGAAATAGAAAATCAATAGTCGTCAATAATAATCTAATTTCGTGTTTGGCCGGCCTCTTCAAAAGGATTCAAATAGCTCATTTATTAAAAATTATCGAAAAAATATTAAGCAATTTTTGTTTATTTTCTTTTTTTACTTTAAAGAGCAATGATGTATTACGAAATAAATCATATATACTTAAATTTGTTATTAATATATTAATTGAAGTAATTTATTATAGGAAAATGATATTTTCGTATTAAAATTAGATAACTATGTACAAAACAATTAATGATTCAGTAACACATGAAACTAACACAGAACCCATGGGAAGTGACTCTTTTTTTCTTTTGATTTTTCTAAAACTAGTTCGAGAATTCAAATAATTAATCTTTAAATTTAATTGTTTGTGTTTTCTGATATTTATAGGATCCAGAAATTTATACTCCGAATTTTTGTTTTTATTGAGAGCGGCTGATTCATTGACGCTTTTAGTGTTCCATACGGAAGACTTATAAGATTACTTCGGTGCCTGTCCGTCTGTCTGCTTATCCGTCCGTCTGTCTGTCTATCCGTCGATCACACCCGATTTTCTCCGAAACAATTTGAGATAGAAAGTTGAAATTTGGCACTAATACAGTCTTGCGCAATTAGTGTTCCGTACTGTGATTGCCTTTAAAATAAAATTTTTTGTTAACGGAGGTCTAAAATAATTAGTGACTTCACAAAACATACCCCAAATGATTTTTCAACAAAAGAATTAAGAGCCCAGATTACAAACATTTCTAGTCAGATACTAACTCAGCAGGCTAATCAGACCAACCAGAATAAGAGACGAAGTTCCTAACATTTATAAATTTTAAGATCCAATATGTATTTTCACGTTTTTTCTTAGTCAGTAATGTATGTCCCTTAGGTACCTAATAGCCAATACATCAATCTAACTCAATTTAGAATCTACTATTTACTACTTAAATATTTGTTTAATTATAAACCCTAAAATAAAATTATTTTGTCTTGGTACCTAATACTTAAAGCAGTAGCTATTAGTCTCGGTTCAATTCACAACTTCCGACGAAATTTTGTCTATTAAATTTTTTTTATACTAGGCCATTGTTTTTTAAAGTAATACTGCTACAAAGGAAAGTGTGTGCAAGTACTACATCATATATATTTTTGAGCATGGCTATGATTGGGCTATCAATTTCTATATTTGTGCCAAATTTCAATTTTATATGTCAAATATTTTCGGAGAAAATCGGGTGTGACAGACAGACTGACAGACACCGAAGTAATCCCATGATTATTTCGGAATACTAAAAAAAGTCAATTAAATAGCAGAGCGAATTCTCTGCTGTTAGCGACCCTAGAAATATTAAAAAACACATTTTTCAAAGGACATTATTTTCATGTTTGAAATAGTAAAAATTATTGAAAGAAAAACGATTGTTTTTAACCATTTTTCAACAACATATACAAAACATTGTCGAAAGGAAATAGAAAACCAATGGTCGTCAATTAATCTAATGTCGTGTGTTGCTGGTTTCTTGAAAAGAATTAAAGTGACATATTTATTAGGATTGCCAGAAAGTTATTAAGTAATCTTTGTTTAGTTTGTCATGTATTAGGAAATTATTTATTTGAAATAAATTTTGTGCTTCAGATTATTAGTTTAATAACATGCATAATAAGAACAAGGAATACTTTACTTTTTCGATTCCAAATCATAGATTTTCAGCCCAGTATTGGGCTACGTCGAGTGTGTTGTTATTAACCAGCCAACAATCATCAAGGGTAAAAGTATTGAGCAATTACTATATGAAAAAAGCTGTGCTGCTGAGGATCTTGGAGTCCCCATTTAACTTTGTTAGTTTTCACTGGTACCACACCAGTTCGGATTCTGCCAGTCTTCCAATACAGGTCGAGGCTAGTTGGTGATTCTTCTAGGACTGGATAATCTAGAGATTCTATGACGACATTACTCAGGAACCTTTTCCTAGATTTAAGCCGTTTTGGAGGTTGTTGTGCCTCATAGAATACGTGACGCCCATCAAAATCTTCTTTAAATTTTTCAAGGTTTTCTACAGCTGATCTTCGATTGGCAAGAGCTGCAAAGCCTGCTGCATTGTACAATTGGGGAGCAGTGTAGGTCTCATGCAGCCTATAGTTATCTTACAGGTTTCGGTGAGGGCAGTGTCGACTTCCTTTGCGTGCCTAGATCGATTTCAGACAGAACAGGCATATTCTCCATAGGGCCTGCGCGGTGGTTCTAAGTACCTGTGGTCTCGCACCCCACCTGCTGCGAGGATATTGTTTTTGGTGCCCATTTTTGTCTGGAATTCTGACAGTGCGTTACCCCGAGGTACTTAGGAATATTTGTATGTAGAATCTCTCTTTGCTATGCCTGCAACATGTTCGGACCGAGACATATTTGCTCCCAAATTAACTCCTAGCAGATTGAGTGACGATGCTAGAGGAATGGAGTGCCCCCACATACCTTTATCGGATTCAGCAACATTAACTTTTCTAGAAAAAACTGTCGTTTGGGTTTTTGTAGCGTTAAATTATACTTGGTTATTGTCACCTCAAGACAGAATTTCTTCCAGGTGTTTGTTAGGTTGAACAACTTCCTGCTGTCTGCGGATATTGGCATAAGTAACCTATGTTCGAACGTCCAAAGTGAATGAAGTAATAGGCGTCCTGTCATCTGCAAAGCCGTAGATTGGATTCCTGCTCCCTTCAAGCAGATCATTGATGTAGATGAGAAAGAGAGTAGGAGAGAGTATGAAGCCTTGTAACACAACGCCGTTGATAGTGAACGTGTTAGGAATGCACTCGTAAGGAATGCTCTCTGAGAAAACACGACAGCCATAAATAGAACCTTTCTGATATACCATAAGAGCATAGCTTAGCCAACAATCCATCGTACAAAACACGGTCGAATGCCTTGGATTCATCAAGTTCAACCAATCGAGATTCTCCAAAAGTGTTCGATTGTGTTGTTTCAAAGATGTGTTACGTAAGTTAGAAGAGATCTTTGCTTACGAAAGCGATATTGTAGTCGCTAATAATATTCAATCCTTTAAGATATTTTAGCAAATGCTGATTAATCGCCTTTTGATATTATTGAAAGCAGTGCTTCTGGTCGGTAGTTATTTGGCAAGGTTTTCTTGCCATTTTTGGGTATCGGCTGAACTGCAGCGTACTTCCAGCAGAATGGAAATATTCCCTTTCTGTACAATAAGTTGAAGACTCTACAGGAAACTGGTGTTAGTTCTTTTGCGCATTTTTTGAGTACTATAGCAGGTATTCCGTCAGCACCAGAAGCTTTTTTGGTCTCTAGCTTCATTAAAATACGTTTTATGATACGTTGTGTGAAGACAACGTAACCCTGTTTTTGAACTGCACGACTTTTTGTCATCTCCAAGTGAGTTCTCACATGTGTTCTTATAATTAAATTTCTTTCATTTTCTTCAAATCTTCGACTGTATTTTTAAATTTTGCTAGTTGATTAGCAGTTATCTAGATATGAAAAAATAGGCAATCTTTATATATCACGGTAAATTCATTAATTTTTACTGCTAAGCTATACTCACAATATAAAAAAATATATTATCAAAAATTCTCTTGTAAAAACTATTGCTACCCGTTTTTCAACAAAATGTACAGTGCGACAATTAATTTTTCGAAATGATGCTGTAAGAATTAAAGGATATAAATTTTTTCAGCGTTCTCTTTTTTTTATTGAATATATTCTCCACCTAATTCAATGTACTTTTAAAAACGATTTAAAAGTAATACAAATACCATTGCGAGCTCATCTTGTGGACCTGCCTCCAAAGCAAGCCTTTTGAATTGTCTCTGTGTCCTGGAAAAAACATCATTTTATTTTTGGGAATGGTGAAAGGTCACAAGGTTCAACAAAATCGTAAAAAAAAACTGGCGAAGTACAAGTCTTCTTTTTGCTGTCCCATGTATTCACATACGTCGGGGTTTCTGTACCAGTTCTTCCATTTATTTTAAGGTTGTTATTCTCTGCTAGTCGAAAAATTGACGCAGAGTCTGGAACTCCACACCAGTTCCTGATATTCCGGAGCCAAGTGCTGCTTTCTCCCTGGTCCTCGCCGACCCTCTATTTTTCCCTGAAGTTTTGGAATCGAGTAGCGGTCACCTCTTAGTATATGTCCCATGTTTGACGATATTAAGTAGTTGCCTCTCCACCCTGGCCCTTTGAAGCACTTCTTCATTAGTTAGGTGTTCTTCGATACGATTCAATGATCTCACTTTCAACGACTGTGTCTCTACACCATATAAGGGGACCGACCAGACATAGCATTTTATTGCTCGTAGGCGCAGGGCGAGTGACAATTTTCTTTAAAGCAGCATATTTTTCAACTTCAGAAAAGTATCCTTTGCGATGCCAATCCGCAGGTTAACCTCCCCATCACAATCCCATCGTTCGTTGACGACAGAGCCAAGATATTTACCGGACTTACTTAGGCTAAGTTAATTAGGTCCCTAAGATACAATATGTATTTTCACGTTTTTTCTTACTGGATAATGTATAATAGTTATAGCTTCTTAGCTACCTCATAACCTGTAAATAAATCTAGCTCAATCTAGAATCTAGTTGTAAAAGTTTCTAACAAATAGTTACTACCTAATTATTTGTTTAATTTATAAATAAATAAAATAAAATTATTTTGTCTCGTTACCTTACTGAAACTATATGAGTATATTACTGATTGCACCGAATACGGATTGATATCTCGTAGCTTTTAGTGCCGACTAGATTCACAACTTTCCACGAAAAGAATCTTCACCATATTGTAGCGTTTCTCAACCTTTCAGTATTTGCGACCCAATTTTCAAACATAATTTTCATGGCGCCTCCCCCTCTCTATGCATGCAACAATAATGTATTTTCAGTATTTTGATGCTAAACCTACACTATGACCTTAATTACAAACTACCAAGAATACGTAAATTTATTCCTATTTGGCAACACATATCTGCTGCGTTGACAAAACTAGAATCAATAGCTCTCTATTGCTCTCTCTTACGTCCACCATATCGGTAGCGGCTTCGCGAGAAGTTCCGAGTTGTTTCGAACATTCGGAAAGTCTGCCCAAAAGTGTATAAATGCTGCAGCTCGTTCAATTACAGCCCGTCTCAGTCGAGTTGATCCCTCTACTGCTATCGGATTTATCGTGAATGTGTATGTTGTAATTTACGTGTTAACTGAAATTCAAGGTATTAAGTATTTATGGCAGTAAATTTATACAGAATCATAACACGCATAAGCGAGCAGTAGACGATAGTAAAACATCAACAAGTGCACATCAAGAAAATATTCTCAAAAATATTTATGGTAAATATAGGGTTTACCAGTACTGAACTCAATGAAAAAGAAAGGCCCCTGTGTGTTATTTGCTCAAAAATCTTAGCAGCAGACAGCACGAAACCAAATAAACTTAAACGATATTCGGAAACGCTTCATAGTGAGTACCTTAACAAACTCCGAGAATTCTTCGAATTAAAATCATATGTAAAACAGAAATCATTTTTTTAAAAAACTTTGTCTGTGAATGAAAAAGCTTTACTTGCCTCTTACAAAGTTTCATATAAACTAGCCAGATGTAAAAAGCCTCACACCATTGGTGAAGAGCTTGTTTTGCCAGCAGCAATTGAGATTGTAGAAACTATCTTTGGAGATAATTTTGCCAAACAATTGCTATCCATACCTATATCAAATGATACTGTTGCAATTCGAATTGGTGATATAGCTGAAGATGTACAGCATCAGCTTTTCGGGAAGTTGCGTGACAAATTGTTTTCAATTCAGCTTGATGAGGCAATAGATAGCAATAAAGATGCTCATTTCATTGCCTATGTTCGATTTTGTGATGGTATGTCAGCAGTAGTAGAACTATTTTTATGCAAATCAATAAAACTCAAAGCAACATCACTCGCATTATCTGCTATCTTAAATGATTTTATAAACGAGGCAAATATGGAGTGGAAAAATTGCGTCTGAATATGTACCGATGGTGCTCATTCAATGTCTGGAAGATTTCAAAGTGTACAAGCACTTGTGAAACAAAAATCTCCACTGTGTGTGTGGACACATTGTATGATCCACAGAGAAGCTCTGGCTTCCAAAGAAATAATCCTGCTCTGAATATTGTGCTCACTACTGTTGTAACCGTAGTAAATTATATTAAAATGAGACCCCTAAAATCTAGAATTTTTTCTGCACTTTGTAAAGACATGGGTGCCGAACATTCAGCATTACTATTTTATTGCGAGGCAAGATGGTTATCACGTGGGAAATGTTTGCAACGTGTTTATGAATTAAGAAATGAAATCGCCGTTTTTCTAGAAGAGAAAAACTGACCGGAAGCCAAGAAGTTTCGAGATAGTTTATTTGTGATGAAATTGAGCTACTTGGTCGATATATTCGAGAAACTAAATACCTTAAATCTTCAACTCCAAGGAACAAATACACATATATTCGATACAAATGATAAAATTAATGTTTTCTGTAGAAGATTGGAACTGTGGAGCACAAATGTAAAGCAAAAAAACCTAGAAATGTTTGCAAATGTGTTAAAATATACAAGGCTGTAGAATAACATGTGAAAGTTGTTTTAGTAACCATTGAAACTCATCTAGCCATGTTGACCAAGAATTTTAAAAGTATTTTCTTACTGACGACAACTTGGTGGCAAGTTATGAGTGGGTTAGGGATCCATTTCAAAATACTCCCGAAGGGCTCTCAACTTCCGAAGAAGAAATCTTTATAGACTTCACGGCAAGTGGCGAAATCAAAAGACAATTTAATAATAAATCATTCTTTGAATTTTGGACAGGGGTGAATGATGAGTTTTCTGCACTGAAAAAAAGAGCATTTCGTATACTGTTACGATTTTCAACATCCTACCTTTGCGAAACCGGATTTTCTGCGCTAGCTGCTTTGAAAACAAAATCTAGATCTCAACTAAATATAGAAAAAGAACTCAGAGTGTCTATTTCTAATATTAAACCATCCTTCGAAAATCTTTGCTCTGCAAAACAGGCCCAAGGAAGTCACTAATAATTATTAAACTTGTTTTTAATTTAGTATTGATATGTTAGTTATTAGGTAAATACATTGTGCAGTATTAACAATCCTATTTATAGGTGTATCATATCAGCGTAAATGTGTATTTTATTTTTTATTATGTCAGAATCAAAATACATTCTTTCCTTTCAGTAGATTATATTAAATGTTTTTAATTAATGTTTTTAATAATAACTTCTTTTCGATTCGTTCGCGCTCCCCAGTAGTGTAATTACGCCCCCCCTAGTTGGGCGCGCCCCACAGGTTGAGAAACGCTGCCGTATTGTTAAGTAACATAGTTTTTATGTTCCAGATAAATTACACAGCCCCACAAAAAAAAAAGTGGGGTATACTTTTGATGCGATATATCAGATCCGTAGTATTTTTGCCCGCTGATCACGAATCTGACGTCAGAATATCGCCATCACATCTCAATTTTTTTCTAACCTCAAAAAAATAGGTAAAAATTAGTAAAAATTAAGAAAAATATACTCCTAAAAAATTGATTCAAGCTTTTTCATGAATCCAAAGATGTATTAATATGTATTCGGACACGCTAAGCTAATATTCATCGGTTGGATTGAGCCATACAGTTCTGTTTTCTTTCTAACCTCAATAAATCAGACAGATATAGTGCTTCTCGAATGCAAAAACGAATTCAAATTAAAATTCAAACCAATCCTTACCAAATTTGGTACACGGGGATTTTTTGGTCGCTGATCACGAATCTGAGGTTGGATTTGCAAAATTCAAGATGGCAGATGTTTTCGCGCCATTTTGAACGCCGAGAAAATTCATCGGTCGATTTTTATTCTTCTACCTGCATCCAGGGCACCTCCACGTGGTGACGGTGGGCAACGGTGTTACTCTACTAGCCGGCCGAGTCCCTGGATAACGGCTTAGATGCCGTCATGGCAGGTAGAAGAAAGAGAATTACGATGCAGGGACTCGGAAACCCAGTATCGGCGGTTGGTCAGGGTGGGAAAGCGGGCCCGCAGCCGTCGTCATCCAGCGACCGTAGCTCTTCATGTGTGGGTGACTTGGCTCATGTAGAGTATAATGCTACAAGAAAACGGTCTCACGCTACAAGGACTTTTCATAAGTGCGATAAAAACAGTGATTCATTTTTTATATTTGCTGTCAACACGTATTGAGTAAAATGGGGTCACCGATAACGGATAAGATTAAAACCTTATATAAGGATTGTTTTAACATTGAAATACAGCACCAGGATACAGATTGGGTTCCCCACATCATTTGCAGTTCTTGCAAAATAATGTTGTACATCAATAAGAAGGCGATTAAATATTCCAGACCAGCAATATGGAATAGACCATACAGTGAAAATGATTGCTACTTTTGTATGAATGTTGTATCTAGGCATAACCGAAAAAATAAAAGCACTATTACTTATAACGATGTTTCGACAGTAACAAGACCAACTAAACTAATTCCGCCTCCTGAACCACTTGATGCTGATGTTATGGAAACAAATGATTTCACCTTATCAGTTCATGCCGAAAACATTGAGACTGTCGAAAAAGATTCAAACACTGTTACTAATGAATGTTCTAGTGACAACCTATCATATACTAGTGACACAGATATAGAATTTCTACCATACAACCGTTAACCAGAACGAATACTCGTATCACAGTCAGAACTTAGTGATCTAGTCAGAGATTTAGGCTTATCCAAAGATGGTTCAGAGCATCTTGCTTCCTTTTTTAAAGAAAAGACATTTACTTAAGCCAGAAGCTACGATTTCTTATTATAGAAACAGAGATGAAGAATTTCGAAAATATTTCACAATGGACGAGGAATTGTCACTTTCATATTGTACCGATGTAAAAGGTCTAATGGATGAATTTCAAAATAACTCATACGATCCTGAAGAATGGAGACTGTTTATTGATTCTTCTAAACGGAGCATTAAGGCAGTTTTGCTGCATAATACCAACGTTTACGCTCCTATTCCGATTGCTCATTCCACAGTTATGGAAGAGCAATATGAAAAAATGAAGCAGCTTTTGATAAAAATAAAATATGCTGATCATAACTGGAAAATTTGTGGAGATCTGAAAATTGTAACAATATTGCTTGGCCAACAGTCAGGGTTTACACTTTATCCCTGTTATAAATGTCTGTGGAATAGCAGAGACAGGGAACGTCATTATAAGAAAAAAAATTTGGCCAACAAGAGAATCGTTCACTCCTGGTGAAAATAATGTATTGTTTCCACCATTGGTAGATCCAGGAAAAGTTCTTATTCCCCCGCTTCACATTAAGCTTGGACTTATGAAGCAATTCACGAGAGCATTAGATACAAACGGCCCATGTTTCAAATATTTGCATAAAAAATTTCCGAAATTTTCTGAAGCTAAAATTAAGACAGGCGTATTTGACGGGCCACAAATAAGAAAATTGTTTCAAGATTCATTATTTGTTACTAAAATGAATAAAGTGAAAAAGCTGCTTGGCTTAGTTTTAAACAAGTCGCAACAAACTTTTTGGGAAATAATAAAAGTCCTAAGTACAAAGAAATAGTCGAGAAAATGGTAAAAAATTTTCAAATATTAGGTTGCTTAATGAATCTAAAATTACATTTCCTGGACTCTCACATCGATGATTTCCCAGATAATCTTGGTGACTACAGTGAGGAGCAAGGGAAACGTTTTCACCAAGATCTGAAAATCATAGAAAATCGGTATCAAGGACGATGGGATGACCATATGCTAGCGGACTATTGCTGGTCGCTAAAAAGAGAAACAAGTCCTCAAAAGCGTTTGGGCAGAAAGCCTTTGAATAGGTCATTCGCGGAAAAAAGAACAAGATACAGCCAAAAAAAGGAAAGTTAGGCGCGGGTCTAACCTTCGCAATTCTAGGGCTTAAGGGTCTACTATTTGAGAGTATATGGTTTAAAAGTCCTGGTTTTGAGTTTATTGGGTCTCATTTTTAAAGTTACAGGGTTATTGAGGTCTATTTTTTGAGGTTACAGGGTGTGGGAGTCTAAGGTTTCAGGGTTTAGGGTTTAAGAATATCAGGTTTGAGGATTCCCCAACTGTATACCAAATTTGGTAGGAATCGGTTGGTTTTCAAAAATTTTGTCCGCCATCTTGGATCCGCCATTTTGAATTTTGCAAATCCAACCTCAGATTCGTGATCAGCGACCCAAAAAATCCCCGTGTACCAAATTTGGTAAGGATCGGTTGAATTTTATTTGAATTCGTTTTTGCATTCGAGAAGCACTATATCTGTCTGATTTATTGAGGTTAGAAAGAAAACAGAACTGTATGGCTCAATCCAACCGATGAATATTAGCTTAGCGTGTCCGAATACATATTAATACATCTTTGGATTCATGAAAAAGCTTGAATCAATTTTTTAGGAGTATATTTTTCTTAATTTTTACCTATTTTTTGAGGTTAGAAAAAAATTGAGATGTGATGGCGATATTCTGACGTCAGATTCGTGATCAGCGGGCAAAAATACTACGGATCTAATACATCGCATCAAAAGTATACCCCACTTTTTTTTTTTGTGGGGCTGTGTTATCAAACGTAACGCACTCGTGATAATTTTTGCTTAATCTACACTTTATGGAGAATATTCCAAAATTTTTCCCAAATTTTTTGATCAGTACTTTTCCAGATAGAGGGGGCAGCGATTTTTGGCAATTTTTTTAATAATAATAATATGTAATTAATATGAAGAAAAGTTTGCGCGAGTATTATATCATATATATTTTTGAATTCATATTTTTATAAGCTTTCAATTTTTTTCACTTCCTCCCCACAAGCTCACACCTTAAGTCAAAATTTAACTCTCAGAACTACACGGCTCTGATTGGGCTATCAGTTCCCATATTTGTGCCTAATTTCAACTTTCTACGTCAAATAGTTTCAGAGAAAATTGGATGTGATAGACAGACGGACACTGTAGTGATCCCGTAAGTGTTCCGTACGGAACACTAAAAACAATCACCATTCTTCTAATATATAACTTGAATTCTGCACTTTGATATTTTTTTAGTGATTTATATTCAAAACATGTCACCGGTAGCAATTGATTTCAGGAAGTTTGGATTTTGTCTAAACACTCGTACGATTTCTTTGAAATACTGCACTTTCAGTTATTTTTGCTCTTCAGTGAAGTCTGTGGGACAAATTTTGCGCAAATCTTCGGTTTGCCTAGGTTTTTTTTTTATGGATCTAGCACATGTGCTGCAGGGAGGTTCCTAAAGCGCTACAGGAGCGACACGTATGCGGAAAAAGCGATTCTCGTTGTTCTTGAATCGCTGTAAATTATACTCGGTGGGAAACACCGTCCTGGACAAATTATTCCAAAGAGATGATGTTCTCCATATAAAAGATTGCTTGAAAAGCGTTGTACGAGGAGTAACAAGCTGAACCTCACACGGATGTGAAGTATCAGCGCGACGTGTATTTCTAACATGCACCGCTCTGCGAGGAACATCCTTCGAACAGTTTTCATGAAAATACTTGTAGAATAGGCTGAAGTCGCCAACCGTTCTTCGATGTTCTAGCGAATCAAGGCCGCCGGTCAGTTCCGGGTCTCCAATCAGACGAGTAGCTCTTCTCTGAATAGAATCCAACAAATGCAGTGTATGTTTGGGAGCGGAGCCCTAAACATGGGAGCAGTATTCCATAGTTGATCGAATTTGAGCTTTGTAAAGAATTAACAGTTATTGTGGAGTGTAAAGCTTTCTGGTTCGAAATATTATTCCCAACTTTTGAGAAGCTCTCCTTGCTATGCCTGCAACATGTTCATGCCAGGACATATTTGCTCCCAAATTAACGCCCAACAAGTGACGATGCTAGGGGAATGGAGTGCCCCGACATAACTATGTAGGGTTCAGCAACGTTAACTTTTTTAGAAAAAACCGCTGCCTGGGTTTTTGTAGCGTTAAATTCCACTTGATTACTGTCACCCCAAGATAGAATTTCTTCCAGGTCTTTATTAAGTTGAACGACTTCCCGCTGTCTACGGATATTCGTCTGAGTAGCCGATGTCCGAGCGTTCAAAGGGAATGAAGAGATAAGCGTACTGTCTTCTACAAAGCTGTAGATTAAGTTTCCGGTCTTTTCCAGCAGATCGTTAATGTAAATAAGAAAGCGAGTAGGAGATAGTATGGAGCCTTGAGGCAAACGGGCGTTGATAGTCAAGGTGTTAGAAAGAAATCCGTCGACTCCACTCGTAAAGAACGCTCTCTAAGGAAACATGAGAGCCACAAACAAAACTTTTCAGACATACCATAAGAGCGTAGCTTAGCCAACAGTCCATCTTGCCAAACACGGTCGAATGCCTTGGATATGTCAAGAGCCACCGCTCGAGATTCTCTAAAGTGTTCAATTGCGTTGTTCCAAACATGTGTTGCATAAGTCAGAAGATCTTCTCTTGATCTGTGTTTACGAAAGCCATATTGGTGATCGCTAATAATGTTAAATCCTTCAAGATATTTTAGAAGATGCTGATTGATAGCCTTTTCCATGACTTTTGATATTATTGAAATCAGATACTGACAGACTGGCCGGTAGTTACTTGGTAAGGTCTTCTGGCCTTTTTTAGGTATCGGCTGAACTGTGGCACATTTCCAGCAGGAAGGAAATATTTCCTTTCTGTAGGATAGATTGAAAAGTCTACAGAAAACTGGTGCTAGTGCCCTCGCACAGTTTTTGAGAACTATTGCAGGTATTCCGTCAGCGCCAGAAGCTTTTTTGGTGTCTAGCTTCATTAATTTATTTAATTAATTTAATACGTTTAATGATACGCTGCCTGAAGACAATATCGGGCATCCTTGACTTTAATATGGGAATAGTAGGTGGTGTTTTTCCTTGGATATCGACAGTAGAATGTGAAGCAAAGAGTTTAGCCAACAAGTTCGCTTTTTCAACAGGGTCTTTTTCAAAACCAGTCGAATCGTTTCCCTGTTGATATTTGATGCTTCTTTTATCATTTTAATAATGCATTTCTAAGATATATCACCAATAAACGAACTCGTGTGTTTCTCGTTTTTAAACTGTCCTTTTCTATCCAAAACAAAATGGTTATGGACTATAGAAACTTATATTTGTGATAAGTCATAATTACTATATTTTTTTTATCATTTTAAATATTTCACTGGCATTTTATGAAAATTTATTACTGCTCTTTGTTATATGTGATAATGATGATGTCTATAATAAAATTTTTTGTAAATTTGTAAGAAAAATATTGTATATACCATCAGTTAACATTTCACGTTAAAATTTAAAATAAAAATCGGAGAAGAATCCAGCGTTAAAATAGTATATTAAATTTATAGATAACGTTACTAGTTTGGCGTTTACTAAAGGAAATAGAAAATCAATAGTTATCAAATAATAAACTAATTTCGTGTTTAGCACTCTTCAAAAGGATAGTATTAACATGTTTACTAAGGTTGCTGAAATTTTTCTTTATTTTTCTTCTTTAATTAAAAATGCGTGATTTATTAGGAAATAAATCATATTATTTGCAGTGTAAACTTCTTGAAAGAAATCTGTAGTAAGAAAAGTAATGAATTTTTAAGACATTGTCATTTTTTACTTAGAAAATGAAGTTAAATGTAAAACTACTGAAAACAGATAAAGCCAATATTTCAATAGTCTACCCACCGTTCTCTATTTGTCAATCCATCCTGAGACGCGGTTCGCCGTATCACCGCTCATCAGTCGGGCTACGACCCACAAACAAGGGAACAGAATTTAGTAGTCCTTATCCAGGTACTTACGGAACTTAATTGAAAAATACAACGAATTGTACCAAATACGCACATTTAATACTCCATCGTAGGCTGACACGGCAGCCACAAACCAACAGCTTCTTGAGGTGATGAAAATCGCTCTCCATGCGTCGTTAGGCAATAAATCAGGTGAATACGGATAATGAGACATTAATTCGATGTGTTTCTTTATCAAATAACACAGGACCACAACAAAAAAAAAACAACTAGTTAAAAGGTGAGATATCATATCATATGTTTTTTGGTGTGCTAAAAAACGAATCCGAGGTCAAAATTGACTCATCGCCCAAGGATTTTGACATAACCCCAAAATGACCAAAAATATTTTACAAATAAATTAAAACTGTAACGGAGCAGACCACCTTATATATATATATATATATATATATATATATATATATATATATATATATATATATGTATATATATATATATATGTACGTATTCTGGGATGCTGAAATCGAATTTAAGGTCAGAATTCACCCATAACCTCAAAAAGCACCTCAAAAATGGTCAGAATTACGTCTTTCGGTAAATTAAATGAGCAGACCACCATATATATATATATATATATATATATATATATATATATATATATATATATATATATATATATATATATACACGTATTTTGGGGTGCTTAAAGCGAATATGTTAAAAGAATTGACCTATTAAGTCAAGAATTTGAAATAACCACAAAAAGTCCAGTACTTTCATTCATAGGTTGCTGGGTTAAGCACCCCGATGATGAGAGGCGAGGGGACTTAAATAAAGCACCTTGAAGGTGAGAAGCGAGGAAAATTACCACCATAATAAGGTACATTGTAGGTGAGAGGCGATGAGTCTCACTTTAATACAGCACCTTGAGGGTGAAAAGCGGTGGAACTCACCATAATCCAGCAATGTGAATGAGAGAACTGGACTAACTGCGGATATTTCAAGATCCTGACGTAATAGATCAATTCTGTTGACATTTTTGCTTTCAGCAACTCAAAACACGTATAGATATAGTGGTCTGTTGTTTTTTTTTTTAATTAGGTTATGTTATGGTTTTAGTTACATTCTTGATGTAAGTTTCTTCTATTAGATTATGTTAGGTTTAGAGTTCTTGGTATAAGTTTCTTGCGTTAGGCTATGTTAGGTTTAGAGTTCTTGGTGTAAAGACTTTGGTGTAAGTTGCTTGCATTAGGCTATGTTAAGTTTAGCGTTCTTGGTGTAAGTTTCATTATGCTGTGTTAGGTTTAGAGTTCCTGGTGTAAAGTTGTTGGTGTAAGTTTTTTGCATTGCATGTTAAGTTTAGAGTTTTTGCAGTACAGTTCTTGCATTAGGTTATATTAGGTTTAGAATTCTGGTTATAAAGTTCTTCTACTGAGGTGAGAGGCGAGGAGACTCAGTATTATCCAGCATCGCGAGAGTGATGTGCAAGGGAAAATAATAAAGATTTTTTAAATTTACTTACAGACGTACTCCTAACCATTTTTAAGGTGCTTTTGGAGGTTATGTCAAAATGCTGACGTGATGTGTGAATTATAACCTTGGATTTGATTTCGGCACCCCAAAATACGTTGAGTTTGCTCATTTACATTTTTAATTTATTTGTAAAATTATTTTTATGTCATTTTCGAGGTGTTTATTAAGGTTATTTCAAAATCCTTGGGTGATGAACCAATTCTGAGCTTGGATTCGTTTTCAGCATACCAAAAAACATATGTTATGGTATTTCACCTTTCAACTACAAAACTTATTTTGTGGTTCTGTTTGACGTGCTCTGTGAGAGCATGAAAAATGGTACGACGTTTTTAGTCGTTTTTACTGATTTCATCGATGACTTTTGGCAAACATATTGTTGTTAACTGTTCTTCGATCCTTTAAGCAATGTTTGCACATATCCAGCATAACCAAAGAAGCAATCATTTTCTCGGAAGTGCTTCGCGAACGAACCACTTTTGTTGGATTCGGTCCATCTTGGAACACCCAGACAGTTGATTGTTGCTTAGTTTTCAGCCCGTACGAATATATCCAAGTTTTGTCTCCCATTACGATGTTGTATAAGAATTTTTGTATGTCCTCGGTTGAATTTTCTTACACCAATTGACACGAGCGTGTTTTTGAGTTTCGGTGAAATTATGCGGAATCTATCGGAAACAGATCTTTTTCACAGCTAAATGTTCATGCAAGTCGAATGTGCTACAGTCTTCGATATGCCTAAGGATGCCTCTGTCTTACGGGAAGTCACATGCCGATCCTCTTTAATCATGTTGCGCACAGCATCAATGTATTTTGGAACAACAGCCGATTTCACGAAATTCATCGCTGACGGAAGCACGACCATGACAAAATTCTACAAACCAATTGTAAACAATCTTTTCTAATGGTGATTCGTTACCAAAAGTTGAAAGAAGAGATTCGAGGCATTGTTGTTGAGTTAGGCTTTTACTACTATAAAAGGTGTATTTCGATTTATTTTATTATTGGTGTTAGATCCCGGAATTTATGCTAATTTGGTTTTTTCTTGATTGCAAAAAGTGCTGTAAAACACTAACTGGTATATTTGTAAAAAAAAATAATAAAAAAGAAGTAAATCCCAATTAGAGTAAATTACAATATAAAAAACACATTATCCATCTGAATAATTTCTTGTATGAGATCATAAGAGTTATTAAAAGAAAAACTATTATTCCAATCCAATAAACTACATCAAATGTTGAAAAAGAAAATCAATAGGCGTTAATTAATAATTTACCTTCATGTTTGGCAGGCTTCTTTAAAAGGAATTAAACAGCTTATTTATGAAGATTGTCCCAAAACCCTTAAGTAATTTTCGTTTATTTTCTCTTTTTCTTTAAAAAATAGTGGTGGATTACGAAATAAATTATTTATATTAAAGAAACAATAGAAACTTGGAAAATGGGCACATGGAACGTAAGAGGACTGAATGGGAAGGAGGTGGAATTAATAGATGAGTTTGAAGGGACGGGCTTGGAAATATTGACAATTAGCGAAACAAAGAGAAGGGGACAGGGAAGAATATATGATATGAAATAATGAACATACATTGATATACAGTGGAGTGCAACAGAGCCAAAGAGCAGCGGTCGGGGTCGGATGCATAATACACAGAAGAATAAACAAACAGATAATAGATTGGGAAGCAGTATCCGAAAGAGTACTCATCGTAGAACTGAAAAAAGGCAAAGGAAAGATAATCACACTGATAGCGGTATATGCGCCAGATGAAAATGAAAAGGCCGAACAAAAGGACAAATTTTGGGAAGAATTGAGTGCAATAACGGAAGAAGCTAGAGGAAGGCTGTATATTGCCGGGGACTTTAATGCTAGAGTAGGCAGAAGAAACAATACAAAAACAACATCAATAGGACAACACGGTGAAGAACTTAGAAATAATAATGGAGAAAGAATGCTAGACTATTGCCTAATACATGATCTCATCATAACAAACACATTTTACCAACATAGAGACATACATAAGTACAGGGTTCAACATACAAAACAAGAGATGTCAATTATAGACTATATACTGATACAAAGGAGCAAAAGAAAATATGTGAAAAACGTAACAATAAGAAGAGGAGCCGAAATATACAGTGATCATTACCTACTACTAGGAATAATCAAAGAAAGGTTACCTAAAGATGAAACCCCAACAATAAGAAAATACAAATTAATAATGACATATAAACTCAGAAATGAAGAAATTATGATCAAATATCGACAAATAAATGAGGAGAAATTCGAAAAAGGATACAGACATATAAAATATGCAAGTTTGGAAGAAAAGTGGAGTATCTTCAAGAATATAATCGTGGATGGGGCTACCAGAGTATGCGGAGTGTGCAACGCAAACAACAGTAAAAGACAAACAGCTTGGTGGAATGGTAATATACAAGAAGAAAGAATGGAAAAAATATCTCAAAACAAAAACACCTGAACAATATGAACTATATAAAGGAAAAGAGTTAAAGAGTTGGTAAGAAAAGCAAAGGAGCAGTCAAGGAAAGAATTCGGAGATAAAATGGAAGAAAATTAAAAGCTATTCTACAGAGTTCTTAAATCATTCAGGAAGGACCAAACTATAACCGAATTATATGTAAAAAACAAAAACCATGAATTCCTAACAACAGGGAAAGCAATAATGGAGAGATGGAAAGAATACTTTGAAGAACTATTGGGGGATAATGAAGAAAAAGATAATGCAAATTATTGGAATTGGAACAGCAAAATATGGAAGAAACAGAAGATAGGGAACAAATAGAATGGAAAGAGTTTTAGGAAGTTATAAGAAAATTGAAAAATGGAAAAGCAGGCAGCGATAAGATAACGTCTGAAATGATTAAATACTTATCTCCCATTATTTATACTTATCTCCAATTATCTCATCTTATCTCCCATTATCTAGGCTTATATTGAATTATATAGAATATATGTATAAATTTATAGTGTGTATTTAAGTGGTTCTCAAGTGATAAGCTCAGAAAGGCAGGCAGAGAAACAGAGAGACAGACAGACAGAGAGAGGTTGCATTTTATATATATATTCTAGATAGGAAATTATAGATAACCTGGCCAGAGAACAAATGTATGAATTAAAAAAAAAAAACACGTAAATCGGATAAGTGTTTCTCGAGTAATAAGCGCACTAACGGCCAGACAGACAGACAGAGAGACGTTGCATTTTATATATATTATATTCTTTGCTACATGATATTATTACATATTTAATGCTTTTGACAGTGTATTGCAAGAGAACGCGCTAGCAGCAAACTTTTCTCCGACTTGATTTACTATTATCGTCACTGCTTATTCCTTATGTCACCTAACGTAATAAAATATATCCTATAACCTGGCCAGAGAAGTATGTTTAAAAAAAACCACGAAAATCGGATAAGTGGTTCTCCAGTGATAAGCACACTAACGGACAGACAGACAGACAGAGAGACGCTACATATATATATATATATATATATATATATATATATATATATATATATATATATATATATTATATATATTCTTTGTTACATGATATTGTTCCATATTTAATGGTTTAGCATGTTTAAAAAAAAGCACGTAAATCGGATAAGTGGTTCTCCAGTGATAAGCGCACTAACGGACAGACAGGCAGACAGAAATACGTTGCATTTTATATATATTATAGATGTAATGAAATATATATCTATAACCTGGTGAGACAGCATATGTATGAATTTAAAAAATCATGTAAATCGGATAAGTGGTTCTCGAGGGATAAGCGCACTAACGGACAGACAGACAGACAGGCAGAGATACGGTGGATTTTATACATATTATAGATATAGATTATTATTGTTATTATATAACCTGGCCAAAGAATATATGTATGAATTTAAAAAAAGACACATAAATCGGATAAGTCGTTCTCGCGTGATAAACGCACTAATGGACAGACAGACAGACAAAGAGACATTCCATTATATATATATATATATATATATATATATATATATATATATATATATATATTATAGATTATAGATATTCTCTGCTACATAATATTATTCCATATTTAATGGTTTAGGCTGTGCTTGCAAGGGAACGCGTTAGCGGCAAACTTTTTGCCGACTTCATTCATTATTTTACGTCACTACTCATTCCTTATGCTACCTATCGTAATAAAATATAGCCTATAACCTGGCCAGAGAACATATGTATGTTATAAAAAAAAAAAGTACGTAAATCGGATTAGTGGTTCTCCAGTGATAAGCGCACTAACGGACAGACAGAGAGAGAGAGAGACGTTGCATTTTATATATATTATAGAAGCAATAATGGTACGGAGCATTAATTGGACAAGTCCGACTTCCACTTGGCCGGTTTTTTTTTTCATATTTAAAATTAAATTAGTTTCTGCCATCCACACATATTGAAGCTGTACTTTATAAAGAGAACAAAAAGCGAGTCACCAAATCCGAAAAGAATACTTTCTATACTTACTATCCCTTAACACTACTGCTTAAAAAGTTTTACTATATAGAATTTAAAACAGTTTAGCTAAAGATGTCCTTTTTATCTACTGAGCATTGAAAGCGATTCTTTTATAAAGATTGATTGCCACCAATAATTATTACATGCCTATTGTTTGTACTGTTTAAAACAAGGAATGTCAAAGTTATAAGATACAGAAAAAAATTAAAACTCTTATAATTATTGAGATATTTTATTTTAAAAAATGCTCTGTAATTTAAGAACTTTTTAATTTTTGTTTTAATATTCTTCTGTTAGAAACTGAATATATATCTTATCCATTTGCATGGAATATTTATTAGCAATTTTAAAGTTGCGGGTAACATTTAGAAATTCTAGTTGGCAAATCGACTTCAAAGTCATGAAGAAATACCGTCCTTTAATTGTAGAATATTAGGATCCTGTGTTATTTTCATTCATTATTATAATCTTCATGGTTTAGGTATAAGATTCGTTATTGGTGTAAGTTACGTATAACAGTATATAAAATAACACATTATGAACATTTAATAGAAACAGAATTGTACGTACATAAAATTAAAATGTTAAAAAAAGAAATAATAGAGAGATTTTGCAACGCTTATTTTTCACATGCCTTTGTCCTTATAGTTACTTCAAGCATGCGCAGTATTAACGCGAAGGAATTGCAAGGTTAGGTTAGTATTCATCTTCTATAAACCTAAGGGATTTTTTTCATTCATTTTATGGTTAGGCACACCGGTTATTAGTATTTGGGTCAACACAAGTTTCGAAATTAAAGTTGGGTCTAGCGTGTTTCTATCATTTCCTTCAATATTTCCAAGGTAATACGAATGTGCGATAAATAAAATTTCATTTGAAATTAGCACTACCCACACTGTAAAGCCATTGTGCCAAAGATTGCAAAATCTCAGCATAATCTGAACACTAATTAATTGTTTTCAGTATTATTTGCAATAAAAGATTATCATTTCAATTTTACTGTATTTTCTTAGTGATGTGTATACCAAGTAGGAAAGCAAACAGGCCTTACCATAATAGCGATAAGAATAACGAACTTCAAATGACCTCTCTTATAAATTCTTAAATAAAGGAAATCGTTATCCTTTATAAAAGTTTCTCTTATTTTGTTTCAATACTGCACAAGCTCCAAATGGTGGACGCATGCTTCATATAACGATAACAGCTGAGTCTTTTATACTTAATGTCTTCCCTTTACTACTGCGCAAGCTCCAACCAGTGAGCGCATGCTTTAAATAAAGATTAAAAACAAGGACCTACCAAAATAAGCCATGCAAAATATCCCTAATATTATTATGACTATTATTATTATTTTTCTAATATTATTATATTTAATTCCATTTCTATTGTTTTCAGTACATTGGCATGCTGGATGTACCACGACCGACGAGTAGAGTTGAAATTGTTGCTGCTATGCGACGGATACGGGTAAGTGTGCAAAAAAAAGAGTTATGATAATTTTTTAAACCTACTTTAGAATGCCACTTCTTTATGTAACAAGAATATGATGTCTTTAGTCTTCCACAGGAAACACTAATGGGCTCACTTCGGTGCCCGTCTGTCTCACACGATCCCCCCCCCCCCCCCCCCAACTATTTGACATATAAAGTGGAAATTTGGCACAAAGTATAGTTTTGAAAGTTAAATTTTGACTTAAGGGGTTAGCTTGTAGGGAGAAGTGAAAAAAAAGATTTTTCCATCTTCGTCGAGTCACATGAAAGCTTGTGAAAGTTGAAATAACCGGTCAAGTGCAAGTTGAACTTGCACAATTAGTGTTCCGTATGTTGATTGCTTTTAAAATAAAAAAAATTGTTACGGTGGTATAAAAGTATCAGTGACTTCACAAAATACACCCCAAAGGAGTTTTCAACAAAGTTTGTTTTCAATCTTTACTGAATACTGATGACTTGAAATTTTTGTTTTTTTTATATACCAAATAAATTATTAAAGGTAATACACTCGTAATAATTTTCGTTCAATCTACATCCCGTGGAGAATAATCCACAATTTTTTCACAATTTTTTGATCAGTACCTTCCGAGATAAAGGGAGGCATCGATTTTTCGCAATTTTTTAAAAATAACACAAAAAAAGTGGGCGCAAGTATTACATTATATATATTTTTGAACTCGTATTTTTACAAGCTTTCATTTGACACCCCATTCGATGACTTGGTAAAAAAAAAATTCGCTTAAGATTTTACCCCCCAAAACTAACCCCTTAAGTCAAAATTTAACTTTTAACACCACACGGCTCTGATGAAGCCATCAGTTCCTATATTATTACCAAATTTCAACTTTCTATGACAAATAGTTTCGGAGAAAATCGGGTGTGACAGACAGAGAGACAGGCCCACCGAAGTCATCTTATAAGTGTTCCGTACGGAATACTAAAAATATATATGATATAACACTTGCGTAGGTAGACTTTTCTTTGCATTGTTCTTAAAAAATGGTCAAAAAATCACTGTCCCCCAGCTTATCTGGAAAAATACCGATCAAAGAATTTTGAAAAAATTCTGGAATATTCTTCATAAAATGTAGATTAAGCGAAAATTATCACGAAGGCATTAAGTTTGATAATTTATCTGGTGTATGGGGGTGAAACCGGAAGTGAAAAAACATTTTTTTACCAAGTCATTGAGTGGGGTGTCAAGTGAAAGTTTGTGAAAACACGAGTTCAAAAATATATATGATGTAATACTAGCGCACACTTTTCTTTGTATTACTTTAAAAAAAATGGCCAAAAATCTCTGTCCCCCCATACTATCTCAGAAAGTATATATATATATATATATATATATATATATATATATATATATATATATATATATATATATATATATATATATGTATATTTCAATCGGTTTTATAACGTCTTCCGTCTTCCGATGCCTAATTTTCACTCCTCCCGGTTTCTCCATCCCTCTTCCTCCAGATCTCTCTCTAGTACTTCCTTGTTGATTCCTGCTCTCCAGCTTTGGCGTGGTCTGCCTCACTTTCTTTTTCCATGAGGGTTCCAATTTAAAATCTTTTTAGGTAGTCGGTCTTGTGACATTCTCTGTACATGTCCGTACCATACCAAGTAAGGTTCTGATTTCATCCACTAAATCGTGCTTTATTTCTAAAGCTCGCCTTATCGTGTCATTTGGTATGCGGTCTTTTCTGGATTTTCTGGCTGCTCGTCTCCAGAAATCCATTTCTGTAGCTTTTAGTATTTTTTCTGTTCTTTCCTTTAATGGCCACACCTGGGAGCTGTAAGTTATTATACTTTTCACTATTGAGTTGTAAATTCTCTTCTTATTTTCAAGAGTTATGTTTTTGTCCCATAGTATAATATTAAGCATTGCAATCGCTTTTCTTCCTTGGATATTCCTCTCGAATATTGCTTCTTCCAGTGCTCCGTCCCTAGATATTCTCGTTCCCAAATACTTATAACTGGCACAGTGCTTGATGGTGTGTCCTGTGGCCAGTTTCAAGTCCTGCTGTTGTCCTCCGACGCACATGTACTCGGTCTTTTTAATATTGACTTCTAGGCCCCATTTTTCATATTCCTCCATAAGGTTTCGTGTCATGTATTCCATATCATCGATGTCCTGAGCGACTACTACCTGGTCATCTGCGAATGATAGCGTGTACAATGTAGTATCGTCATCCAGTGGTAATCCCATACTGCTCCAAATAGATTTTAAATAGCGTTGGGATATACAGCAGCCCTGTTTGTGACCGGGAACCCTGTTGTTATACCATATTTGGTTTTCACACTACTTCTTGCGTCTTGGTATAAGGATTTTACGGCTTTAATTATTTCGGTGCTTACATTACTCTGTTGTAGTGTTTCCCACAATCTCATTAGGGGCACGCTGTCGTAGGCCTTTTTTAAATCAACAAACAAGACATGGACTTCCTGATCAAATGCGGTTTTCTTTTCTAGGATTTGTGTCAGTGAGAAGAGATGGTCTATTGTGGATCTTCCTGCTCTAAAGCCTGCCTGTTCTTCAGCTTCTACGTCCGCGTATTCCGTTTCTATTCTATTTTTAAGTATTTTTCCGTATATTCTGCTAATAGATCCTGTAACCGTTATTCTCCTATAGTTATCGCAATTATTTTTGTCTCCTTTCTTATGAATTGTTGATATGTATGATATTTTCCATTCCTCAGGTACTTCTGATGTGTTAATGCATCTTTGGAATAAGTTTCTCAAAGCGCTAAATAGCTTTTCAGTTCCGTATTTTACTATCTCTCCTGGGATGTTTCCTGGTCCTGGAGCTCTACCATTTTTTAGCGTTTTACATACTTCTTTAACTTCTGATGTTGTTATTCTTATTGGGGATCCTCGTATAACTATATTTGGGTTTCCATGTTGGGTGCTTTTGAACTCTGGTCTATCTTCTGTTAGCATATTTGTAAAATATTGGTTCTATTTTTCTGATGTTATTGGTGAGAAGATTTCTCTTTTCGGTTCTGTTGTCATATTTTTAAAAAGTCTCTAGCTTTCTGTGCTTTTCCTTCCTCCTTGAGCATGTCTTTTCCCATTGGTTGTTCTTTTGTCACTAATCATTGTGTGTACTCTAGCTTGGGACTCTTTGTATTTTACTTTGTCGTTTGTGCTCTAAGTATTTGTGATAGCTTTTCCGTTTTTCTTCAATTTCGTATTTAATTTCTTCATCCCACCAATATGGTTTTTGCTGTTTTTCCCTTTTCTCTTGGTACCCTAGTGCTTCCAGTACGGCTGCGTGTAGGCATTCCTTTATATACTTATATTCTTCTTTTATATTAACCAATCCGGTCCGTTGTATCTTTTGGTCCAGTCTATTCTTGTATAGATTTCTGATATTTTCATTTTGTAAGCTGTCTGTATTATATCTTATTGTTGTTTCACTTGTAGTGTGCTGTGTACTCGTATCTTCCAGTTTGCTTTCCCGTGTTGTTCGTGAGGTTATCTTTCCCTTCACCAGGTAGTGGTCGCTGCCACATGAAGCCCCTCTTTGGACTCTTACATCTAGGAAGTTTAATCTAGATCTCTGACGTATTATCATATAGTCGATAATACTTTTTAAATCTCTTGTTGTTTGTCTCCACGTATATTTATGAATATCCCTATGCTGGTAGTGTCCGTTTAATATTGTAAGGTTGTTTTGTTCACATATCTCTATAATTCTTCTTCCGTTGTCGTTAGTAACTTCTTCGCCATATTTTCCTACCACTTTATCGTCTTCTTTCCTTCCTATTCTTCCATTTAGATCACCCAAAAGTAATATCTCTCTTGATGTTCCAATTTTGCGTATTTCCTCATTTAGTTGTTCAAAAAATGAATCCTTGTTATTAGCCAGATCGTCGTCGTTGACAGCGTATACCCCCAGTAAGGTTGTGTTATTACCTAGTATTTTGAGATTCATCTTTATGATTCTTTCACTAATCGGTTCCCAGGTGGTTATGAATTTTTTCTGTGTATTAGTATGGATACGCCTCAGAAAGTACTGATCGAAAAAATTTTAAAAAATTCTAGAATATTCTTTATAAAGTCTAGATTCAGCTAAAATTATCACGAGTGCATTACGTTAGATAATTTATCTGGTACAGTGTGTCCCAATAAGATTTATACAAATGGAAAAAAATTTATCTTATATATTACAAAAAAATTTATTCTTGATAAAATGTTCTGCATCACATAGAAATTCATAATCAAGCATCAAAAGTTTAAAATATTTGATGGTATACAGGGAAAATAAAAAATAATGATTTATAATGAAGAGTAAAGTGTGTTTAAATTTAAATACAGAGTAAAATATTAATTGAAAATATTAATAGAAATTAAAAAATTATGCGTTTCGATTTGTGGCCTTCCTAGTTAGAAATTCAAAAAAACCTCAGTAAACACGTCAGTAATTGTCGGATTATTTATCGAATAAAAGAATATAAAATTAATGAAACACTAGTGCACTGATTTTGATTCTATCATAATTTTGTTAGAAAAATGATAACTGCTTTGCAACAATTACATCCATAATACATTTGTGCTAATATCATTTTATTTTGAAAATTATAAATAATTATTTTTTATTTTCCCTGTATACCATCAAATATTTTAAACTTTTGATGCTTGATTATGACTTTCCATGTGATGCAGAACTTTTGATCAAGGATAAATTTTTTGGTAATATGTAAGAAAAACTTTCTCCATTTGTATAAAACTTTTTGGGACACATTCTATATGGAGTAATTACCAGGTCATCGAGTGGGGTGTAAAATGAAAGCTTGTGATAACACGAGTTCATAAATATATATGACTAGCCGGGCCCGCGACTCCGCTCGCGTGGACTTGAGTCACTACTATCGTCACTGTTTATTCCTTATGTTACCCAACGTAATAAAATATCTCCTATTATTTCCCCTTATCTCCCAATATTTCTCATTATCTTCCATTATCTCTACGTAATTTCCATTATCTAGGCTTATCTCTGTTCATCTCCCATTATTTCTCCTTATCTCCCATTATTTCTCCTTATCTCCCGTTATCTCACCATAACTCCCATTATCTAGACTTATCTCTGCTTATCTTCAATTATTTCTCCTTATCTCCCATTATCGAGGCTTCTCTCGACTCATCTCCCATTATTTCTCCTTATCTCCCATTATCTCACCTTATCTCCCATTATCTAGGCAGATAATAGAACATATGTATAAATTTATAAAAACACGTAAATCGGATAAGTGGTTCTCGAGTGATAAGCGCACTAACGGACAGACAAACAGACAGAGAGACGTTGCATTTTATATATATTATATTCTTTGCTACATGATATTGTTCCATATTTAATGCTTTAGGCAGTGTATTGCAAGAGAATGCGTTAGCGGCAAACTTTTCTCCGACTTGATTCACTATTATCGTCACTGCTTATTCCTCATGTTACCTAACGTAATAAAATATAGTCTATAACCTGGCCAGAGAACATATGTATATTTTAAAAAAAAACACGTAAATGGGATAAGTGGTTCTCCAGTCATAAGCGCACTAACGGACGAACAGACAGACAGACAGACAGACGGAGAGACGTTGCATTTTATATATATTATAGATATAGATTATTATTATTATTATATAACCTGGCCAAAGAATATATGTATGAATTTAAAAAAAAAACACTTAAATTGGATAAGTGGTTCTCGCGTGATAAACGCACTAATGAACAGACAGACAGACAGAGAGACATTGAATTTTATATATATTATAAATTATAGATATTCTCTGCTACATAATATTGTTCCGTATTTAATGGTTTAGATTATGTATTGCAAGAGAACGCGCTAGCGGCAAACTTTTTCCCGACTTCGTTCACTATTATCGTCACTGCTCATGCTACCTATCGTAATAAAATATATACCTGGCCGGAGGACATATGTATGTTTTAAAAAAAAAGCACGAAAATCGGTTGAGTGGTTCTCCAGTGATAAGCGCACCAACGGACAGACAGACAGAGATACGTTGCATTTTATGTATATTATAGACGTAATAAAATGTATATCTATAACCTGGACAGAGAACATATGTATGAATTTAAAAAATCACGTAAATTGGATAAGTGGTTCTCGAGGGATAAGCGCACTAACGGACAGACAGACAGACAGAGAAACGTTGCATTTTATATATATTATAGATATAGATTATTATTATTATATAACCTGGCCAAAGAATATATGTATGAATTTAAAAAAAGTCACGTAAATCGGATAAGTGGTTCTCGCGTGATAAACGCACTAATGGACAGACAGACAGGCAGAGAGACATTGCATTTTATATATATTGTAGATTATAGATTATAGATATTCTCTGCTACATAATATTGTTCCATAATTAGTGGTTTAGGCTGTGTATTGCAAAGGAACGCGCTAGCGGCATACTTTTTTCCGACTTCACTCACTATTTTACGTCACTGCTCATTCCTTATGTTACCTATCGTAATAAAATATAGCCTATAACCTGGCCAGAGAACATATGTATGTTTTAAAAAAAAAAAGTTCGTAAATCGGATAAGTGGTTCTCCAGTGATAGGCACACTAACGGACAGACAGACAGACAGAGAGACGTTGCATTTTATATATATTATTATAGATGTAATACTTACGCACGCTTTTGTATAAATTGCCAAAAATTGATATCCCCCCTTATCTTGAAAAGTACTGACCAAAAAATTTTAAAAAAATTCTAAAATATTCTCCATAAAGTGTGGATTGAGCGAAAATTATCACCAGTGCATTACGTTTGATAATTTATCTGATATAAAAAAACTATTTGACCGACAAAATAATGAAGGTGAAGATAACCGGGAAAAAGAGCTATTGCGTTAAGAATTTGAGGACCAGCGAATAGGTACCGAGTAGTAAGTATTTGTTTTCCACCTTTACTACTAGATTTTAAATTGAGTTATATTAATTTTTTGGCTATTAGGTAGCTAAAATGCTATAACTATTGTACATTATTGATTAAGAAAAAAACATGAAAATATATATTGGATCTTAATATGTCAGGGCCTTATTAACTTAGCCTTAGTAAGAATTTTATTTTATTTTAAATGCAATCACGGTACGGAACACTAAGTGCACAAGTTCTCTTGACCGGTTTTTTAATAGATGATAAGATATGTATCATCATAGAATACAATTAATATATCTAAAAGATGAAAGCATATTTATATTTCTAATGATTTTAGGGCGAATTAAAATCTAAATTTATAGAATTATAAAGATTATATTAGCAGTGTATAATTCTGTAACAATCAAACCACACAGTTGACCTAAACTTGAATTAATTTTTAAAGTCCTTTATTTATTGTAATATGTCACATGTCTACCAGTCCATTTTAATTGTTTAAATGATTGATTTCAATTATACTCTCTTTCAGCTTCCACACAATTTTTCATACAGTCAGTGAATTTGCTAAATGAGTTTTTTATATTTTTGGGATATTCATGAAAGTCGTGGTCACTGTCGTTTAAGTATATTCGAAAATGTATCGTTTTTTTTCCTCCACTGACAATTGAAGTCCGAAAAAGAGAAAGAATCCAAAACACAAACTTGGTTTTTGCTCAAAAACCGTATCACCGCACAGTAAGATGCATTATCGTGCAAAAGTGACTAGATGCCTGCATCACAATATTCTAGCCGTACGCAACGTATTTGAATTTATTTTAGCATCTCTATTTTGAATCAATCTCCATTTCAGGTTTTCCACGATGAAATCAGATATTTTTTGAATGTTATCGTAGCTTACTAATGTATTTGGATGGTGCAACTTTCCGCCATCTTCTAGCATAAGTTAAGTACTTAAGTTAATCATTCATTATTGTATGTTTTTGAAGCATTTAATTTGTTTTGGTAATACAGTTTCACACAATAGTCAAGTGCATCTCCTTGCATGAAAATCATTTTCCTACCAGTTCCCAAAATACACTCTCACTCGTACCACCATAATTGGGCGTCTATCTAAGCTAATATATAAATAATAAAATATTAGTTTCTTCTAGGTTTCTTTTCTGAATAGAAAGTGTATAACTGAAAACATGTCTAATATCTTTATTTGTAGATAATTTTATTAAATATTTTCAGAATTTACAGTTTTACATTTAAAAGGTTTAATTTCAAAACCTATTTCATCATTTTTCGAAAATCGCTTCTTTTCATATTTCGCTAAGTCTTAGGGGACACTATAACTGTGAGAAGTCGTTCAGGTCAAAACTCTTCCGAAGCCATTTAAAAAGAGCGGCAAAATTTTAGCTATATTTCAAAACCCTCTGAATACAAGCTTAGAAGAAAAAACCTAGAAAAAAAAACATGTTTATTTAACTAATTTATTTTATATTACTAATACTCATTTTTTAATTAAAAAAAAGTAATAAATAAAAATACAAGTATTTTTTTTTTATAATGATTCCGGAGCTATACCTTCTTAGTAGATACAACATTCAAGGCTTTGTACGTTCAAAAATAGTACCAATACGGCGCACATGCCGACGTTGACAATAAAATGTTTTAAACTGTCAGTTCAAAGAAATTATTACATCTTAAATTTTTTTAAATGAAAGCCCTGTATATTATTTTATTTTTGAGTCCTACTAAAAATTCTAGATATTATTTGCCTAACATACCATATGTCTAAATTGAACTATTTTAGAATTATTGATATCAAATTAAAAAAGAAATTTTAAGCTGGCTTGTATCAAACATTTACTGTCAGGTAACGACTTAACGTGTCGAAAAATAATTTATTGACGAAAACGTTTATTGCTGCATTTTGTGAAATTGAATTTGAGCCTAATATCATAATGGTACATTTAACAGAAACTATCACTATCATTTTGTTAATGATGGTTGGTTACGGAGACGATAGGAGAACACAACAGGAGGTGTGTGATCTTTTTAACGCAGAATATCGCATAAGCGAGAACCTATGACCTAGTCCGTAGTTAGCAAAACATTAAAACGATTTAGACATTCAGGTCATGTTAAGGATCGTTCTAAATCTGGACCTCCAAAAGTTAAAACAAGCGATGAAAAAAAGTTAGATGTTTTATTGGAAATTATAGAAAATCCCCATACAGCCACTCGTCAGCTTTGCCTAGATCACAACATAAATAAAGGTACCTTAAGTTGTATACTGAATGAAGAAAAATTGCATCCATACAAATCTATTCTGCTGCAAGAATTATCTGAAGATGATTACGATAGACTCGTTAAACTTTACGAGGTCATGATGGAACGAATCAATAATGATCCTAACCTAATTCATATTATTGTTTTTTCTGCCGAGGCCACATTTTGTCTTAACGGAAGAGTTAACAGCCATAACTGCCGGTACTGGTCTACCGAGAAGGGGCAGAGATTTGTGGACGTCATATTATTGGTCCTTTTTTTATCGATGGAAATTTTACAGGACAGTAGTTACTCCAAGAGCAAGTTATTCCAAGTTGTGCAGGTCTTTTTCCCGATGAAAATAATCTGGATTTCCCCAACAGAAATCTGTGGTATCAACAGGACGGAGCACCTACTCACTATTAAATCAATGTTCGTAGATATTTGGATGCGATTTTTCCTAATCGATGGATAGGCAGACGAGGGGCTATAGAATGGCTTACAAGGAGTCCCGACCTTACGTCACACGATTTTTTTGGGTCATTTTAAAACCAAAGTTTACTGAAGTCGACTTAAAACTGTAGAAAATTTACAACAAAGAATTCAATATGAAGTAGCACAGGTCACCCTAAATTCTCTGCAAAACTCTGTTTAAGCTGTTTATGACAGATTGGGTCATATCCTCGCTGTTAACGGTAGTCATTTTGAGCAATTGTTACCTTAAAAATAATCCTAGTATTTATTAATTGTTTTTTTTTTTAAGTTTCAAATGACAATAATTCCAAAACAGTTCAATTTAGACATATGGCATGTTAGACAAATAATATCTAGAATTTTTAGTAGGTCTCAAAAATAAAGTAATACACAGTGCTTTCCATTAAAAAAAATCAAAATGACGTAATTTCTTGGAACTGACAGTTCAAAACATTTTATTGTCCACGTCAGCATATGTGCCGTATAACACCCTATAACTTTTATTTAAATATTTTTTTGATACATCGATGAATAAATGCTGTGGAATCATTATATATGGGGCATATATATATATATATATATATATATATATATATATATATATATATATATATATATATATATATATATATATATATATATATATATATATATATATATATATATATATATATATATATATATATATATATATATATATATATATATATATATATATATATATATATATATATATATATATATATATATATATATATATATATATATATATATATATATACCTATTATTTAATATTTTCTTTGTAGGTGATGAATAGGGGGTTCCAAGTCAGTTTAGGTCACTTCCGGTTAGATAATATGATCATATACAGTAACCTCATCTACTCTTCATATCCTTTCCTCTGTTCCGTTTCTTATATACTTACACTAAACTATCTTATATATTTAGGCGTTGAATCGAATACTAATGAAGTATAATTTGATAGTGGCACAATAGAACCTGTATCGAGATTCACGTATAACAGACAAAATTAACATATCCGTAATAACAGACGCTTTGATATATATATACGGAATAATAGGCACTCAATTTAACATCGTTAAGTCGGTTCCGAGATTAACTCCCCCAATCGAACGGAGTCTCTACTTAACTTGCTGAGTTTGTTATGATGAAAATCGATTATTAATATAATTATCAGCATTTAGACTGCTAGAAATCAGTCATAACTAAGAATGCTATTTTCATTATTTTACATTGCATATTTAGAGATATCATATAAAAATCTTGTAGGAATATTGGCCCATTTTTTATCAGTTATAACGATTTCGGGACCCTGGTTTCTGCGTTTTTCCTATGACTGTTTCATTATTATTTCGTACTAGCCTGTATAAACTTCGTCCACAGCGATGTGAATGATACCATAGACGAAAGAATTAGAATACTATGTCATTCCCTGTAAATTTTAAGGCGTTACATACACCTTAAATTTTCAAAAATTCGATTTTTTTACGGATTTTTTCCTGTACTTCTAAAAATTATTCAAAAAAAATTAAGAAAATTCCATTCCTTTACAAAGTTATAGCGTTAAATGTGACTTGGCGTCAGATTTGGACCGCTACCTGTCTTCAGACACTGTCTGCAATATTTTTAACTTTTTTTTTTAAATCTTAATAATTACTTTTTCTGGAAATTGTCGAGAGGTTTTTTAAATTCTTCTAATAAACAATTTTTTTTATAAATAATTAAAAATAAATTTTTTGGTCGAAAATTGCATACTAAAGTTTGAAACACCGTAATTTTTTTGTTTTTGAAAAAAAACCTTCGACAATTTTGAACAACTACATCATTTCACAAGATTAATTTTTATTTTTGCAATTTGGATTATTTTTTGTGCAGCTATACTGCAGGCAAGGAAGCGCCGTAGTTTTCATAAGTGGTCTATTTAACACGATAAAAATAATGTTAACATTTAAAATATATTTTAAAAAATGTTTTCTTATAACTTAAGGTGTAATAAAAATATATAATCGGCATTCTTTTGTATTATTCACCTTCAACCTTTAAAATATATTTTTTTTAAATACATACTTTTTGCAGAGCCTAGGTGTATGTAACCCCTTAAACAACCAAAATATATTTTTGTGTCTTATATCAGCTATTGTAATGTCTAGAAGCTGGGCCGTTTTTATAGCCTCACGTTGGAGCGCTATTTTGTATAACGTCCCGTTGACGGAGTCATTTTGCCCCTTTATGTATATCTTAATTTTTGAGAATGGGTTGAGTGGATATTAATACTGATAGAGCCAAAAACTAGATATAAGCTAGCTCGTTTTTTACTGGTAGAGTATATGGAGATCGAGGTAATTTTTGTACGCCTTTTGAAAATAGTCTCTATAGTTGTTTAAAATTTGGTTGTACTGTTTTTGGGCACTATTCATTTTAGAATAAAAAGAATCTAAGTTCAGTTCAAAAAATGAAAAAATGCTGAAGAGTTATTTAGTTGTTGAAATAAAATTAATTTACGTACAACCGTTGCGTCCTAAAAGAAACAGCAGGAGTTTAATGAGACACTACACATTTAAATAAAGAAGGGTATATTAACAAAATAGAAATTCCTACTTTTATTACACTCTTAAAATTACTTCTACTAAATAAAAACCCCTTAAGCTAGAAGACTGTACATAGTGGATTTGTCAACAAAGGTCGATTCGTAACGATTTGCCAGAAACGATCATAGTGGACTTGTCAACAAAGGTCGATTCATAACGATTTGCCAGAAACGATATTAAAAGTTTGTGAAATTAACTCCGCGTGTTGAGTAGTCGTTGGAAACGCACTTGTAGACAGGAAGTGAGATTTTTAAACTGGTGTGCTTATGATTACGGACTGGCTTCTCCTCGTGGGTTTTCCATAAGTTACATGGCCTCTCCTGGTGAGATTTTCATAAAAATATTGTCTCAGCCACTACCATCCTAGTTTCATTTGGGTAGTTCCTTAGAGAGCGTTCTTTGCGAGTGGCAGTCGACGGATTTCTTTCTAACACCTTCACTATCAACGCCGGTGTACCCCAAGGCTCCATACTGTCTCCTACTCTCTTTCTCATTTATATTAACGATCTGCTGGAAAAGACCGAGAATCCAATCTACAGCTTTGCAGATGACCGTACACTTATCTCTGCATTCACTTTGAACGCTCGGACATCGGCTACTCAGACGAACATCCGCAGACAGCAGGAAGTCATTCAACTTAACAAAGACCTGGAAGAAATTCTATCTTGGGGTGACAGTAACCAAGTGGAATTTAACGCTACAAAAACCCAGGCGGCAGTTTTTTCTAAAAAAGTTAACGTTGCTGAACCCGACATAGTTATGTCGGGGCACTCCATTCTCCTAACATCGTCACTCAAATTGTTGGGCGTAAATTTGGGTGCAAAATATGTCCTGGCATGAACATGTTGCGGGCATAGCAAGGAGAGCTTCTCAGAAGTTGGAAATGTTGTTTCGAACCAGAAAGCTTTACACTTCACAACAACTGTTAATTCTTTACAAAGCTCAAATTCGACCAACTATGGAATACTGCTCCCATGTTTGGGGCTCCGCTCCCAAACATACACTGCATTTGTTGGATTCTATTCAAAGAAGAGCTGTTCGTCTGATTGGAGACCCGGAACTGACAGGTGGCCTTGATTCGCTGGAACATCGAGGAACGGTTGGCGACTTGAGCCTATTCTACAAGTATTTTCATGGAAAGTGTTCGAAGGATGTGGCCCGCTTAATTCCTCCCAGAGCAGTGCATGTTAGAAGTACACGTCACGCTAATACTTCACATCCGTATGAGGTTCAGCTTGTTACTCCTCGTACAACGCTTTTCAAGCAGTCATTTATATGGAGAACATCATCCCTTTGGAATAATTTGCCCAGGACTGTGTTTCCCACCGAGTACAATTTACAGCGATTTAGAACAACGTGAATCGCTTTCTCCGCACACGTGTCGCTCCTGTAGCACGTGTGCTAGACCCATAAAAAAAAAGCTTAACAGTTTTTGATCCGAAATGTCTGAGAATGAACAGGACCTTTCAAGAAAGGAAAAATGCCTTAAACTTGAGAGCTAGAAACCGTTACTGCACTACTGCATCACTGAGAAAAAAAAACACTCTAGTGTGCTGAAGAAAGTAAGCCACTACGGCCTACTGGCCGAAAAAACCGTTACTGTTTCATGATGGTAAAAGTCCTTCAAAATTCGAAATGGCTCCTTAAATATCTTCGTCCCTTCTCCTTGGATCTACTTCCCGGCATGCAAATCTCGACGCATTCAATGCGAACTAAATAAGTCAAGTCGGCAACACGCGTTACACACTGCCGGTCTAAATTAAACTGCTCAAAAATTTAAAACATTGTTTTAAGCTGCACTACTCCAAAATTAAAATCACTACAATAAAACGTAAAAATGTAATAAAATATAAATTATAGGAAGAAAAACAGTGTCGTAACATAATCTTAAAATCTAGGAAAAAATGAATGTTACACTATTACGTGGTACCTATGGAAGTGAGCATTGGCACTTATTTGTGACATAAAAATACCACTTATCATAAAGTTACAAAATTGTCATATGAGTCACCCAATGGATTTTTTTCTATTGCTTAAAATCTCCCTTTTAGATTTGTTCAATAGTGGGAGACTTTTAAATCCACACAGTAATATTGCTACAATGACTTAATGGCCAATTATTGCATACTGTACACGAATTTTAAGAATATAAAAAATAACTGTCATAAATGGTAATTATAAAATGTATCATATAGCCTGACTCAACTATTTTATCTTCGCTCAAGATTTCCTTAATTTTTTTTTTTTGTTTGGTACAGATAAAGAAATAAAAAGTCTACAAATGATTATTTTAAAATAAATAAGAAATACACTAAATAGTTAATGTACAGATACACGTCGCTTTATTTGTATAGGAATTGAATGAATGATTAGTGAAACCACAAATAAATCGATGAAAGGGTGTAATACATTGGCACAATACATGTTTTACTTTTTATTACACTGTTTTACAGACATTTTGACAACTTATTTTACAAAGCTGAAAACCTGTTTTTACCAACCTTTGACAAACTTTTTAATAGCCTGATTTATAAACTTCATTAAAACGTATTTTACATTCATCAAACTTTTTCTGTTTCAGTATGAATTTAAATCAAAAGGAATCAAAAAGAAAAAGGTGACGATTGAAGTATCGGTGGACGGAGTAAAAGTTACCCTTAGGAAAAAGAAAAAAGTAAGTGTTTTTTTAACTAAAACTCAAAAAGTTAATAACACAAGTCTGCAAAAAAAAAAAAATTGAGAGCTGTTTTGGTTTTTTTGCGTAATTCTTATGTTTTTGGGTGTACTGAATCCGAAAATGACTTTCATTTTGTCATAGAACGTCACGTTTTCTGACAATGTAGTTATCTATGTTAAACAAGTTATCATCTTAAAATAAAAGATAAAAAACTAAAAAAAATTTTTTAATTTATAATTGCGTAACAAAACTTTTTTTTTAACTAAAATACATTCATTAGTAAGCACTAAACACATTTCTTTTTCCCAGTGAGACTCCTTTTGGTACATTTTCGCTTGTAGGAAGCATCTGGAAGGTCTCTCTGAAGCGCCAACAGTAGTCTGCCATCATTGAGACGCTCCATCTTCCCTGGTATCTTTTTTCCATCTCCTTAATATCTTGGTGAAATCGTTCACCCTGCTCTTCACTCAGATCTCCTAAATTTTTTGGAAAGTAGTCGAGGTGGGAATGAAGAAAATGTACTTTTAAACTCATTAGGCAACCTAAAGCTTTAAATGCTTTTAACATTCTTTTGACGATTGGTTTGTAGTTAGGGTCTTTGTTATTGCCTAAAAAATTTCTCTGTGACCTCTTTAAAGGCAATCCACCCTTCTCTTTGAGGATCCGTCATGGTTGTGATGAATTGTGGATCAGCCATAAGCCGTCTAATATCTGGTCCAACGAAAACACCTTCCTTTAACTTTGCCTCCGAGAGGCCTGGAAACTTTGATATTAAGTATTTGAAGCAATTTCCATCTCTTGGAAGTGACTTTACAAATTGCTTCATTAACCCCAGCTTTATGTGAAGCGGTGGTAGAAGAACTTTATGAGGAGGCACCAAAGTTTCATGCAGGACGTTCTTTTCGTCAACTTTAAGCTCCCTCGGAGGCCAACACTTTTTGGTCCAGTGATTTGCTCGGTCTCTACTATCCCATAGACACAAAAAGCAAGGGAATTTGGTAAACCCAGATTGTTGTCCGAGCAACATGCCCAAGATTTTTAAATCACCGCACACTTGCCAACCGTGGTCTTTATATTTTAATTTGCAATGAACCAATTCCAAGTTCTTGTAGGTTTCCTTGAGGTGTACAGAATGACCGACAGGAATGGAAGCATAGAAACCGACATTGTGAAGCAGAACTGCTTTAAGGCTTCTTTTTGAAGAGTCTATGAAAATACGCCACTGTGCTGGGCCGTATGAGATATTGGTACAATAAACCAACTCGTCCTCTTGGGCAAAGTAGAAAGTGAACTGCTTCTCACGATATCTAAACCAGGAGGAAGACACTCCCGGCAAAAGTAAGTTCTTGCTTTTGAGCCTTGATCCAAGCAAGTCAGCAGCGTTTTTGGGAAGATTCAAGTCTCTTACCAAATCATTTAGCTCGCCCTGGGAAAATAATTTCGGACTGCTGTCATCTTCAAATTGAAAACTTGACTTGTCATCGGGTTCAGGTACAGCACCATCTTCGTCAGAACTTGGAATCTCTTCCAAGGTAGCAGGGGCCTTGGGCACGGGTATTTCGGTCCCATGAGGGATGGGACGAATAGCTGATTGCAGATTGGGGTATGAAATGGACTGCTTCCATTTTGAATTATACCCTTTCACATCACACGATCAAAAGTAACAATCATCACTATGGTTCTTTTGCTCGCGCCATACCATAGGAATCGCATATCGGAAAGCTTTTTTCTTGCCCTTAAACCAATTTCGAAGGTCTTCAACACATCGTTTGCAGACTTTATGAGGTGCCCAAACTTTATCCTGATCTCCAAGTTTTAAGCCAAAATACGTGAAGTATACTTTTTTACAAAGTCCGTAATATTAAGTTCTTGCTTTAATACCATATATTCACCACAAATATAACAGAAACTGTCAGACGAATTCACACACTTCCGCACAGATGACATTGCACTATATTGAACCAAGATCTATATATATAAAACAATGACGAGTTAACACGTAATTGTACCGCGCCACTTTCTACACTATCGGAGCGCGCACGTTCTGGTTACAACGTTTATGTTTGTTAATTTAGCTCACACAGGGCGTTCTTTATTTAGAAAGTAATGATAGTTATGGCCTGTATACATTTAAAAACAGTAATCAAAATAAAATTGTACCTATTTATTTATGACTTCAAGTTAGCCCAAAAAAACCCTTTTTTATAATAAAATTTTGCGTTCCAGACAGCATTTTTGTTGCAGACCTGTGTAATATTCAAACTTTCTAAGAAAATAGAACGCATCATGCTTAGTGACTTAATATCTGGAAAATAACAGCAGACTTTTCTCTGAAAATTTGTTTGTGACCGAGTGACGTAATTTTTTTATCTCTTTAAAATATTTGGAAATATTCGGTGTTGCCAAATCATAGCGTGATTGAAACATAAGTTAGGATGTGGTAATATAATTTTAGAAATGTACTTTAGTTAGAGATTCTTCTTTATCTCCTATAAAGTCTTGTATATCCCATTGTACTTACCATTTTTATAATCATTTTCAATAACTATTTCGCAAATCTTTCGTTTTTACTTACAACTATTAAAATTTTTACCATGAACAATTGCCATTGTTAATTTGCGTTATTGTCAAACTTCGGTAAAGTTAGGAACAGCGTTTTATCTTCCTTGTTTTGCCCAATAATACGATAAAAAATATATATTAGCACTTCTAAAATAAGAATTCTGTAAAGGTGAAAAATAATATACATTTTAAAAATCTATCTATCTAATCTTCTATTTTAACTCCCTGCATCGTCAGGAGCGATTAGTAAGTCGACAGACAGTCATCACTCATGATGATGCTCATATGGTTAGAGAAACGCGTGTCAGGTGCAAAAATAACTATGCTGTAATGCCATTGTGCCAAGTATTGCAAAATCGCAACATAATCTGAACGCTAATTAACTATTATTAGTGTTATTTGCAATACAAAATTATAATTTTAATTTTACTCTATTTTCTTAGTAGTTTGTATATCTAAGCAAGAAAAAAAAACGGGACCTACCCTAATAGCGATAAGAATAACGAACTTCCAATAACCTCTCTTATAAGTTCCTAAATAAGGGAAATCGTTATCTTTAATAAAGGTTTCTCTTATTTTGTTTCAATACTGCTCAAGCTCTAAACGGTCGGCGCATGCTTCAAATAACTTTAACGGTCGAGTCCTTATATTTAATTTCTTCCCTTTACTATTGCGCATGCTTTAAATAAATATAAAGACAGTGCCAAAATAAGCGTTGCAAAATCTCTCTATTGTTTCATGAAGATGAAAATCTCTTTTTATGAGCTCTGCACATATTGTTGGGGAAATCCTTAAGTTCAACGATGGACTTGAATCACAGTAGACGGTACGCTTTGGAACATATAGTCATGGGCAGTTTATTCCAAGGGGATGAGATTCTCTATATACAAGAATTTCTTGAAGAGGATGATATGAGGATTGGCCAGCTGAACTTTATACGGATGTAATGTATTAACGGGACGTGTAATTTTTGCAATAAAAATCATAGCGACTTTATCCACTGAAATTTCTCAGGAAAATATCTATAGAATAGACTTAAATCACCAACTTTCCTTTGATGTTTCAAAGAAGCGAGATTTCTGATGAGTTCGGGTTTTTCAGTCGAGCGAATAATTCTCTTCTGAATAAATGCAGATGATGTTTGGGAGCAAGGCACCGTACATAAAAGCATAATTTCAAAGATAGTCGAATTTGAATTAAGTTGGGAATGTGGAATCTTTGGCACAATGATACTACTCAGTATATATCACCACTACACCAAACACTTTATTTTTGCCCTCGACGCACGTTTCGCTAACCATGTTAGCTGTCATCAGGAGCGATGATTGATGAATTTGAATTGTGTAATTTTTAAAGTGTATCTTCCATCATTATAAGGATTTTTACCCTTGCTCGTAATATATCTCTGATGAGATATATAAGGGGATGTTATAATATCAGTCAACGATGCCTAGGTGCTGAAACATACATTTGTATTTCACGACACATGTAGACAACCTGGGATTGCTACCACGGGTGTTATTGCATTTCTGAATTAACTTCTACCTAAAAATATACACATAATACCTAGCCGATTTCCAGAATCGAGCCACCGACCATCGGTTTTATCTGCAGTCTTTTAATCTACTACGCTACCAAGCCGTCTATAGTTTTAGTACGAAATAATATTTCTAGCTGTTGAGAAACATGCAACATGATCATGCCAAGGTATATTCGGCAGTTTTGAAGACATCGTTTCTCCTGATAATTATTTGACCGTGATTTGAAGTAATGTTTTTCTCACACTGAATATTGTAGGACCTATTTTTGTACGTAATATTATTTGAACGTGATGCAGAAATTTTTATTAATATTTTTTTAAGAGTTAGACAGACCAAAATATTTACAATTTTTTCTTTCAGAGAAGACACTGGAATGACAATAAATCACTTCTTCTTTATCATCCCATCTACCGAATATTTTACGTATCACATGATTCCCAAGACCTTAAGATATTTAGTTATATTGCCAGAGATGGTGCTTCCAATGTGTTCAAATGTGCTGTATTTAAGGCTAATAAAAAGGTAAGTTAAAGTTTAAAACTAATAATACTTTGCGAATCGAGTACTCATTTTATTATAAAATCCCGGCCGTTTTGGGGACATGACTTAAATAACAAGAGCTACCTTAAGGAGTTGAGTTTCAGTGAAGTATAATTAAACAATATCAGTTGGATAAAGGCGTAATGTATTCTACACTATTTAAAGAGGGTAGAAGAATGTAGTATTTTTAAATTACAGGAAATAACTAGTTTTCATTAAGTTATTGGTGAAAAACAATCAGAGTAACCCTGCTTACTTAACTGTCCCATTTTATGGGAAAATTAGTCAACATGTAACATTGTTATCAATTTTTTAAAACACTAGACTTTTAAATCAAGCAAAATCAAACATGTTACACATTTCATATTAAGTGTGGAAATCATCAGTTCTAGAATATTCTATTTGTAAATTAGACTAATTCGACACAATTTGTCAAGTTCTGAAATATTCAGTTAACAAATAAGGCTACATTAATATTTTTAAAAATATTTCTAGAACGTTCGTCTTTGTGAAAGCCATTTGAAGTCCACAATTTTTACGAACTTTTTTGAAAATTATATTTGTACATTATACGAAATGAGGTTTGTTTGTCAAATTAGCCGTAATGCATGATTTTAAAAAAATCTAGAACATTCTCTCACAAATAATATAAACATGACAGATTGTTACAGATTTCTAGAATATTCCATGTAATCACCAGTGGAAATACGCAATTTTTACACCATCCTAGCATATTCTAGATAGAAGTAAAATGAAATTATTTAAAAATCTTGGGACATTAATATATTTTTATAAATTTCTAAAATATTTATGTAAATCAGGTAAAATCTCCAGTTTTTATAAAGCTCCGTTTTGTTTGACCCCTTTTTTGCCTATTTTAAGTACTAGCTGAACTCGAGTACTCTTTCTGCACAAAGAAAATATAATAAATAATAATATAAACTTATTCAATGGATCAGTCAATCATCAGTTAAGTGCTACTACTACTACTTAGATTCTGTAAATAGTAGTACAGTTGATTTGGTAAAATTTTGTGAATTTTAGAGCCTTGAGACAGTCAAGAGATTTGTTTTTAATTCTTTAATTATGTATCTTCGTGATGTTGTCAGCTATTTCTTGTTTCGATCACTAACAAAAATGTTACGGTTTATGGCGTTAGAGTTGTCACTCCATTGTTGGTGGACCAGAGATTTGGCAAAACTACTTTTGCAAGTTTGATCGAACTAACGATATTTTTTGTGAAAAGCATGTTGATTAGCTTCCACGCCAGCCACAATGATATATGAAACCCCCTTAGCGATATCCGATGGGTTACACAGCCCCACAAAAAAAAAAGTGGGGTATACTTTTGATGCGATATATCAGATCCGTAGTATTTTTGCCCGCTGATGCTCTGAACCATCTTTGGATAAGCCTAAATCTCTGACTAGATCACTAAGTTCTGACTGTGATACGAGTATTGGCTCTGGTTTACGGTTGTATGGTAGAAATTCTTTATCTGTGTCACTAGTATATGATAGGTTGTCACTAGAACATTCATTAGTAACAGTGTTTGAATCTTTTTCGACAGTCTCAATGTTTTCGGTATGAACTGATAAGGTGAAATCATTTGTTTCCATAACATCAGCATCAAGTGGTTCAGGAGGCGGAATTAGTCTAGTTGGTCTTGTTACTGTCGAAACATCGTTATAAGTAATAGTGCTTTTATTTTTTCGGTTATGCATAGATACAACATTCATACAAAAGTTGCAATCATTTTCACTGTATGGTCTATTCCATATTGCTGGTCTGGAATATTTAATCGCCTTCTTATTGATGTACAACATTATTTTGCAAGAACTGCAAATGATGTGGGGAACCCAATCTGTATCCTGGTGCTGTATTTCAATGTTAAAACAATCCTTATATAAGGTTTTAATCTTATCCGTTATCGGTGACCCCATTTTACTCAATACGTGTTGACAGCAAATATAACAAAATGAATCACTGTTTTTATCGCACTTATGAAAAGTCCTTGTACCGTGAGACCGTTTTCTTGTAGCATTACACTCTACATGAGCCAAGTCACCCACACATGAAGAGCTACGGTCGCTGGATGACGACGGCTGCGGGCCCGCTTTCCCACCCTGACCAACCGCCGATACTGGGTTTCCGAGTCCCTGCATCGTAATTCTCTTTCTTCTACCTGCCATGACGGCATTTAAGCCGGCTAGTGGAGTAACACCGTTGCCCACCGTCACCACGTGGAGGTGCCCTGGATGCAGGTAGAAGAATAAAAATCGACCGATGAATTTTCTCGGCGTTTAAAATGGCGCGAAAACATCTGCCATCTTGAATTTTGCAAATCCAACCTCAGATTCGTGATCAGTGACCCAAAAAATCCCCGTGTACCAAATTTGGTAAGAATCGGTTGAATTTTAATTTGAATTCGTTTTTGCATTCGAGAAGCACTATATCTGTCTGATTTATTGAGGTTAGAAAGAAAACAGAACTGTATGGCTCAATCCAACCGATGAATATTAGCTTAGCGTGTCCGAATACATATTAATACATCTTTGGATTCATGAAAAAGCTTGAATCAATTTTTTAGGAGTATATTTTTCTTAATTTTTACTAATTTTTACCTATTTTTTTGAGATTAGAAAAAAATTGAGATGTGATGGCGATATTCTGACGTCAGATTCGTGATCAGCGGGCAAAAATACTACGGATCTGATATATCGCATCAAAAGTATACCCACTTTTTTTTTGTGGGGCTGTGTTATCAGAGCTAAAACAAACGTCTAGCTAAGGAAAAGGTCAAAAATATTTTATAAACGTTAAGTTTTGCATAGTGTAGATACTTTTTTGTTAATAACTGTTAGTGCACTTGATATCGTGCCTATACAAAAGAACAAAGATAAAAAAATAAAGTCGAAAATTATAAAATCTCTAATTTTCTTAAGAAAGTAGTGGATCAATGTAAAATATGTAATTTCATACAAAATAACTAAATATGTTATTTTTTATCTATTATTTTGTTCCTAATTGAGAACTAGACAAGATTCATGTCGTATTTTGCGGCTTCTGTTTCACTAATTAAAAATAGTAATCTATCATTCGGCTGTTTTTGGGAAATTAAACCGGACGATATGGCTAGTAATGGTACCCGGCTAATTAGTAAATAAAACATTAGGCAATTAAAATCATTAATATTAGCTAATTGGGAAATTATAAAGTAAAATAGCAGATGTATATTCTGACGTAGAAAGTAAATAACGACACAATAATATTGAAAATTATATATGACTCTGGTACAGTGCTTCTTATAGGCCTACTTGACGAACTTCCGAAATTCAGCAATTTTGGGAAGAGAAAAGCATCTTTGAGAAACTTGGTATCAAGAAATTTTGGAGATTAAAGACACTGAAAGGTGTCCAGTAATTTTCAATGCAGAAATGTTTTAAATCGGCCCTGGCCAACTCAAATGATTGTATGGACCACTTTAAAATGCATTATTGTTCCGTGAACCACATTTATGTATAGAAGGTTTTTTTTAGGACAAATGAAAAAAAAAACATTACAAAAATACATTGTTATGTGTTATTATTTCTCTTGAAGTTAACAATAGAACAGTTAAACATATACAACGGTTAATAAAATGATAGAATAATTAGTCAGTAAGATATTTTTTTCTGTTTCCTTTTACATAATGTTTTTAAAGTAGATGGCATTTATAGATGTACATCCCAGTTGATGTTTCCGTTACTTAAAAAGCACGTGATTTATTTTCAGTGAATTTAATTTTTGAAAAGAAGACGTGGCAGGCATAAATTGATTCAAAATTACTCACAACTTCTTGTACTAGGTGGTTTTAATTACAGAAATTTTCAGCTGGGACGTAAATATTAAACATATCAATTTATTTTCTTTTCTGTAAGTCAATTAATTGCTTTTGCAGATTTTCTGATACTGTTACCACATCAAAATTAAATGGAAATGGAAATATTTCAAGGATTTTGCTGTATTAGGCTAAATCTTGACAAGACTGTCAATAGCGGTTGTTCCTTTTCTTATTTATTTTTCATATTTCCAGTAATTTTTAAATTCTAAATTATTGAAAACTTTTAGCAACGAAAAATGTTGGGGGTTATTATTTTTAAGCGGAGTTTCAAATAACAATAATTATCTGTGAAATACTTTTATACGGTTATAAGCATCGATCATTAAATTTCCTTTCTCCAGTAATGATTTGTTCGACCGATTAAGTTTTTCTATTGCTTTTATTAGGAACCATAAATCTAACAACCATTTATCATCAATTATTTCTGAGAAGCTTTTTTTTATTATTCATAAATATATCATTTTCCTGGCGTAACATAAAAAATGAATACAAACATTCTCCCTGACTTAACCACCTGACAAGAGTATAATACCAAATTCCATAGTTTTCAGCGTCTAATTAGTTTAGAAACATGATTCATCGATAACATATTCGATGGATTTAATGTTTTTTTATTTTATTTTATGTGGGAATGATGTTACTGTTCTTTTATTTTTACAAAACGTAGTAGTTGCTCCGTCATTTGATACTCTGGAAAGCGCCTCCAAATGTAAGTTGGAATTACTGAAAGCTTGAAAAATGCGTTCTCCTTTTGTAATATATTTCAAGCTTAGTAAGTTTAACATTTCTTCGATTACTTGGAATGATTATTTTTAATCAAAGGAACCTTAAACTTAATAAACTTGTAATATCTTACAAAAGGAGAAAACATTTTCTTGGCTATCGATCAATCTCTCTATAATCAACTTACTAGTATTTAGAGCTTTGTCAATATATCATTACTAACCTGAACTAACCTGACCAAAAAGTAATTATATTTTACTGTACATATAAGATGTTCGTTTACCATTTAAAAAACTCAGCTCGCAGACACGATGGTTATAAGAATCCACCAGCAGATGGTTAAGTTTTAATTTACATACACCGTACTACAGGCAACATAGACAAACTACTTAAAAGATCGAACATTCGGACAATTTCCAATCTTTGTAAGACAAGTGAACACTGCTTAAGATCACCAAAGAATACAATTCCTTTAGACATTAAAGGTGTCTATTAGATTTACTCTTCGTGTGATACGGTATATGTAGGAGAAAATTAGAGATCAGTAGCAACTAGAATTATATTATCAAGAAGAATATATCATACAATCAACTGTACGTAAACACTCTACAGGACATACCATCGATGCACGAGAAGTTCTTGCTTCGGTTTTCAGGTTTAGGGAATCGCTTGAAAACATATTGATTATACATAGGAAAATAGAGTCCCCTCAAAATTGTTGCGGGCTCGTGCTCCGCGGTCCGCCCTCTACCAACTAAAAACCTGTGTCTTCCTGACTGTTGGCCAGCACACTGTGGGCCAGGATTTGATTTTTCGTTCAGCATTGTCTAGAATCCTCAATTATTAACGAAATCAAACATTAAAAAAAAAAAATTATTAACAAGCGAATTCTGGACAAACGTGAGGAAGCCGATTTGCAAAATATAACATCAACATTTTTAAAAATTGCAAAAAGCACCACGGAACCGGGAGGTGAAGTCTCGAAGTTCACGTGATTTCAAGTTTACGCGTTCAAAACTGGTTCATCAGGGGTTTCTGGCATCGCTGAATCTATTTTCGGGGTCATTTTTATAATATGAGGTGTGAAAATGGTTGGAGGGGGAGAAATTACGATATTCTCCTGAATTAAAGTTTTGCGTTCAAAACTGGTTCCTCGGGGGTTTCAGGGGTTGCTGAATCTACTTTCGGGGCCATTTCGATCATATGCGCCCTCTTGAGGGGAGAAAATGGGGTGGGAAAAATGAATTCAGTGACCCCAGAACCCGAGGAACCAGTTTTGAAGGCGAAACTCTAATTCAGGTGAATATCGTAATTTCTTCCCCTTCAACCCCCATTTTTACCTCTTAAAAGGGTGCATATGATCAAAGTGACCCCGAAAATGGATTTAGAGATCCCAGAAACTACCGATGAATCAGTTTTGAACAATTAAACCTGAAATCCCGTGAACTTCGAAGTTTCACTTCCCGGTTCCGTGCTGCTTAACAATTTTAAAAAATTTTGAGGTTATATTTTGCAAATCGGCTTCCTTACGTTTGTCCGGAATTCGCTTACGAGTATTAAAAAAAAAATGTCTGATTTCGTTAATAATTGAGGGCTCTAGACAATTTTGAACGAAAAATCAGATTCCTGGCCCACTTTGCGGTGTCAAGGATCGTCTGATTTCTCGCTGCGCTGTTCTTAAGTCTTCTGAGACGAGTAGTCATTTTTCCTGGCGAATCCTGCGATCGATCACCCAACCCCAACACGGTTGGCTACTTGGCTGTCTTGATTGCGGTCAGTACGGGCATAGGTGGCGATCTTATTCTACCGGCTCCAGTTGGTGGAGCTGCCCTGGGAACGGTACGGGAGACTTCTGGATTTTCTCGATAGTAAGAAACTTTCCTTCTGTGCTATTACGACAGCAAAACCGGTTTTCGACGCCACCAAGTCCGGTTTGCGTAGTTCCTGTGATGCTTTTTATATGCGGTTCCATTTTTACTTACCAGCCGAATTTCTGTAAGCCTTCGGCTACAGCTGCTGATACGGCATGTATTCCATGGCACGATTGAATGACGTGCGCGGCTGTTTCTGTTGTTCGACAGCCCGCTCTGCACATTACAACCATTGTGCCTCTATGTATACCTCTTGATGTCCTCATTCTGATAGGCAAGCAATTAATCCTAATATGATGATATTGTATATAATTGCGACCCGATATACATAATATAGGCTTGTTTTTGACGCTTCTCTAAGCTGATAACCGTCTACATTATGATAAAAGCGATTTGACCACCATTTTTCTCGCTGCACTTTTGACGTTAAAATATTGTCTTCTCTTGTCAATACTATAATTGTGCCGCCAGTATTATACCAAACTTCTTTGGGAATCTTTTTGCATGGCATAATCAATCACCATGCAAAATAAACATCCGCGTTATGGTCCGCTTCCTAGTGTCAGACGATTATTATTCTGGGGTACGGTCAGTTATAAAAACTGGACTTGTGCTCCTTCGAACTCATTCAGTATTCTAATCTAGAAGAGTAAAAATCTCGTACAATCAAAGACGAAACATCGGAAAGTCACTTTAAGACCCAGTCCAATGTCAAAACCCATAATTTCTTATTTCACTATTAAGCGTTCAAAGTTCGATCTAAACAATCCAAGCACAATTCGTTCTATAAAGTGATAATTAATATAATCTAGAACGACGGGAACTCACCTTCATTGGGCGTTTCAAATTTTTCTACATCGTACTTTAAAATTTATGTGAATCCAAAAACCAAACATTTAGGAATTGGCGACTTATTACAGATTAGGTTTCTATATATATTTTTTTTCTAGCCAGGTGTGAAGCCATTAATTCTAAAGAGTAAGTAAACTGGATTTATTATTGTACACCTACTGTTTAACAATTCCAAATATTTACTTTATTTAAGTTTCTATCAAAAGACAAATTAGACTTTTACTTTGAAACAGTACTGTTAATGATGCTATAAAATGATTAGAAAATCTGAATTTTTAATTGTAATTTTAATAGAACTTTTAAACTAACTATTAACCTTTGCGCTTTGCATAAATTTAAAAATATAAGCGGCCTCGGAGGATTTAAACTTGGAAGCACAATAATATTGTCATAAAATGAGTTTTGCTATGTCTGGCTTCTTGACAAATTACTATTGCTCCTAAATCCTAAAGTAATCGGAATATGTTTATTTTTTTTATACAGAATGATATTTTTTAATATAATACTAACATTAAAATTTATTAGCTATAAAAAATTATTCTATATACAATATATAGTACAAGTAAATGTGAGCAATAACGAAAGATTGGTATGCAAATATATTTTTCCTAATTACTAAACAAAGTAAATACGCTTAGAGGAAAATACTAAGAAAATGATAACATTAAATGTACTTTTTGAAACTAGAAGCCGAAGCAAGAGGCGTCACATGAGGATGCTCATAGTTGTAAATCTTAATAGGTTATAGGAAAAAGAATGCTGAATAATTGAGTTTATATATTTCATTCATATACGAATATATATATATATATATATATATATATATATATATATATATATATATATATATATACGAATATATATATATATATATATATATATATATATATATATATATATACGAAATATATATATATATATATATATATATATATATATATATATATATATATATATATATATATATATATATATACCAGGTGTACAAGTATGAACTGCGGATTTCAGATGGTGCACCAATGCAGTTTGTGCTATAAAGATTTGATACTGCGCCATTTTGTTGTGTCATCAACAAGTGTAAGACGCTCACGAGTGATAAAGTGGAAAAGAGTGTGCATAGTGTTGTGTTGTTGTGTTTAATATGTCTAAATTTATACCGAACAAAGAGCATTCGAGCGGACAGCATTAATTTTTTGTTTTCATGAAGAAAACTGCTGTTGGATTATATCGATTAGTTCGAGAAGCTTATGGTGAACATGCTCCATCGCAAGTTACGTGTGAACGACGGTTTCGGCGTTTCAAAAGTGGTGACTTCGATGTTGCAGACAAGGAACGTGGAAAACCGCCAAAAAAATATGAAGATGTGGAATTGCAAGCATTGTTGGACGAAAATGATTCGCAAACACAAAAACAACTCGCTGAGCAATTAGGCGTTAGTCAACAAGCTGTTTCCAATCGGCTACGAGAGATGGGAAAGATTCAGAAGACCGGTAGATGGGTATCAAATGAGTCGAACGACAGGCAAATGGAAAAGCGCAAAAACACGTGTAACATTTTGCTCGCTCGGTACAAAAGGAAGTCGTTTTTCCATCATATGGTGATAGGGAATGAAAAGTGGATTTATTTTGAGAATCCCAAGTGCAAAAAATCATGGGTAGACCCAGGCGCACCATCCACATCGACCGCAAGACCGAATCGCTTTGGCAGAAAGACGATGCTCTGTGTTTGGTGAGACCAGAGGGGCGTGGTCTATGAGCTGTTAAAACCTGGGGGAAACGGTTAAAACTAAACGTTACCAACAACAATTGACCGATTTGAACTGTTCGCTGCTTGAAAAAAGGCCAGAATACCGAAAGAGTCAACACAAAGGCATTTTTCTTCATGACAATGCTCCATACATACGGCAAAACTAGTTCGCTACACGTTGGAAGCACTCAGCTGGGTAGTTCTATCCCATGCGGCTTACTCACCAGACTTGGCTCCTCCCGATTACCACTTGTTTGCATCGATGGGTTACGCACTTGCTGAGCAGCGCTTTAGTTCGTACGAAGATGTGAAAAAAATGGCTCGATGAATGGTTCGCAGCAAAAGGGGAAGATTTTTACTGGCGGGGTATTCACAAATTGCCCAAAAGATGGGAAAAATATATAACAAGCGATGGAGGATACTTTGAATAAAGCACTTTTTGTCATTCTTTCGAATTTAACATGTTTTTTTAGAAAAAAAAATCCGCATGTCATACTTGTACACATGGTATATATATATATATATATATATATATATATATATATATATATATATATATATATATATATATATATATACAAATATCGTGATAAGTACAAAGAGTATAAGTCACATTTGCCCGGTTTTGGTTTTTTTTGTTGTCTGATTCGTATTTTATTATCTGAGTATGAGTACAACCAGTACTGGGTATTTTGTTTTAACTATTCAGCTTTTTACGTTTTAGTATAAGGCAAAACAAACATTATCTGGTCTTTACTAAGAGTACAAGTCAACTTATACTGTTAGCACCCACGCTCACCATCAGCTGACATAGACTTGTACTGTTTGTATTCCGCCTATCAGTTTTTAGGAAATCGAGATAAACGAGCAAACTCCGTTGCTGGTTTAGTTGAATCTACTAAACCAAAAGTTATGCATAAACGCACTGAGATCCTGAAAAAGACAATACACAAATACACAAACACGTTTTATTTTAAAATAAATGGAAAAAAGACAAAGATTTGCCGTGGTTGCTTTCAGAAAACTTTAGGAGAAACGAATATATTCTTGACAGTTACAATCGCGTCTGGCCGAAGGTCAACCTCAGGTACTATGGAAGCTGATAAAAGAGCCGCAAATAAACATTCAAAAGAAAGTATTCAAGCAATTCATAATCATATTAAATTTTTTCCTGCTTATGAATCCCACTGTACAAGAAAAAAATCGGAAAAAAATATTTACCAGCCTTCCTAAATCTAAAAAATGTATTCTCTCTACACAGAACAAGTACAAAATCCTGCCTGCAAATCTGTGTATGAACGGGAATTTAAAAAACTGAACATATCTTTTAAAGGGCCAAAGTACACTTATCCCAGGTGTGACGTACTTTCGATTAAAGAAAGAGTGGCAACAACCGAGAACGAATTAACGTCAATTCAAGAAGATAAACTTGACTTGGCATACACTAAGAAGAGAGAACATAAAAAACTTTCTAAGGAGGACAACAGCATTAATTCCTCTGTGGCATTTTATAAACGCCAGCTTTGGACGTTTAATATAACGTTCCACGAAACTTCAACTTCAGAGGTAAATTGTTTTATGTGGCATGAGGCAGAAGGTGGAGGAGGGGCAAATCCAATCGCTACATGCATTTATAAACAGCTCTTACTTCTTCCACAAGAAATAAAAAAAAAATACTTTATATTCTGATTCTTGTGGAGGACAAAACAGAAATTTTCATGTAGCAGCAATATTTTTAACACTGCTGCAGCAAAACCCTAACCTCGAACAAATTGACCATAAATTTATAGTCAGTGGCCACAACCACCTTGAATGCGACGTTGACTGACCATGGTCAAATAGAAAAAAGAAACAACTACAAATGCAGATATCAATTCCCCAAGACTGGTATCAACTGGTCAGATCAACTGGGAAAAAGAAAAAATTTGGGGTTGTGGAATTAAATCACAAAGATTGCGAATTGCTTTAAGCCTTCGGCTACAGCTGCTGATACGGCGTCGTGCCTTTTAATACCCCCACCATGTATTCCATGGCACGATTGAATGACTTACGCGACTGTTTCTGTTGTTCGACAGCCCGCTTTATACATTACAACCATTGTGCCTCTGTGAATACCTCTTGATGCCCTCATTCTGATAGGCACGATTTTTACAAAAATTTGAAAACTACAAACACACGGAGTTCTTTGCCGAACATTATGGAGGAAGAAGAACTAGAATAAACTGTATTTTATAAATTGTTTTTATTATCTAAATGTGTGTATTAATTTAATGTATTTGTTTATTCTAATAATATTTTACGCATTTTAAAACTTTTAACTATAACATATTTTTATCTGCAAAGATAGAGACATTTTTTACACTATTGCAACTGTACTGGGAAAACTAATATTCATCAACATTGCTTATAAGTACACTATAAATCAACTCAGTCTAATAGTATACGTCACTCGTCATTGTACATCCCAACAGTATAAGTCAGCTCATATATATATTTTTTATAAATGACTTTAAAGTAAATACAACTCACTTGTTTATAAAAATTACACAGTAAATTGCCGATCAATAGTATAAATAAGCGACAATGCAGTTTTGTAAACTTTGGAGTCGTTTTTTGGAAAACCATTAAATTTGACTTATACTCTTTGTACTTATCACGTTATATATATATATATATATATATATATATATATATATATATATATATATATATACTCGTATATATATATATATATATATATATATATATATATATATATATATATATATATATATATATATATATATATATATATATATATATATTATTATTATTATTATTAGGGTGACCGCAAAAAATCGATGTCGGAATTTTGTTCGTCTGGACCCCACAAAACGATTCCCCTTTCCAGATATTGAGATAGACGAAATTTGAGCTCGATTAAACGACGTTAACCCGTGCCGCTCGTCGCTCAAAGTTTGAAAAAATCCAAATTACCAGAACGGTAAATAATAGAAACACGCTTAATATCTCAAAAGAAAGCTAATGTTGTTCTTCAAAATTTATATTCTATACATAATTGTGGTTATTTTAAGTCAAACCGAGTTACAACAGCCTTTAGCCCCAAAAACATGACCTGGTACCAGTAGGAGCCAGTTTGGGAGTATTCTAAGAATTTTACGGGTTTTTACATAATGTGTCTCGGAATTAACATTTTTTTGTTAAAAAGTGTTTTGGAACTCAATTTTCAAACATAAAGAGCCTTTTGTTCAAATTTAATCTTTTATTATATGGGGATTACCTGACTAGTTTACCAAAGAAAGACCCGTTTGACAGGTAAAAAGGAGGGTGAATCTAATTTCTATTTTAGGGATGGTGATTTTACTTCAGTGTACAACCGACCTTTTATTTATTCAGTTTAGTTTTCTAAAGTGCCTTTGAGCTGGTTAGATCGAACAATTATCTAGTGAAGATATTTTAACGTTTTTTTTTTTTTAAAATTTTCCAAGTGTGTGTGTTATTGTTTTTATAACTATTATAGTATTATTTTAAAAGACATTTGAAAACATTTTATTGAAATTAAAGTTTGCAATATATTTTGTTTCATTTTCCAAGTTAACTGTTATTTACCTATTGGCCTCTGAAATGGCATCCACATCAGGTGTACAAAGCCGGACCAAGGATAAAATATTTCTTGTGGGCTCTCCCATTCACCAGATCACCGGTTGTAAACTACCCTCAAATCTTCAAGTTTTGTGTGCTTTATTTTATAATTTACGTACTGTGAAATTAACTGTAAGAGAATCAGCAAAACTTACAATACGAGAAGTGTTCATTTTTTGGGAGAAAGCTCGAATCCCGACTAAACATGAGCAAGATGCAATTACTAAGCTGGAAAAACTTCACGCCGAGTGGAGAACTCTTCAAAAAGACCGGAAGAAAACATCGAAAACGGCCAAGAACAAATTTAAACAGTTTGTTGAAAAGTTGGATGATCTCTTTGATATTGCTCAACAAGATGCCTTGGCTCTGATGAAATCGGAAGAAGATAAGGCGTTTCTCGTGAAACAGAGGCAGAAGGGCCGCCCAGGTTCCATGACTGGAGTGGATCTCAAGTTGTCTCGAGCTGAAGAAATCAAGGTGCAAAAGGAACTTGTAAAAATGAACCGACAAATCCAAGAAGCAACTTTTGATATTGGTGAGTTTTTTTTTTTATTATTAGTATTCTAAAAAATAGATAAACAAATAAGTAAATAGTTTCATTATAATTGAAAGAAAATTGTACATGAGAGCATCTTTATGATTGAGTTTATGACTACAAGGAGCTATTGCAGTTGGTTCTCGTATTTGTTGGATCACTAGACGGCAATGTTGTGGGTTTTAGAACTCCAGGAGCCATTCATCACGCTAGGTGGATGGCAAAGGCTATTTACTGCTTAAAAATGTTTATTTTTCGTCGTCAGTTTAAGATGTCTAAAGAAGAAGAAAGTTCTGTGCTTGCCATTTCTGTTTTCCTAGTTAAAATTTATTGTAAAGCTTGGTTCAATGCTCCAAAAGCTCATCTTGCACCAAAGCAAGATTTAGGTATTTTGCATAGTCTGTTAGACTATAAAGAATGTGACAACGCCATTGCAGAAATAGCCCTGACCAAATTTTCGAACCATTTGTGGTATTTGAATGCAAAGTTGGTGGGATTATCGTTTTTTGATCCCACCATTACAGACGATGAAAAGTTGTTAATAGCTAATAAATTGCTCAGTAGCACAGATGAACCATCACAGCACGCTAGGGTTGTAAATCCAAAAGTTAGGAAAGAAAACTTAAAAGAGGTAGTTGATGGAGGATTGGTAAATTTACTTACCAAAGAAACGTTTACATTCTTTGACCAATTTAATATAAAAACAGATTTCCTAAGACAACATCCAAACACCTGGCCTCAAAATAATGACTTCCCAGAAGGATCGAAAATTGTCAAAACATTAAAAGTAGTTAATGATATGGCTGAGCGTGGTGTTAAATTAATAACCGACTTTAACGACCTTCTGACAAAAGATGAAGACCAAAAGCAATATGTCCTGCAAGTTGTAAGTAAATGCCGAGTATTATATCCTGACGTTTCAAAAACTACTTTAACAAAAGCTCTAGAATAGATTAGATAACTATGTAAAATTATCAACTCATGTAGGTACTACGTCTGTATCTTTTCTGTGTCTGTTTTGTATGTATTGTATATACCTAATTTTTATATTTTAAAATAAAAAATGTCATTAGACTTATCAGTATTACTTGTTTTTTTATTATATTTCTACTTTAAACTCAAAAATATACCAAAAAAAAAGCAAAATTTATCACTTAATAACAAAATATACGAAGTATGCTCCTAGTGGTACCAGGTCACGTTTTTGGGGCTAAAGGCTGTTGTAACTCGGTTTGACTTAAAATAACAACAATTATGTATAGAATATAAATTTTGAAGAATTGGCTTTCTTTTGAGATATTAAGCGTGTTTCTATTATTTACCGTTCTGGAGTTATGGCTCCATATGTCAGCTTTTTGGCCAAAATTTGGATTTTTTCAAACTTTGAGCGACGAGCGGCACGGGTTAACGTCGTTTAATCGAGCTCAAATTTCGGCTATCTCAATATCTGGAAAGGGGAATCGTTTTGTAGGGTCCAGACGAACAAGATTCCGACATTTTTTTTCCCCTTCTATGAGATCCGGTCACTCTAATATATATATATATATATATATATATATATATATATATATATATATATATATATATATATATATATATATATACATATATACCATTGATCCTAAATCCTAAAGTAATTGGAATATATTTATTTTTTTTATACGGGATGATACTTTTGAATACAATACTAACAATAAAATTTATTAGCAATAAAAAATTATTCTGTATACAACATATAGTACAAGTAAATGTGAGCAATAACGAAAAATTGATATGCAAATATATTTTTCCTAATTACTAAACAAAGTAAATACGCTTAGAGGGAAAGATACCAAGAAAATGATAACATGAAACGTACTTTTTACTGTTCCGTACGGAACACTTATAAGATCACTTCGGTGTATGTCCGTCTGTCACACCCGATTTTCTCCGAAACTATTTGTCATAAAAAAAGTTGAAATTTGGTAATAAGATAGGAATTGATGGCCTCATCAGAGTCATGTAGTTTTGAAAGTTAAATTTTGACTTAAGGGGTTAGTTTTGGGGGGTGAAATAGGAAGTGAAAAAAAAAAATTTTACTAGGTAATCGAGTGTGGTGTCAAATGAAAGCATGCGAAAACACGAGTAATAATATATATATATATATATATATATATATATATATATATATATATATAAAATGTAATACTTGCACGCACTTTTCTTTGTATTGTTTTTAAAGCATCGCGAAAAATCGCTGCCTTATCTCGAAAAGTACTTATCAAAAAATTTTGAATAAATTCTGGAACATTCTTCACAGGGTGAAGATTGAACGAAAATTATCATAATTTAGCTGCTACATAAAAAAAATAAAAATTTCAAGATCATCAGTTTTCAGTAAAAATCGGAAAAAATTTTGTTGAAAACTTATTTGGGGTGTGTTTTGTGAAGTCATTAATCATTTTTATACCTTCGTAACAAAATTTTTTATTTTAAAAGCAATCAACGTACGGAACACTAATTGCGCAAGTTCAACTTCCACTTGACCGGTTTTTTGAAACTAGAAGCCGAAACAAGAGGATGCACATAGTTGTACTCGTAAATCTTAATAGCGTTATAGGAAAAAGAATGTTGAATGTAATGAAAGACTAATATTGTCAAATTTCCACTTTATTTAGTTTCACTGAAACTGTATGACGCGTTTCGCTATACTATAGCTTCTTCTGATACAAAATGATATTTTGTATCAGAATTCATTACATTCGTTATGAATTTCCGTCAAGTAACAGCCACAACAATTCAGAATGTTGAATAGTTGAGTTTTATATTTCAGGACCTCAAAATTTTTGGCATATATATATATATATATATATATATATATATATATATATATATATATACATATGTGTATATATATATATATATATATATATATATATATATATATATATATATATATATCAGGGATGTCAAAGATACGTCCCGCGGGACGCATCCGGCCCCGGGACGTATCAATAACGCCCGCGATCGCGATGAGGAATCATAATTTTTAACAACCGTATAATATATACTATATAATTAAATAAATAAAATATTATAATAATTCAGTACATTTTTTTTATTTGAATCTGGCCCGCCTCCACATTGTAAATTTAATGGCCCTCTGCAAAATTGAGTTTGACACCTCTGATATATATATATATATATATATATATATATATATATATATATATATATATATATAATACTATTGAGAATGACAAAATGCATTACGGCTGTGCCCAAATTACACAGTATGGTTGTTAGTTATCAGCCGTGTCAAATTATACGAAATCTCAGCCGTTTTATCTACGGTTGTATGAGATATATTTAGGAATATATTTTTTGAGTTTAAAATACTGAATTAGTCTAGATAAACCTTTGTTAACTGAGATAGAGACTAAAATCCGCATCTTTACTAATTTTATTAGTATTAATTAGTATTGTTTTTATGAATATCGACTTATTCCTTAATCTTTCGTTTATAACAACTAGATATCAAAGCACTTTAGTTTCTCTTATGGTATACTCTACTATAAGAATAGATAAACATGTGTAGAAGATTATGCGAATGTTGAATCTTTGCAATTTTGTTATTAGGTCAGTGAACGTTTTTATGTAGGGAAGAATTACATTTTGGTCTAGGTACTCAATTTTTAAAATGGTTGAACTTATGTCTAATATTATCAGTAAAATATTGATCGCTTTTTGAGCCTTGGTTTGTGGTAAAAAAATTATCTTTAGCATATATTAATATACGAGGGTGGATTGATAAGTCTGGTAAATTTCTACCAAATGGCGGAAAATTTTGTTAGGCCGCATCACTGTTGGTAAGCCTAATTCTTATGACGATTATGTTCAAAGTTCAAACAGACGCAATGCGCAGCTGGTTGCTGGCTGCTGTCGTAAGTGATCAGTGTTACATATTTCGTAGAAATGGATGAAGCTCAGTATCTTGCAATGATAAAATATTTTTATTTAAAAAAGTGGATTGCCACCAGATAGAAACTGAACTGGAGTTCATAAGGACTCTATACCAGTATTCCAAACCATTTATTGCTTGACAAATGAATTTTAACGTGACCGTACGAGCACTGTAGATGCTGTATGTTCGGGATGCCCGATAGAGGTTTCTTTTGATAAAATGGTTGATAAAATTTATAGTATCGTGATGGATTAATAGATGCATTAAGGGGTTACATAACCTTGGCGCTCGGAAAAATAGGTATAAAAATAAAAAAAAATTTTGATGCAGCTATTAGATATATAAAATAATTTTTCTTTTACACATATACATAGTAGTTCTATGAATACTTTGAAATAATAACGAATAAAAAAAATGAATAAATGACGGAGATATGAGGCATCAAGTAGGACCCTCTTTTGAAAATCGTTCCTGATGGTGTACTTATTTTCTCTGTCAACCATCGTCTGAAAAATAAAAAATATTTTTTTTCTTATTTAGAAAGATAATAGCTAAGATGTAGCATAGGAAAAATTTTTTTAAAATATTTTTGTGGAAATGTGAAAAAAAAAACTCTAACACCTAATCAAAAAAAATATTATAAAGAATATGTCTTGTAAATTTTAACAAAATCGGTTAAGTAGATCTTAAGGTATCTTGTACACCAGTTAGAAAAAAGTAGTTTCGAAAAAAGAAAACGCAAAAAAACAACAGTACGGCGCCAGCGTCTTAAAACCAAATATTTTTTTTAAATTACCTTCAATCTACGATTCCTGGACCGTACATGAGGTCTTTCATTGTTGCTGAGATGTCCTCCGACTCCTGTTGAGCTGCTCTTTTCAATTTCCTCGCTTCTTTAATCTCCTGTTGGGTTCTCATGTTGGCTCTAGATATTCGTTGAGAATCCAAGTTCTCGGTAAATCGCAGCGCGCTTGGGCCAATTACAAGGTCTAATAACTGCATCATTTGTATTACACTAGTATATCCATCTATAGTATATATAAAATGCAACGTCTCTCTGTCTGTCTGTCTGTCTGTCCTTTAGTGCGCTTATCACTGGAGAACTACTTATCCGATTTACGTACTTTTTTTTTTAAAACATACATATGTTCTCTGGCCAGGTTATAGACTATATTTTATTACGATAGGTAGCATAAGAAATGAGTAGTGACGTAAAATAGTGAATGATGTCGGAAAAAAGTTTGCCGCTACCGCGTTGCCTTGCAATACACCGCCTAAACCATTAAATATGGAACAATATTATGTAGCAGAGAAATATCTATAATCTATAATCTATAATATATATAAAATGCAATATCTCTCTGTCTGTCTGTCTGTCCATTAGTGCGTTTATCACGCGAAAACCACTTATCCAATTTATGTGTCTTTTTTTCAAATTCACACATATATTCTTTTGCCAGGTTACATAATAATAATAATGATCTATATCTATAATATATATAAAATGCAACGTCTCTCTATCTATCTGTCTGTCCATTAGTGCGCTTATCCCTCGAGATCCACTTATCCGATTTACGTGATTTTTTAAATTCATACATATGTTCTCTGACCAGGTTATAGATATATATTTTATTACATCTATAATATATATAAAATGTAACGTATATCTGTCTGTTTGTCCGTTTGTGCGCTTATCACTGGAGAACCACTTATCCGATTTATGTGCATTTTTTAAACATGCTAAACCATTAAATATGGAACAATATCATGTAGCAAAGAATATCTATAATATATATAAAATGCAACGTCTCTCTGTCTGTCCGTTAGTGCGCTTATTACTGGAGAACCACTTATCCGATTTACGTGCTTTTTTGTTAAACATACATATTCTCTGGCCAGGTTATAGGATATATTTTAATACGTTAGGTAACATAAGGAATAAGCAGTGACGATAATAGTGAATCAAGTCGGAGAAAAGTTTGCCGCTAGCGCGTTCTCTTGCAATGCACTGCCTAAAGCATTAAATATGGAACAATATCATGTAGCAAAGAATATAATATATATAAAATGCAACGTCTCTCTGTCTGTGTGTCTGTCCGTTAGTGCGCTTATCACTCGAGAACCCCTTATCCGATTTACGTGTTTTTTTTTAATTCATACATTTGTTCTCTGGTCAGGTTATCTATAATCTTCTATCTAGAATATATATAAAATGTAACGTCTTTCTGTCTGTCTGTCTGTCCGTTAGTGCGCTTATCACTTGAGAACCACTTATCCGATTTACGTGTTTTTATAAATTTAAACATATGTTCTATATAATTCGATATAAGCCTAGATAATGGGAGATAAGGAGAAATAATGGGAGATAAGTCGAGATAAGGCTCGATAATGGGAGATAAATATAAATAATGGGAGATAAGGAGAAATAATGGGAAATAAGCAAAGATAAGCCTATATAATGGGAGTTATGGTGAGATAATGGGAGATAAGGAGAAATAATGGGAGATAAGGAGAAATATTGAGAGATAAGTCGAGATAAGCCTAGATAATGGGAGATAAGATGAGATAATGGGAGATAAGGAGAAATAATGGGGAGATAAGGAGAAATAATGGGAGATAAGGAGAAATAATGGGAGATGAGCAGAGTTAAGCCTAGATAATCGAAATTATGTAGAGATAATGGGAGATATTTTATTACGCTGAGTAAATTAAGGAATAAGCAGTGACGATAGTGGTGAACCAAGTCCACGCGAGCTGAGCCGCGGGCCCGGCTAGTCATTAAATAAACTAGCTGCAATATAAGATGCAATCTCAACAATTTTTGTGCCACTGTAATGCACTTTTGGACCCAAGAGACCAAATGCAGCGTTTATACTTTAGCTTCCAAAATTCCCCAAAGGAATTATTGTTATAAAGGACCGACTAAAAGAACAATACCCTTTGTCAAGGCTTTGACCGCTTGTGCTGGTCCTATCGCTACCTGAGTTTCGGCCGACTCTCTGCCGCGCTCACTTCTAATTGCTATAACTTCGGAAATAATTTGAATTTTGGAATGGTTAAACGTTTTAAAATATTCTTAAAAGTATAAACAATTTATCTAGCTAAAAAAAATAATTCGATTTTTTAAAAATCTCTAGGTGTTGTAACCCTTTAAGCTTTCTGAGAATCCTGAGATGGTAGGCATCTCAAATGAACAGGTACATAATATCCCACATGAAATTCTAAAAATGAAAAATCTAAATGCGTGATGTGTTGGCGTTATTGGTGTAATCCGAACGTGTTTTACTGTCGTTTTGTGCCTGTATCCATCCACCATTACAAAATGAAAGTGAACCGAAAATAGCGAAAACAATTTTATCGGCGAGAAAGTGACGGCAACTATTTTTTGAGATTCATTCATAATTGACTATTTAGCAAAAGGTAAAACAGCGACTGGCTCTTATTACGCAACATTATTGGATCTTTTGAGTTGAAGCAGAAGCGACCAAGATTACAGCGCTAAAATGTCCGTCACCAGAACAAGGCGCCTGCTCAAACATCGGTCGTTGGAATAGCAACAGGGTACAAGCTTTGCGTCGAAATCCTTCCCTACCCACCCTGTTCCCCAGATTTGGCCCCAAGTGACTTTTTTTGTTCCTAATCTCAAATATTGACTTTTAGGGAAGAAATTTTCGTCAGGGGAAGAGGTATCTGTGCTTTAAATGAGTATTATGCACAAATTAAAACAATATTTTTTTCTGAGGAAATAAAAAAATAGAATCTCGCTGGACCAAATATACTGAGCTTAATGGAGATTATGTTGAGAAATATTTTTTTTTTGAGAAAAAATTTTGTTACCTTGTTTTTACAAGACTTTTCAATCCACCTTTTTAAATCCAAAACTCAATTGTTTGATGTCAGATAGAGCTTAAGAAGAAAATGCTGTTGGTGTTTAGGTATTTGTCCAAGTCTCCACTTTGAATTTTTTTTATTTGTAGATTAAATAATTCAATTCATTTAGGTGTTGCTTGCATTGTGGTCAGATAACAAAGGTATCAGCCAGACATCTCAAATGTTTTCTTAGCTCTAGTAGAGTTGTAATTTAGAGAATATTTATTTATTTATTTATTTAAACATAGCCCAACGACAAAATAATTTACAGGGCCGTAAATATAACAGTCTATATAAATATACTTGAATTTACACATATTATTTCTAAATTCTGAAATCGAAATTACATTTATCACGAAAATCACTTTTTATTTGTATACATATACGTGCCGATACGTACTTACATTAAATTACATTGAATTACATTGAGTCTGGAGCAAAGTTTTTTAAAAATTAAGTTGGTTGTAATAATTATTCATAAATTTTTTAAACGGATGACTTAAGTTGCATGCATCAGATATTTTATTGAAACTCGAACAAATTTTGTGGACAGGTGATAGAAGCGCAACATTGGTGTTAGCAGAAGATAGACAAAAATAGTTGCTGGATCTACTAGATATTCTAGGTACTAATTTCTTTCAAAATATAAGAAGAGACAACAGAACCATTTATTAATTTATGTAAAAAAGCAGGTAATTTATGCATTTCTCTTCTTTTTTCTAAGCTATTTAAATGAAATCTATCCAGCAGAATATCATTATCCATTCCGACCCGTGGGTATACCTTAAGAGCCAAACACTTCATAAATTTTCTCTGCGTTGCCTCAATCATAAATCTGTATTTCTGATAGATAGGTGACTACATAATTGATGCATACTCCAATCTGCTTCGAGCAAGTGTGAACCAAAGGGTTTTAAATGTATTAATATTAACAAAGTTCTGACATTTTCTAATAATTAGGCCCAACATTTTCATAGCATCAGAAACAATATTTTTTACATGTACATCAAAATATAATTTAGAGTCAATACTAACTCCAAGGTCTTTAACACAATTTACCCTATCAAGATTTACTTTATTTATTTGATATTGAAAGTGTACTGGTGTTTTTTTCCGGGCTATTGACATAACTGAACACTTACTAACATTTAGAATCAACCTATTCAATGTGCACCATTTGCATCAATACTGTTTTGCAACCTTATGCAGTCGTCAACTGAATTTACCGACACATATAGTTTAAGGTCATCAGCAAACAGTTGATGATCAACTTCAATAATCTCACTTATGTCGTTGATAAACACAAGCAACAGTAGAGGCCCAGATTGGATCCCTGAGGAACTCCAGAAGAAGCAGAGAAGTATCCTGCTCGACATACTGGGTTCGGCCATTGAGATATGATTTCAAAAAAGTTAAAAAGCTCTTTGTCAGCCCAAATCTTATCAATTTGTATAATATCAAGTTGAGATCAATTTTTTCAAAGGTCTTTGAAAAATCAGTAAACACCACATCAACCTGGCTCCTCTCATCTGAAGCCGTGCAAACATAATTCATAAAACATGCCAGGTTGGTGGTGGTTGACCGACCTCTCAAAAAGCCATGCTGAAAGGGCCAGCATACTTTTCATAAGATGGTACGTAATTACTGAGTGCTAATCGTAAGCATGATGACATATGTTCGTCAGTTAGTCGATTGCGATATTTTGACTTAATTATCTTCATTTCAGAAAATGCAGACTCGCACAAGTATGTTGACCCAAACATTGCCGTCAGTTGAAGGGCGATTTGCCTTAGATTCGGATATTTATCTTCAGATATAAAACACCAGAATTTTGTTTCAGATGCTGTGGCTTTGAGATGTATATCTGATATAATCTGCACTAACTCATTTTCAACAGAACATGAGTCCATGTTAAACTGACTTGCTATTTCAGTAACTAATTCCTCAATGTTTTTACATGAAAAAGGATAACTCATAAATGATGCGATATTTGCCAATTTACTGAAATCATAAAAACGTATTTCGAATTGGCCCAAAATATTTGATAATTCTGCCTCATAAATATCATAATTCAACTGAGGAATCCTTGCTTTCAAAGACGGAAATTTTTTCAGGTCCTTTCTTTTCAGTTGATCTATCATAAGTTGCAATTTACTTTTGAATGCGTTTATTGCGCTAATCATCTCAATAATAGTTTTTCCTTTACCTTGAAGCTCCAAATTAATGGTGTTTAAATGCATTGTGATGTCTGTCAAAAAATGCCAAATCAGTCAGCCATTTTCCGTTTTTTCAGCATCTGAGTGTCATCACCTCTTTCGTCCAGAAAAGCTGTTATTTCGGGCAATAATTCTTGAAACCTTTCTAGGAATTTTCCGCGACTCAACCACCTGACGTCCGTGTGAAGAATTAAATCAGTGTGTTCAGCTGACTCACTATCTTCCAACTGCAATTTAAAGAGCCGTCGTTGCAAGCTACGTGCACGGATAGAATTCACAATTTTTATTGCAACGCCCATAATCTCCTCCATGTTTGGAACTTTTGAACACAAAACTTGTTGATGGAAGGAGAAAAATGAAGGGAAATCATCATTAGCTCGACACAATGCCACAAAACCGTTTTTGTTTCCAGTCATTGCTGGTGCTCCATCGGTTATAATGCACACTAGTTTATATATTGGTAGCTTGTAGTTTGTTACAAAATTGAAGAAAACGTCATATATATCTTCGTCACGGGTCTTTCCTTTCAGAGGAATCATTGTCAAAAACTCTTCCTAAACCGACATGTCATTGAATACCATTCGAATAAAAATACACAGCTGGGCAGTGTCTGTCATATCGGTGGATTCGTCGAACTGTAAAGAAAAGTATGTACGTTCCATGATATCATGTTTTAGTTTATCTGCCATGTCCTGACTCATGACTTCAACACGCCTTGTGACAGTCGGACGAGATAACTGAAGTTCTCTAATAGCAGACATAATCTCTGTTTTATTTTTAAAATCTCCAAATAAAGTCTCACCCGCTTCAATAAATGCTTCTTTCACAACCTATCCATCATCAAATGGTTTCTTGTGTTTCGCCAATATATGAGATATTTTAAATGACGCGATCGTTGCAGCTTTTGATTGTTTGGCTGGTCTTGTGAACATGGTTTGTTCTTTTTTTCAAACAAGTTATCAAATCACGTACTTTTCGTTTTCTTAATTCACTCTGTGACGGAAAATCCTTTTCATAGTTTTTATGAACCGTTTTATGATGCTTCTCTAAGTTCCCACGCTTAGGTATTGCAACTGACGCAAGGCAAATGAGACAAGTGCACTTATCCTTTACCATACAAAAGAAAAATTCTTCCTCCCAATCGTTATTAAAATGATAAGTTTTACTTTTCTTCGTCGCACTCATTTTGGACTATTTATTAATAAACTTTGTATCGATGTATCGCCTTCAAGTTACAACTCAGACTGACTCCTATTCTTGCAGGCGCAACATTTATATCTGCGCGAACGAAGTGTCGAATGTTCCCGTCAAACACGCCGCCCGAAGTTTCTAGAAAAATCGGCGGGAATCAAAAACGCGGCTTTTCTTTGACAAGTACCGCGCGTTCCTTTGATAAAGCCGCCTTTTGCCGCTAGCAGGGGGTTATTACGATAAAAGAAAGTGATGAGGGGGTTATTCTGACCTAATTGTGGATCGAATAAATTTTAGTAGTTTATTCATTACATTTTGTTTTAGTTACCTAAAACAAAATCTGTGAATAGTTCTATATCGGAATTTTTTTCTCGAGACCGACTCAAAAAGCACTCGCCATCGACTCATCGATCGTGATCGACCGTTTGAGCACCCCTGCCATAGAGTATTTCATAAAATTTTTCACATACCATATCAACATCTGAGAATTTATCTAGCTGGCTCCAGTCAACATTTAATAAGTCATTATATAGTAATGGAAAATTTGCTTTTTTAAAGTTGTATTTTTTAAAATTTGAATTTATATTTACTGAAATAGATTTGTATTTTAATGGATCTAGCTCCAGACTAACTGCCAGTGCTGGGTGATATACATCCTCCCTCACCATAGGGCAATAATCCTTAGATACTGTACAAAAAAAATTAGCAAAGACTAAATCTAGTAATCTATTATGTACATTTGCAACATTATTTACCTGGTTTAAATCATACAAATCCATAAAGTTATACGCAATATCACATTTTTTATCAGTCGATGATCTATCATTTATAAAAGTCTCCCAACACTAGCAAATTCTTACCATAAATATATTCATATGATTCTATAAATTCAAAAAATTTTAAATATTGCTCAAGATTACATGATGGAGGCATATATAAAACTAAAACAATAAGTGATGTACCCCTTCAGACCAGCCTGCACCCAACTGCGCTCACGGAATTTCCTGGCTATGCCATCAACATTGAGTGGTAGGACTTTCCTTATCGCCACTGCCACACCTCCGCCTCTAGAGACCAGCCCTTATGTTATGATGATTTCTACGTAATCTTATTGTTGAGAAACAAATTATTTGTTATATTTTTTGGATAAACTGCTTAATATTTTATATAAAAACAAAATTTTACGTACACAAGTCAATTAACTTTTCATCATTATGATCCATTGGGCTTTTTTTAGGTTACTGGAAAGTTGCTTGCTTCAAACTATAAACAGCATGAGTAATGTGCGAAAACCTACTTTATTCTTAGAAAAAAGGAATAACTAAGTCTAAAGATTAATTATTTAAGTTTGCTAAAAATACTTACAAAACATAATACTATACACACTGACCTATCAATATCAGGTGGGTTCAGGTAATAATAAAGAATAAAATTTCAAGTTTTATAAAATTTATGTTTCAATTTTCAATCAAATCTTAATAAATAATAAAGCGATGTTGAATATTTTTTATGTAAATTTTAATTTTTTGTATACAGTTCAATTAATTTTTCATTATTATAATTAATTTTTTAAAAATATGTTAAATAGAACTGTTTTTCTGTGAATTTGGTTTTTACAATTTACTATAATTAAAAGTATACATTCTGTCAAGTAAGAACGTGTTCGCGATAATTTATTTTTGGTAGATGTCATTCTAGCGATTCAACAAAATATCGGTAGAGGGAACCTTATCGAAAACGTTTGGTCTCTTGAAAAGAAAAAGCCCAGAGAAAAGACTCTGAGGTCTTTGACTCAGTTGTCTGGCGAGATTTGAAAAATTTGCAAAGTTTGTAGAAAATATCGTCGACAGCATGCGTCGAAGATGCCAGGCCATTATTGATGCAGGAGGTGATTAGACAACTTGCTAAGGTAATTGTGCCGTTATTGGCACACAAAAAATGTTTTTGAAACACATTTTTTCAAGACTACGAGCGGTTACGTTCTTAGTTGACAGAGTGTAAATAGTAACAATCACAGATAATGCATTTTGATTAATTTTTTATAATTATGATTATTTTTTGAAAAATAAGTTAAGATAAGCGGTTTTTCGTGAACAGTATTTGTAGAAGTTGCTAGGAAGTTTCTGATTTGATACTAAAAACAGTAGAAGTAACGAATAAAAACCTAGAATATATCTAAATGAAAATAATCAATGAAATAGAAGATTAATTAGTCCAGATCTGTTAAAAATGCTGACAAAATATAGTACACACTCGGCTGTCACTATCGATTAGGGACTTCAACGTCAAGTTTTATAAAATTATAGATATTTCGACTTGTTGGTGGTGGTGGTCAAAGTGGCGACTGAAATTTTCACCATAATAAATTATTCTGATAGATAAAATTATTATTTATATAAGTTAAATTAACTCATTTGATTGTTTTACATATCACTGAAAATTTGCGTCAATTACTTTTTCATTATGTTCTTTAATTTGTAAAAAACAAATTAAAACGAATTGCTTTTTGGTGAACTGAGCTTTTAAAGCTAATATAAAGTTGCCGATTTAAAATCATAAATAGCATGTATAACGAATGAAAACCAAAATTGTGTTTAAATGAAAATAACAATTAAGACTAAAGATTATTAATTTTAACATATTTTTAGTGTTCCGTACTGAACTATATATGAATAAGGTCACTTCGGTGTCTGTCGGTCTGTTTGTTTGTCTGTCTGTCTATCACACTCGATTTTCTCCGAAACTATTTGACGTAGAAAGTTTAAATTTGTTACTAATGTAGGAATTGATGGCCTCGTCAGAGCCGTGTATTTTTCAAAGTTAAATTTTGACTTAAGGGGTTAGTTTTGGGAGCTGAAATCGGAAGTTATTTTTTTTTTACCAGGTCATTGAATGGGATGTCGAATGAAAGCTTGTAAAAACACTAATTCAAATATATATATAATGTGCACGCACTTTTTTTTTGGATTATTTTTAAAAAATCGCGAAAAATCGCCTCCCTCCCCTTATCTAGAAAAATACCGATTAAAAAATTTTGAAAAAATTCTGGAATATTCTTCACAGGGTGTAGATTGAACGAAAATTATCACGAGTGCATTACCTTTAATAATTTAGCTGGTACATAAAAAAAAACAAAAATTTCAAGATCATCAGTTTTCAGTAAAAATCGGAAAAAATTTTGTTGAAAACTTATTTGTTTTATGAATTCATTGATCATTTTATACCTTCGTAACAAAAATTTTTATTTTAAAAGCAATCAACCTACGGAACACTAATTGCGCAAGTCCAACTTGCACTTGACCGGTTGTTTAAAATATCAAATTGACGATTAATGAATAACACTCCAAGTTTTATAAAATTGTAAATATTTCAAGTTTCGTTAATGACGTTTAAGAAAGTTGCTTAGGTGCACATTTCTATAAAATTATATAATAATAGATAATGTCAACAGATTTTTTTTTTCGGATAAATTGCGATAAATATTTTGCCTTTAAATGAAACTTTATTGACGTATGTACGTAAATAAATTTATTTTCCATCTTTATATAGAATTTTTGATGATGATGAACTGTTTTTAGCGAACTGGGTTTTTACGAGTTTTTCTAGTTCCTCTAAAAATGCTGGTAAAACATAATGCATATGGGATTGTCAATACCAGGTTAAAGATCAATAAATAAGACTTCAAGTGTAATAGAATTGTCGATGTTTTAACTTTTATTAAACACTTTCATGAGTATTTCTAGGGTGGTACACCCAATTATTATTAATGTTTGTTTGATAAATTGACTTTCTTTAATATTTTTTTGTATTTTTCATATTTCCAATTAATTTTGAACAAGTGCCTATATAATTTGAAACTCTATATACATAGATAAATTTATTGTCCATCTTTATAAATAATTTTTGAGAAATAGGTTAATATGAATTATTTTTATGGAACTGGAATTTTACAAGTTGTTCTAGTTCCTCTAAAAGTGTTGATAAAACATAATGCACATGTGGTTGTCAATACTAGGTTGAAGATCAAAACTTTAAGTTTAATAAAATTGTCCATTTTGCAACTTACCTTTCATGGGTAATTATAGGGTAGTTTATCGCTTTAGATCACGATGATATACTAAATTATTAGTAATATTTTTTTTATAAATTCACTCTAAATATTCTTTATGCAGGAACTATTAATAAAAAGTGAAAGAATATAAAAGGTACAAACATTCATATATTTAGGACAAAAAAATCGAAATATCAAAAAATAATTTAAAGGCTGATTTGGATAGAGAGTCTCATTAGCTTGGTCTGCGTTCGGAAGGTTTACAATCTACATTTAAATTGGAGATACCAAATAAAATAAAAGCCAGAGTATTCGATTAATACGTACTAATTTATCTTTAGGTTCTGCGTAAAATTTTTATAACTTTTTTATTAATGATGTTATGTACCTAAACCTAGTAGTTTTTTCTAATATTTCAATTTTGGTTTTCAGTTTCGTAGAAAATTGCCAGTAGCGCCATTATTTCTGAAGGTGGTACGAGCATTCTATAGAGACGAAAAAAAAGATATATGTAAAGAAATTTGAGTCAGATGCTACAGGGTGTTCAAAACAAACTTATGCATTTCGACAATTTTAGATTGAAAAATCTCAGTTTTTTTAAATGGCACACCCTGTATATTATTATTTTTTCTGATAGGTTTTACAAAACCTTCTAACCCTTATTAAGTACGTTAGATACCTATTTCTAATAATTTTCGATTTATTTTGAATTTTTCAATTTTTACCCTTGTTTTTAATACACTTGCGCTATTGTGAAAACAAACAAATAGTTAATAATAATTTTAATATAGTTTAACTTATCTAATGATTAATTATTATGACGTAATAAATGTTCAAAAATATGCCGTCTACTTGAATACGCATGTTTAGTATATTGTACTTCACTTTCCTTAGCATAAAGGGCGTTATTATCCTGCACGCATAACACCCCACCCCCCACCCACTTCCCTTATCCTATTTTGCATATCTACTGGTGTTGTCGGGGGATTCACATAAACACGATCTTTAATGTAGCTCCACAAAAAGAAGTCTAAAGGTGTTAAGTCACATGATTGAGGGAGCCACTGGACGAATCCATCCCTGCCGATCCATTTTTATGGGTAACATTCGTTTAAAAATTCCCGAACTTCCCGGTGGTAATGAGCAGGAGCTCCGTCTTGTTGAATCCACATTTGTTTCCTTTCAAAGTTATCAACTTCTTCAAGAAGCTGGGGTAATTAATTTTGCAAAAAATTTAGATATCTTGGCCCGTTAAGAGATTCGCGGAAAAAATATGGTCCAATAATTCGAAAATACATTACGCAACCAATGGTTTTGAAATTCCCGGAAAATGGATTAACTGTTGGATAATAATGCATGTTATGGCTGTTAACTACTCCATTATTGCGAAAAGTAGCTTCATCAGAAAACATTATTTTGGATAAAAAATTTGGATCGGCCTCTGTTGCTCCATTCATGCTGGTACAAAAGTTTACACGTCGTTCAAAATCACGATCTTGAAGTTCTTGGTGTAGTTCCATATGAAAGGGATGATACTTGTATTTTCTTGTGGTGCGATTAGCCGTAGATTGGGATGTGTCAGATAAGTCAGCTAGTTGACGGCTGCTGACCTGGGGATTATCTTCAACATGAAGTAAAATCTCCATTTCTTTTTCCTCATTGATAGCATTCTGGTTTACTACTTTCCGTTTCGTATACTCAACGCTACCACTACCATCAAACCATTCGATTAAGCACTGAAAAGATTTTCTAGATGGTATACGTGTATTAGAGTACTTCGCTTCATAAAGCCTTACTGCCAAAAGACAATTTTTTCCCGCCTCGCCCAGTATATAAACCATATCAATTAATTCATTTTTAGGAAAATCCATAACTATTACCTTTATACGTCACTTACTACAACAAATTAAACTATTGTTACTTGCTTAATAGACATGTCAAAATTTGACAATGCCTACATTTTTGTTTTGTCTTGGCAACTATGATGTTATAGCATAAGTGTATTAAAAACAAGGGTAAAAATTGAAAAATTCAAAATAAATCGAAAACTATTAGAAATAGGTATATGACATATTTAATAAAAGTTGGACGGTTTTGGAAAATCTATTAGAAGAAATAATAATATACAGGGTGTGCCATTTAAAAAAATTTAAATTTTTTAATGCAAAATAGTCGAAATGCATAAATTTATTTTGAGCACCCTATAAGATCTAACTTAAATTTCTTTACATACGTCTTTTTTTTCATCTTTATAGAACGCTCGTACCAATTATGAGTATTCCACCTTCAGAAAACAATGGCAATTTTTTACAAAACTAAAAACCAGTATTTTTTTAAAAAAAATTGAAATATTAGAAAAACTACTAGGTTTAGATATATAACATTATTAATAAAAAAGTTATAAAATTTTATGCAGAATTTAAAAATAAAATAGAAAATAGCATGTTCCATTTAAAAAAAAACGTATGTTATATCGGCCACACTTTTTGAAATACCCTGTATACTAAGTTGGGAATGTGGAATCTTTGGCACAATGACACTATTTATTATATATCACCACTAAACCAAACGCTTTATTTTTGCACTCGACGCACGTTTTGCTACCCATGTTAGCTTCATCAGGAGCGATAATTGACTCAATCACCGCTCCTGATGAAGCTGACAGGGTTAGCGAAACGCGCGTCGAGTGCAAAAATAAAATGTTTGGTGTAGTGGTCCTATATACTAGGTAGGGACCCTGTATACTCAAAAATAATTTTAAACTGTGCACCTTAACATTCCCTAAAACTATTGTATTTACCATGTTTTCGTTATTCCCGAAACAAATGGGATAATGAACTTTACTCTATCGTTGACTCACCCTGTACTGCCGGTATTAACATATGGCACTGAAACGTGGGCATTAAATAAAAATATAATAAATAAACTCCAGGTAACCCAAAGAACAATGGAGAGAAGAATGCTAAATATTAGATTCCAAGATCGTAGTCCTAACATCGAGATTCGAAGAACATCAAAAGTGACAGATGTAATACAACGAATATGTATATTAAGGTGGAATTGGGCGGGGCATATCGCAAGTATGAATAATAACAGATGGACACGCCGTATAGTTGAATGGAGGCCTAGAGAACCCAAAAAAAGCAAAGACAGACCACAGACAAGACGGACGGACGACATAAAAAAATTAGCGGGACACGATTGGATGCAAAAAGCAAACGACAAAGCTCGTTGGAGACAGCTTGGGGAGGCTTACATCCGACTATGGATGGGATAAGCTGATGATGATTATAACTCTTTATGTGTTATTCATATTTCCAACTAATTTTGATACAAAATAAGATACAATGAATTGTTTTTTGGGAACTTGGTTTTAACAAGTTACTAAATAATTTGAAACTATGATACTGGTCGACACTTTTTTCGTCGCATGAAATTTACATTGACATTGAAACTTAGATACCCTTACAAAACTGCAATAGTTTTTATTTGGTCGCCCGCCGTATTTTTGTGATAGTAGTGTATTCATTTTGACAAAAATCGCAAGTACTTATATTTAAGATGTTAAGTTATTGTGACTGTTGTGAAAAATTGGAATTTAATTTTATCCTATATCTCTGTAATTAAATCGAGGAATTGTTTGAATCACTCGCATAGTTTTTGTTGCGTATGTCGAGAATTAACTTTTCCAGATCAACTACGAAATTTCACACCTTGAATTTAAAAGTGTATCCTTAACTATTTCGATTTTACTGTTTCGTATCAGGATAAATTTTGAGTCCCACATGCCTGCAGTATAAGATGTATTAGACTTCTCACAGGATGAGCTAAGGGATATCGTCCTAAGTTTTATGCTGTGCCAATGATTTGGACGAAACCTAAAGACCATCTTTGCTTAATTAGCACAACGAATAAGTCGAAACAAATCATAGAAAATTTCCGGACCTACTATCTGCAATAAGGTCAGATCTTCAGAGTACTGAATTGCCTGTGCCACCCATACCAACGTTGTCTAAATCTATAGAAATCAAAAAATCGTTTGCCATTCATAGGCCAAACGATCAATTGGTCTGTGCCTCTAATCTTATTTTTGTAGTTCCAGCCTTTTTTAATTGTAAGTACGATAAAGTTTATATGTTGTTAGCGAGAGATACGACAAAAGATTTCACCAGAATATTTCCAGCATGGAGAAGCGGTACCAAGACCCCAGTTTTTGTCCGATTATTGTTGAAAATTAGACTAACTTGCAACTAAGTACTCACTAAATCCGTAAGATATTAAGTATTTGTTATTTTATACCCCAATTGTGTGGCTCAAATTTAGTTTCTCTTAATCGAAAAATTAAAATTTTTACACACATAAAATCTGGTCTGTTTCAGTCTTTTTCAAGTTTTTTTTTAATATTATTTTGGCTTGGGTAATTCTGGTCACTTATTGGAACACTTTATACTGAATTTTCAGTGTATCAAAACTTATGTACAGGGCTAGGTATTAAAAAATGATAAAACTTAAATTTAACATAACAGGAGGATTTTTAACAATCAAGACAATAGTTACATAGATCTAGAATTCCAAATTTAATATTATTTATACATGAAGATCCTTTGAGTTTGAAAATTGTCTAAAAGTGTGAGTACATGTAGAAAGTTTAACAGCCCTGGTGTAAAGTAGATCTTTATTAATTTTGAGTATAGATCGTTACTATATTTGCGGGATTCAAAAAAAAAATATGATCCAATCACTAACAGTTCTACATAACTTATATAAGTCGGGTTCTGTGGCAGTAATTGTTTTAAGTTGAGCAGGGTAACATGCATAGCCAAATTTAAGTCTTATAATAATAGTAGTAATAATTCTTTTAGATACGTTCAGTTAACTGTACCAAGATTTGTTTGGAAGTTGGAGTTAATCAGCAAAAATATTGGAGGAAAACTAATTTACCTTTATATGAAAATAAATATGACTTACATACTTCAGATCAGCAAAAATTGCTGACAAACCATATTATATAAGAAGCTATGAATATCGAATCAATAAATAAAATTCCAAATTTTATGAAATTTTAAATGTTCAGTCTACCCTTTCGAATATATTTGTAAGGTCGAAATTTTTATTTAAAAAACATCGATAGAAAAAACCTATTAGTTATATTTTTTGTACAATTTGCATACATGTAAGTTAAATTATATGTATGTAGAAAAAAAGGTGGGATTATATAATCATATTATTAATATTAGACAACTTATTTCTTGTTTTTTTTTGTTGGGAGAACGATCAAATTTAAAACACGAATATGTGTAATCAAACATATGGGAGGTGTAAGATATGGGCGAAATTCAGGTAAGGTTCATACACACACGTTCTTATATATATATATATATATATATATATATATATATATATATATATATATATAAATATATATATATATATATATATATATATATATATATATATATATATATATATAAATATATATATATATATATATCTATCTATCTATCTATATATATATATATATATATATATATATATATATATATATATATATATATATATATATGTGACCGGATCTCATAGAGGGGGAAAAAAAAAAAATGTCGGAATCTTGTTCGTCTGGACCCCACAAAACGATTCCCCTTTCCAGATATTGAGATAGCCGAAATTTGAGTTCGATTAAACGACGTTAACCCGTGCCGCTCGTCGCTCAAACATATGGAGCCATAACTCCAGAACGGTAAATAATAGAAACACGCTTGATATCTCAAAAGAAAGCTAATGTTGTTCTTCAAAATTTATATTCTATACATAATTGTTGTTATTTTAAGTCAAACCGAGCCGAGCCCCAAAAACGTGACCTGGTACCACTAGGAGCATACTTCGTATATTTTGTTATTAAGTGATAAATTTTGCTTTTTTTGGTATATTTTTGAGTTTAAAGTAGAAATATAATAAAAAAAACAAGTAATACTGATAAGTCTAATGACATTTTTTATTTTAAAATATAAAAATTAGGTATATAATACATACAAAACAGACACAGAAAAGATACAGACGTAGTACATACATGAGTTGATAATTTTACATAGTTATCTAATCTATTCTAGAGCTTTTGTTAAAGTAGTTTTTGAAACGTCAGGATATAATGCTCGGCATTTACTTACAACTTGCAGGACATATTGCTTTTGGTCTTCATCTTTTGTCAGAAGGTCGTTAAAGTCGGTTATTCATCGTCTGTAATGATGGGATCAAAAAACGATAATCCCACCAACTTTGCATTCAAATACCACAAATGGTTCGAAAATTTGGTCAGGGCTATTTCTGCAATGTCGTTGTCACATTCTTTATAGTCTAACAGACTATGCAAAATACCTAAATCTTGCTTTGGTGCAAGATGAGCTTTTGGAACATTGAACCAAGCTTTACAATAAATTTTAACTAGGAAAACAGAAATGGCACGCACAGAACTTTCTTCTTCTTTAGACATCTTAAATTGACGACGAAAAATGAACATTTTTAAGCAGTAAATACCCTTTGCCATCCACCTAGCGTGATGAATGGCTCCTGGAGTTCTAAAACCCACAACATTGCCGTCTAGTGATCCAACAAATACGAGAACCAACTGCAATAGCTCCTTGTAGTCATCTCTGGGGTGGCTCTCAGTTAATTTGGTCTCGAATTCAGCAGTAACATTTGCAATTACTTCTGGAGTTAGCTGCTTTTGTATTAGATTGTCACTGATCCCTGTGTCGTATTTTCCTTTGTCTATCTTGGGCCACGCAGAGGAATCTCTTGAAAATGTCTGGATGAGGTCCAGTGGTTGATCCCATTTTTGTGTCGAATACGCCTCTTAACAGAATTTCCAAGATATGGTGACGGCAAGCTAGGTATAACAATTATCTTCCTAACATTTGCTCCAATATGACGCATGCTCCTTTGAGTCTTCCCGTGTTGGATGCTGTAGTGTCGAAGCACATCGCCTTGACGGTGTTGAGATTCATGTAGGCATTCATATACAGCGACGGCTTGCTCCTCTCCAGAGCTGTTTGCTGTTACAGGAACTCCCAGCAGCTGTTCCTTTTCGCCATATAAAATAGCTATAGCTATTCGCTCACATTGTTCATTTTTTAAAACACCCGGTAAAAGTTTACCGTCCCAATGGACAACCACGGGCTCTTTTTCAGGAATGTTTACTTTATCAAAAATTTTTTTATTATATTGTTCTCTGAACATTTGCCTTCTATCATGTAATAAAGTTTTCGAGACTTTGTACTCAAGAGGGTCAAGGTTTAGTGCTTCTAGAGTAGCTATTAAAATTCTCGTGGCATTTCTGTCGGATACCTTACATCGATCTAATAAAATGGACAATTTCATGTTTAAAATCTCTTTAACGCCCCTTGCAAATGAAACTTTCATCCTCTTGCTCTCAGATGGTCCTGGATCTTCTGCAGCTTCTTCAGGGATGTCCATTTCCTCCAAGCTCTCAAGTTCCTGGTAGATGCGGTTCTCTTCAGTGTCTTCTTCTCCTTCTGCGAACTTGTCTTCATCATCCGTCTCTAAGAAGCAACAAAAGAAAGAGAAAAAAAAAGACTATAAAAACTTGTCGTTTTAGCAGAATAGTTAGTAATAATACATAGGTACTAAATTACCTACTTCTAATTATCAAAAGGTATTATTTAAAAAATATAAACTCAATCATAAAGATGCCAAATTATGCTCTCATGTACAATTTTCTTTCAATTATAATGAAACTATTTACTTATTTGTTTATCTATTTTTTAGAATACTAATAATAAAAAAAAAACTCACCAATATCAAAAGTTGCTTCTTGGATTTGTCGGTTCATTTTTGCAAGTTCCTTTTGCACCTTGATTTCTTCAGCTCGAGAGAACTTGAGATCCACTCCAGTCATGGAACCTGGGCGGCCCTTCTGCCTCTGTTTCACGAGAGAACCGCCTTATCTTCTTCCGATTTCATCAGAGCCAAGGCATCTTGTTGAGCAATATCAAAGAGATCATCCAACTTTTTAATAAACTGTTTAAATTTGTTCTTGGCCGTTTTCGATGTTTTCTTCCGGTCTTTTTGAAGAGTTCTCCACTCGGCGTGAAGTTTTTCCAGCTTAGTAATTGCATCTTGCTCATGTTTAGTCGGGATTCGAGCTTTCTCCCAAAAAATGAACACTTCTCGTATTATAAGTTTTGCTGATTCTCTTACAGTTAATTTCACAGTACGTAAATTATAAAATAAAGCACACAAAACTTGACGATTTGAGGGTAGTTTACAACCGGTGAATGGGATAGCCCACAAGAAATATTTTATCCTTGGTCCGGCTTTGTACACCTGATGTGGATGCCATTTCAGAGGCCAATAGGTAAATAACAGTTAACTTGGAAAATGAAACAAAATATATTGCAAACTTTAATTTCAATAAAATGTTTTCAAATGTCTTTTAAAATAATACTATAATAGTTATAAAAACAATAACACACACACTTGGAAAGTTAAAAAAAAAAAAACGTTAAAATATCTTCACTAGATAATTGTTCGATCTAACCAGCTCAAATGCACTTTAGAAACTAAACTGAATAAATAAAAAGTCGGTTGTACGCTGAAGTAAAATCACCATCCCTAAAATAGAAATTAGATTCACCCTCCTTTTTACCTGTCAAACGGGTCTTTCTTTGGTAAACTAGTCAGGTAATCCCCATATAATAAAAGATTAAATTTGAACAAAAGGCTCTTTATGTTTGAAAATTGAGTTCCAAAATACTTTTTAACAAAAAAATGTTAATTCCGAGACACATTATGTAAAAACCCGTAAAATTCTTAGAATACTCCCAAACTGGCTCCTACTGGTACCAGGTCACGTTTTTGGGGCTAAAGGCTGTTGTAACTCGGTTTGACTTAAAATAACAACAATTATGTATAGAACATAAATTTTGAAGAACAACATTAGCTTTCTTTTGAGATATTAAGCGTGTTTCTGTTATTTACCGTTCTGGAGTTATGGCTCCATATGTCAGCTTTTTGGCCAAAAATTTGGATTTTTTCAAACTTTGAGCGACGAGCGGCACGGATTAACGTTGTTTAATCGAGCTCAAATTTCGGCTATCTCAATATCTGGAAAGGGGAATGTGGGGTCCAGACGAACAAAATTCCGACATCGATTTTTTTGCGGTCACCCTAATATATATATATTTATATATATATATATATATATATATATATATATATATATATATATATATATATATACATATATATATATATATATATATATATATATATATATATATATATATATATATATATATATATATATATATATATATATATATATATATATATATATATATATATATATATATATGTTAGCTTTTATTTAAAATCAAACTACTTTTAGAAATTTCGGAAGCAGTCACTTTTATTAGCCATTTACAGTCCGTCATCTAACAAGGTTGACCGTTTTCTGTCTCTCGAAACAGAATAGTGTGTACCTAAATATCGGTTACATAAACATCATTCTAAGTAATATATGGCCATATATCAGTAACATAAAATAAACTCATTGGTTCCGTCATTTTATACAGTAAGTTAAGCAAGCCCCTCTGCCTGAAAGCAACTTCTTCTTATGTTGAATGATGAAGGTTAGGGAGAGGGGAATCTTCTAACGTATCATGCTGCATATCACCTTCAGGGTTTTTGCAGCCAATAATGGTGTTCATTTTTCATTATTTGTAGTCCGACATAGTGAGAAAAAAAAATTGTGCACGGATTGAAGGAGTCATCCCATATTCATTGTTGTATAAAAAATCAAAAATTTTTGTATTACTTTTTAGTCTAAATGATGCCTATTAACATGATATTAATCAAAATAAAAATTTTGAATTGATCATACAGCCAATCAATTTTATGACTTCTTGTCACTTCCTATTGGAAAACTAATACTTCCCGTTAAATTGGACTTTAACCTTGTGTGAAGAAAATGAAAATCTAGGTGGCAACAGTTTTTCTTCAAAACGCACTATTTAAACGCAGAAAAATTGGATATTATTATTCGTTTCTGATTAAGTTCATTTATATTCATAATTTGCGTGCGTGTTAATTTCAGATAAAACTGATAATTATATTAATCCTGTAATGCAAACTGATATATTTAATTTAAAACAACTGAATCCTCATTGTGCTAAACTCTTAATTAGCTTCAAAATATCCGCTCGTTATTTGGACAGCACCGCAATTTCAACAATTCTCATTTAGAGAAAGCCATAAATAAAGGCTAACAAAGCCGCTGGTTAAAATTGTGTTCGACAATAATTTATTCCAAATTGTTATTATTAGTGTTCCAGTTTAGTAAATTTTTATTTCAGTAATAGGTATAAAGGGGTACGAAGAGGGCCTCTTCAGCCTTGACCAAAATTTAATCGATTGCATTTTTAAATATATTTATGTTTTATTTCATTAGTTTTACAGGTTGATTGGACTTAATTTTAATCATTAATGCGTGTATTTCTCTTAAGCAAGCTCGTTTTTTTTATATTTTTTTGTTAGAAGACTTGTATTTGTGAAAAAACTACCCTCCGAGATTTTTGTATTTCTTCACGTTTAGGTATCCCTAGACCACGAGAAATATAATATAGTCTCTCATTTCTGCCAGTCTGTCTACCTGTTCATTAATATCAACCTTGGTCGTAAATACCGAGTTGCGGTCCGCCTAATGGTCTTTGAAAGGTTGTGAATATTTTGACCTGTCTTTGATCCGAGTTGCGGTAATCGACAAATCGACAGGTAGGTAGGGTTAAATTATCAAATATTATTAATTCTTAAATATTATTACATTAAATTAAGGTTAATCTAAATTAGATAAAAGTATAACACGTAAGGGCATTTTTGAAATTTACTATCCCGCATCCAATGGGCCAATTCCGTAGCTGGGCGTCCAGTATGATAAACAACTTATCTGGACGGACCAGGTCTGCACTGTCACCAGGAAGGCGAAGCAACTTCTGGGCAAACTCTAGCCCATCTTAAACCGCTCCAGTAAGTTACTGCCAAGAACTAAACTTCAGATCTAAAATACCGTCGTAGAGGCAGGTCTCACCTACGCCTGCCCCACTTGATGCCAGCTCTTCAAGACAAGGAGAGCTCAACTCCAGACAGTGCAGAACAAGGCCCTGAGGATGATCACGGGAGCCCCATGGTTCATGAGGAATCGTCGAATTTACAGGGACCTCGGTGTGCCTACCATAAAGGCATACATGAGGAAAACCCAGCTGAAGTTCCTGAAGCATGCATCAGGGACGCCTTCCGGCTCTCGCAACATGCCCGCCGCCTGTTTCCCAGACCGTCTGACCCTCTCTAGGATGAAGACGATGACCCCCTCGCCCGCTATGAAAGAAAATTGTTAATCTAGATTAAGTTAGAATAAGTCCTAGGTCAAGATAATAATAAACCCTATGTTAAGTTAGCGTAAGTCTTAGGCTAAGGTAGTTTAAGTCTTAGCATTAAGAAAATCATGTATCATAAAACACATTTCCTAGGTCAAGTTAGTATAGGACCACAAGTATAAGAGCTTAGGTTAAGTTAGTATACATAAGCAAACATATTTAATAAGATTATTTTGTATCCATTCATTTAATGTAAGTAAGAGGCCTAGCTTTGCTTTTTAAAACCAATAAAAGACAATGGTCAATGAAATTTACTAGTTTACGTTTAAACTTTTACAAGTCAACATGGTCTTATTACAGAGAATGTTGAGCGAGAAAGGCAAAACTTTGATCCTATTTGAGAATTACAAATTTCGACAATATTACCGTTTAAAAATCGACAGAAGAGATGTGCTGGGTATGCACAAACAAGAACTGCACTGCCAAAGTTTATACCATTGGACTAGACGACATATTTTCACGACAAACTGGCAATCATCAACATCAACACGATAATGAACAAGTGCCGAATCGCAAAAAAATTAACAACGCAGTGAAGAAGAGAGCTAACGAGGAACATTACAACGAAAAACCAAGAAAGATGTTTCGGAGGGAGGTGGCTGTAGATCCGAATGTGCTGAACACTTTCATCGACTCCGATATGACAAGATTAGGGAAGAATTTGAACCAAGCCCGACTGCAGTGCTATCCAAATGAACGCGCTATTCACGATGCGGTTTCAACTGAATTTCCATTGACAACGCTTGTGGGATGCAGATTCCATTTAGGACAATGCTGGTGGAGAATAATTCAGAATTTAAGATTAACTAGAGAATACAAAGATAAAAATTCTCCTATTGGAAAATGGCTTCACCACATGTTCGGGCCAACTTTTCTCCCTGCCAATCACGTGGGAGATGTTTTCGTCCAATTATTAGAAAATCAGCCAGTCCACCCACAAGTAACATTATTTGCTGACTACATAGTTGAAAACTACATCAATGATAGTGCACCTTTCCCAAGTCTTTGAGCCGCACTCGACATTAGCGTGTGGAGAACTAATAACGGGATTGAGGCTTTTCATTCAAAATTTGCAAAGGATAGTCGTTCGCCTCAAATGCATGTCTTACAAATATAATAATTACTGAAATATGTCTTTTGCTTTAATTTTCACACATAACTTGCATAGCTCTATACTTGCCTGTGACGGACCGCAACTAGGCCGTCAGTTTTGGGTTCGAAAAAGGTCTGTATCGCAACTCGGAACTTTTTATTGCCATTCACCGACCCTTACCGCAACTCGGTATCAACCAATATAGTATATACCTACGGCTTAAAGTAGAAATGTTTTTGAGCACTATCGCTTTGAGGTTAGGAGGTGAAAGAATTGGAGACGATAAATTTTGAATATTGACAGTGACAATTTTTCTTGGTTTTTAGTTGAGATAGTCAACAAGTTTCAAGCATTATTAGCCAAGTATAAAAAGATTTAAAGATATAGGAGAGAGTGTTAGGGAGGTTACTTGATACATATCGAGTTATACATCCTTTTCGTCTAACATATAAGAGTTGAGGGAGGTTATTTCTTATAAATCGTATTATACTCGTATATCCTTTTCAGGTTTCGTGGAGCTTGGGAATTTGAAAATTGTGCATATTTTCATTATTTTCAATTATTTATAGTAAAATATATATTAATTGTGAAAGTGGTTGCATCGTATATATCTTACTATATGTAATTTTCAGGGTTCTTGTAGCCTAAGAGTATAAGAATCTGCTATTTTTTATTATTTTACTTTATTTATGGTCAAATATGCAGACGACTTATAAGTGAAAGAGACAATTCCAGAGATTTCTTAGTGTATATCTCATTATATGTCATTATTTCCAATTATTTATAGCCAACGTGAGGAAAGTACTTAAAAATATTGCTTTACATTGTATCTTCTTCTCAGTATTGTTCAAATCGAGAAATTTGAAAATCATGTGTTATTTTTGTATTATTTGTAATTTTTACAGAAATAATATACAGTGGAAAATACTAAGTGTATATTACCACTACAACCAAATACTTTATTTTTGCACTCGACGCGCGTTTCCCTAACCATGTTAGCTTCATCAGGAGCGATGAGTGACTAAAGCTAAACTACAAATCTACCCTATTTATACTTACCCTAACACCTGAATTACTCAGGCGGAACTAATGACATAGGCGATGCCCTCAGTTCCGGCCAAGTAACGTAGAGGGCACTATAAGGAATAGGCCCTCTATCTTTATTTAAACTACTTTTACATTTTATAATTTCCATACTTTCGTATGCGTTAAACAATCTTCTTTGAGATACATTTTTAATTAATCTTAGTTATCTAATGTTACAGCATGATCAGCTTCAAAGGCATGTTCGGCAATGATAGATTTTTCTGTTCCACTGTATCTTAAATGTGCTAAATGTTCTTTAAATCGTGTTTTAATTTACCTTTTGGTTTGCCCAACATATTTTTTATCTCAAGCATTAAAAGTAATTTCATAAATTCCACTTTTTTCACAATTAGGAATCTTGTCTTTGGGATTTCCTAAGATATTCCTCAGATTGTCTGATGACTTATAGACTAAGGTGTGGCCTACCTTATTAAATACCTTATTGAGTCTCCTGCTATATTTCGGATTATATGTTATAATTATAATAATAATGTTATAATTATATTATTTTCTTCGCGTGTAAAAAAGGTGGAATTCTGAATATTTAACCTGAACTTATGTCTATTTATTAACTTGTTTATTAAGTCATCGCCATAATCATTAACTCTAGTTATATTCCTAAGACGATTCCTTTCATTATTAAAATTTACTCTATTCAGAGGAAAAGTGACCAAACGAAGAACTAAAAATGTAATGCGACTAATTTGTGTTGTTTGCAATGTGTCTTTTCTGTAGATATCAAATTCTTACCTATTATTGTTTTTTAGTAATTAAAATATCTGGAAATGGCAGCTGTCCTTTGTTGTCAAATTCGCAAGTGAATTTAATGAACTCATATCGGCTATTTAATTTGGAAAGAAAATCATCTATATTTGTTTTTTTTTATCAAAAATCGCGAAAACATCATCCACATACCTATACCATACCCTTAGGAAATACTCAACTTCTTGACTGGCTTCTGTTTCAAACTTACTCATAAATAAATTGGCTATGAAAGGTGATAAGCAATTATCCATAGCTGTTCCTTCTTTCTGAAAATAAAATTGACTATTATATTCAAAATAATTTTGTTCCATACAAAGTTTAGATAATGTTAAGTATTCATGAATAATTTCGTCTTCCAGGTCATTCATCCTAAGTAATTCTTCGAGGTGTTGTAGAGTTTGTAGTATTGGCACACTTGGAAACAAAGAACTGACAGCAAAATAAATTAAGATTTCACCTTTATTGAGAACTAGATCTTTTGTTTTGGTAATGAATTCTAATGAATTCTTCACTGCAATAGTATATAATGGTAAATTCTCAAATTCGCGAAAACATCATCCACATACTTATACCATACCCTTAGGAAATACTCAAATTCTTGACTGGCTTCTGTTTCAAACTTACTCATAAATAAATTGGCTATGAAAGGTGATAAGCAATTATCCATAGCTGTTCCTTCTTTCTGAAAATAAAATTGACTATTATATTCAAAATAATTTTGTTCCATACAAAGTTTAGATAATGTTAAGTATTTATGAATAATTTCGTCTTCAAAGTCATTCATCCTAAGTAATTCTTCGAGGTGTTGTAGAGTTTGTAGTATTGGCACACTTGGAAACAAAGAACTGACATCAAAAGAAATTAAGATTTCACCTTTATTGAGAATTAGATCTTTTGTTTTGGTAATGAATTCTAATGAATTCTTCACTGCGAAAGTATTTAATGGTAAATTCTCAAATTCTTTTGATAACCATATGGATATCAAACATGTTGGTGATTCGATTGACGAAACAATGGATCGCATTGCGTTTCCAGGTTTGTGAATTTTGGGCAAGCAATACAACTTCGGTATGGTCAGATTACTCACATTTAATTTAAATTTTAGTGAATCGGAGATAAGGTTCTTACATTTTTTAAAGAATTTTTTTCTTCCGTTATCATTCTCGGTAATGGATTTCTTATTACCTTTTCACAAGGGCCAGATTCGATAAGATTATCTACACGTTCAAAGTATTCTTTCTTATCGAATATAACAACTTTATTTCCTTTATCCACTTTTAGATAGAAGACATCTTTCTTTCTCAATCCTTTAACAACTTTTATGTTTTTTTTTTGTGAATTAGAATTTGTATTATTAACCATGTTTTTTTGATTTTTGATTGCGACATGCTTCCCTAGTAAATGATTACTATTTCTAGAAGTTACTAATAGAACTTTCAATGTGACCAACTATCTATAATATATGTAAAATACAACGTCTCTCTGTCTGTCTGTCCGTTAGTGCGCTTATCACTCGAGAACCAGTTATCCGATTTACGTGCTTTTTTTTTTTAAAAAAAAATAACACATATGTTCTTTGGCCAGGTTATAGACTATATTTTATTACGTTAGGTAACATAAGGAATAAGTAGTGACGATAATAGTGAATCAAGTCGCTAGCGCGTTCTCTTGCAATCCACTGCCTAAACCATTAAATATGGAACAATATCATGTAGCAAAGAATATAATATATATATAAAATACGTTTCTCTGTCTGTCTGTCTGGCCGTTAGTGCGCTCATCACTTGAGAACCACTTATCCGATTTACATTTTTTTTTTAAATCATACATTTGTTCTCTGGCCACGTTATCTATAATCTTCTATAACGTCTCTCTGTGTGTATGTTTGTCCGTTAGTGCGCTTATCACTCGAGAACCACTTATCCGATTTATGGGTTTTCTTTTTAAAATTCATACATTTGTTCTCTGGCCAGGTTATCTATAATCTTATATCTTCTTTTTCTTCTTGTTCCTACGTTAGGACCATGTCCTGTGTTCACTTCAAAGGTTTCCCAGAAACAATTGCTTTGATGAAGACCAGCTCTCATACCATCTTATTGGTGGTGTTTGGTCGCTTCTCTTTTGCACCCTTAGCCAACCGGTCATTTGGCATTTTGTCCATGTGGATATGTGGACATAATCTTATATAATATATATAAAATGCAACGTCTCTCTGACTGCCTGTCTGTCTGTCCATTAGTACACTTATCACTCGAGAACCACTTATCCGATTTACGTGCTTTTTTTTAGAACATACATATATTCCCTAGCCAGATATAGGATATATTTTATTACGTTAGGTAACATAATAAGCAGTGACGATAATGGTGAACCAAGTGGAAAAAAAAGTTTGCCGCTAGCGCGTTCTCTTGCAATACACTGCCTAAACTATTAAATATGGAACAACAAACAAGACTGTCTGTCTGTTAGTACGCTTATCATTCGAGAACCATTTATCTGATTTGCTTGTTTTTTTTTTTTAAATCTTAGCTTAATATTTGTTAAAAAAAATCTATAATATATATAAAACGCAACGTCACTCTGCCTGTCTGCCTGTTAGTGCGCTTAGCACTGAAGAGCCACTTATCCGATTTACGTGTTTTTTTTTATAAAATACATATGTTCTATGTTACGTTAGGTAACATAAGGAATAAGCAGTGACGATAATAGTGAATCAAGTCCACGTGAGCGGAGCCACGGGCACGGCTAGTTTCTGTCTATCGTGCCCAAAATTCTACATTTCCAACATAACAGTGGAAAATGTCAAGCTTAAGTTTTAAATATCTGTAGAACTCTTCCCTGTTAAAGTCTTTTTAGTGATTAATATCTTACCATAAAGCAATTGAAAATATCCACTTGTAGTGCTTGCATTAAGTTATTCTTTAGTGTGGGAAAGTTAGTTTTTAATTTAAAACTTTGTGTTTGCAAGAGAAGTACTGGGTAAATAATCATTTTAACCAATTTTGTTTTTAAATATTTTAACATATTTATTACTTTTCTTTCATAACGAAAACCAAAATTGTGTTTAAATGAAAATAACAAGAATAAAGATTATTAATTTTAACATAATTTTTTAAAATATCGACGATTAATGAATAACACTCTAAGTTTTATAAAATTGTCGATATTTCAACGTTTGTTAATGACTTTCAAAGGAATTGCTCAGGTGTACATTTTCTTTAAATTATATGATAATAATAGATAAAATCAATAGTTTTATTTGTTTTACTACTCAGTATATATCACCACTACACCAAACACTTTATTTTTGCACTCGACGCGCGTTTTCGCTAACCATGTTAGCTTCATCAGGAGCGATGATTGACTAAAGCTAAACTACAAATCTACCCTATTTATACTTAGCCTAACCCTTGAATTACTCAAGCGGAACTAATGACATAGGCAAGGCCATCAGTTCCGATCAAATAACCAGTAGAGTGGACTATAAGGAATAGGTCCTCTGTCTCTATTTAAACTACTTTTACATTTTATGATTTCCATACTTTCGTATGCGTTCAACAATCTCCTATCAAATACATTTTTTATTAATCTTAGATTATCTAATGTTACAGTATGATCAGCTTCAAGGGCATGTTCGGCAATGCTAGATTTTTCTGTTCTGTTGTATTTTAAGTGTGCTAAGTGTTCTTTAAATCTTGTTTTAATTGACCTTTTAGTTTGCCCAACATACTTTTTCTCACAATCATTACAACTAATTTCATAAATTCCACTTTTCTCACAATTAGTAATCTTATCTTTGGATTTCCTAAGATATTCCTCAGATTGTCTGATGACTTATAGACTAAGGTGAGGTCTACCTTATTAAATACCTTATTGAGTCCCTTGCTATATTTCGGATTATATGGTATGGAGACATACTTGGTGTTATTTTCTTCGCGTGTAAAAAAGTTGGAATTCTGAATATTAAACCTAAACTTATGTCTATTTATTAGCTTATTTACTAAGTCATCGTCATAACCATTAACTCTAGTTATATTTCTAATACGATTCCTTTCTTTATTAAAGTTTACTTACTCTATTCAGAGGGAAAGTGACCAAACGATGACTAAAAAATGTAATGAGGCTAATTTATGTGTTTGCAATGAAATGAATCATTAGGAATATATCTATCTGTTACTGTGTCCTTCCTATAGATATCAAATTCTAATCTATTATTATTTTTAATAATTAAAATATCTAGAAAAGGCAATTGTCCTTTGTTCTCAACTTCGTAAGTGAATTTAATAGAATCATACCGGCTATTTAATCAAGAAACAAAATCATCAATATTTGCTTTCTTTGTATCAAAAATCGCGAAAATATCATGCACATACCTATACCATACCCTTGGGAAATATTCGAATTTTTGACTGGCTTCGATTTCAAATTTACTCATGAATAAATTGGCTATGAAAGGTGATAAGCAATTACCCATAGCTGTTCCTTCTTTCTGAACATAAAATTGATTGTTATATTGGAAATAATTTTGTTCCATACAAAGTTTAGATAATGTTAAGTATTCACGAATAATTTCGTCTTCAAAGTCATTTATTCTAAGTAATTCTTCGAGATATTGCAAAGTTTGTGGAATTGGCACACTTGGGAACAAAGAACTAACATCAAAAGAAATTAAGACTTCAACCTTCATTAAGAACTAGATTTTTTGTTTTATTAATAAATTCTAACGAATTCTTCACTGCGAAAGTATTTAACGGTAACTTCTCAAGTTCTTTTGATAACCATTTGGATATTAAATATGTGGGTGATCCGACCGATGAAACAATGGGTCGCTTTGCTTTTCCAGGTTTGTGAATTTTGGGTAAGCAATACAATTTTGGTATGGTCGGATTACTCACATTTAATTTAAATTTTAGCGAATCGGAAACAAGGTTCTTACATTTTTTTAAAGAATTTTTAACCTCTGATATCATTCTCGGTAATGGATTTCCTTATTACCTTTTCATAAGGGCCAGATTCGATAAGATTATCTACGCTTTCAAAGTAATCTTTCTTATCCAATATAACAACCTTATTTCCTTTATCCGCTTTTAAGTTGAAAACCTCTTTCTTTTTCAATCCTTTAACTACTTTTATGTCTTTTCGTGAATTAGAATTTGTGTTGTTAACCATGTTTTTTCGACATTTGATTGCGACATGCTTCCCTAACGAATGATTTACTATTTTCTGGAAGTGTTTGGTGTAGTGGTGATATATACTGAGTAGTATCATTGTGCCAAAGATTCCACATTCCCAACTTAGTTTATTTGTTTTGATAAATTGCGGTTAATATTTTGCTATTAAATGAAACTTTATTGATGTATGTAGGATATGTGCACCCAATAGTCGACCACTTATGTTTTAAATCTGTTGGAAAAAGTTTTTTTCGCATAATCCGTGATGATGTCGTATTCAAGTGATAGTTGAAACATCCCAACTTTAATCCAGATCGAGAAAGAAAATATAAAAAGAGATTGGGCCGGTCGAGAAGAGGCGGTAAAGCTACTTTTTTGCTACTCGTGACGTACAGTCGACGCGCTTGGAATGTTCCATGAAACTGCCTGTGAAACGTTGGAAAAATATTGTTTTACCCGGAATAAAAATGCTTAAAGTAAGACGCAAGTACAAAAAAATGTTAATAGAACTCGGAATTTCGTCAGTTCTTCGAGAGCTGCGTGTGTTGTGAGCGGTCGACCACTGAGGTCGATTTTGTGAGTAGTTCTAGTAATTGTCGTAGGCCGGTCGACTACTGGACGTCTGGTGTTTTCTTTTTTTCCAATAGTCGACCAATTACGTTCCTAGCATGTCTTTGGGCAAATATTCCGAGCCAACGGTCTAGATTTTGCTAATATGACCATCATATCTGTCATTTTTACCACCTATTTTGGTATACCAAAAGCTGTTCTATGAATAGTTTTCTAGCTTCGAATCTCGCTAATTCGAGCGGTCTTTGATTACGTTTTATTACCGAACGTCCTGGAACCTACAGTAGTTCAATCTTGAACCTTGTTGTTCCTGGAGGATAGTTCTAACAGATCACGTTTACACCCCATCATGATCTTGGAGTTGGCCTGTTAGACATCTAAAACCTTTAGAGCAGCTTAACTGTCTGAGAAAATATGTATCTCTTGGTTGCGGTACTCCCGTCTAATATTCTCGTGAACATATGATTGTATTCCGTGAATTTCTGCCTGGAATATTACTGCATTTTTCCCCAGTGAAATATTAAAGCTCCACTTAGGCTTTTCTGCATATATGCCAGCACCTATTCCGCTCGAAGTTTTGATCCCTCTGTGTAATAGATCAGGTCCGTTGTCTATGTCTGAGTCTCCATCTCCATCCATAGATTTGGATCGCACCCAATTCTATATGATTTTTTAGAAATTAGATGACCTCGTCATATAGTTAGATTGCATATCCTAGAGTTTGTGGTTAATTAACTCCATAACTCCAGGTGTTCCATGTTGATTCCAGATATTTGATCGGCGAGGAAATCTGGGAAAAACCCACCATAAATTAATTGAGACTTTATGTATGGGAAATTTATTGCTTTATGGTCGCTCACCATAAAGCAATAAATGAATGGGCTTTTCAGTTTTTTCCACTAATCTCAAGTACGCGAGCTGCAGCTTACTTGGAACGCTAGATGTGCTGAACGTCCCATGTTCATTATTTACCTGAAAAAGGGGAGAATAATGATTTCTCCAATGCTTATATTCGGACTCCACTCGACGATTCGATGGCGATTGATGAGCCCGTAGAGCCTATAACCACAGAGTCAGGTAAACCACCACGTACATAGATAGTAGTTGTTTGTAGAAATGCAAATAACGTCCGTGGTAGCACTACCTCGTTGTTTAAAAGGTGCCGTGAAATACAATACAAAAGTGTATATTTTGGCACTTGGACAACGTTGACGGGTGTTACGACATCCTCGCCGATATCCTTGGGATATGAAAAAAGGGTAAAATCCCTACTGAGGCGGGGAGGTGAGCGATAGAAAAAAGGCATGGAGTGAGTCTGTAGAAGAAGAGTTCAGGAAGAAAGAGGCACTTAAAATTGCGAAGCAGGAGAAGAAGAAAATACATCTAAAAAAGGAACAAGCTTCTGCTGCAAAAATTGAAAAAAATAAGCAGCAGGCTCTAAAGCAAGGAAGACCGATGAGGAAAAAGAGGCTCCGAGAAGGAAATGTCGTTTTATATTTATGATTCTAAATATTTTTAATGTCGTCATTGTACTGACTAGATTTTAACTCAAAATGCTCAATTCACGGCTATTGTAATATAAAATATAAAGATCACTTATGAAAAATACAAAAGGTGACAATTAACTTATTTTTTTAATGGCATAGTAAAAGTTTTATTCGATAACAAAATTCATGTTGAGAAAAGTAACATGCTGTTATTATTCTCTAGAAAAATCGAAAAAAAACCCCACTACCTCCTTTAGAGCTGTAGATTTCAATTATTCAGCAAGTGGTCGACTACTGGGAAAGAGTGGTCGACAACTGGTGCAGTTACGTCCGTACATTATTTGTTTATTAGTTCGACAGGAAAACAATTATATAATTTTTCAAAATGCACTAATGTAATGTAAAGGGTTCGATATATTGCTACCTAAAGAGTCAAAATATTATGACGGATTTCACTAAAGCTATGCTTAACGTAACCTCAACGTTATTCGGTCGACTACTGGTGCACCTATCCTACGTAGATAAATTTATTTTCCTTTTTTATATAGATTCTTTGCGGAATAGGTTAACATGAATTGTTTTTAGCGCACTGGGCTCTTACGAGTTGTTCTAGTTCCTCTAAAAATACTGATAAAACATAATGCACATGAGATTATTAATACCAGGCTTAAGATCAATGAATAAAACTTCAAGTTTAAAAAAAAAAATCGTCGATGTTTTAACGTTTATGGGTATATCCAATTATTATTAATATTTTTTGATAAATTAATTTTATTGTACATATAATTTGAAGCATATAGATAAATCTATTGTCCATCTTTATAAATATTTTCTGAGAAATAGGTTAACACGAATTATTTTTATCGAACTGAAATTTTACAAGTTGTTCTACTTCCTCTAAAAGTGCTGATAAAGCATAATGCACATAGGGTTGTCAATACTAGGTTGAAGATCAATAAATAAAACTTGAAGTTTAATAAAATTGTCGATTTCCAACTTCCCTTTCATGAGTATTTCTAGGGTAGTTAATCACATTAGATCATGATTATATACTAAGTTATTGGTAATATTTTTTTGATAAATTGACTCTGAATATTCTTTATGTATTATTCATATTTTCATCTAATTTTGAAAAATAAGATAAAATGAATTGTTTTTTGGGAAGGTTGTTTCAACAAATCATTATATATTTTGAAACTATAACACTAGTCCACACTTTTTTCGTCGCATGAAAAGAGGAGGGTCCCTAAAAGCCGTTTTCCGCTCCCTTCAATTTTTGACGGAAATAAGTGAAAGTAATTTTTTTTGACTTAGTGAGCAAAAATAGATCATTTTTGGGTGAAACAAAAAGTTTTTATTCCCTTCCCCCTTTTCCGTCACCTTATTTTTGGATGAAATTTTAGTGTAAATAATGCTTAATAACACGGTATTAATCACAATATTTTTTTTTTTTTTATGGGTCTAGCACACGCGCTATAGGGAAGTCCCTAAAGCGCTACAGGAGCGACACGCGCGCGAAGAAAGCGATTCACGTTGTTCTTAAATCGCTGTAAATTGTACTCGGTGGGAAACACAGTCCTGGGCAAATTATTCCAAAGGGATGATGTTCTTCATATAAATGACTGCTTGAAAAGCATTGTACGAGGAGTAACAAGCTGAACCTCATACGGATGTGAAGTATTAGCGTGACGTGTACTTCTAACATGCACCGCTCTGGGAGGAATTAAACGGGCCACATCCTTCGAACACTTTCCATGAAAATACTTGTAGAATAGGCTCAAGTCGCCAACCGTTCTTCGATGTTCCAGCGAATCAAGGCCACCTGTCAGTTCCGGGTCTCCAATCAGACGAAACAGCTCTTCTCTGAATAGAATCCAACAAATGCAGTGTATGTTTGGGAGCGGAGCCCCAAATATGGGAGCAGTATTCCATAGTTGGTCGAATTTGAGCTTTGTAAAGAATTAACAGTTGTTGTGAAGTGTAAAGCTTTCTGGTTCGAAATAATATTCCCAACTTCTGAGAAGCTCTCCTTTCTATGCCTGCAACATGTTCATGCCAGGACATATTTGCTCCCAAATTAACGCCCAACAAATTGAGTGACGATGTTAAAGGAATGGAGTGCCCCGACATAACTATGTCGGGTTCAGCAACGTTAACTTTTTTAGAAAAAACTGCCGCCTGGGTTTTTGTAGCGTTTAATTCCACTTGGTTACTGTCACCCGCCCCCAATTTCTTCCAGGTCTTTGTTTAAGTTGAATGACTTCCTGCTGTCTGCGGATATTCGTCTGAGTAGCCGATGTTCGAGCGTTCAAAGTGAATGAAGAGATAAGTGTACTGTCATCTGCAAAGCTGTAGATTGGATTCTCGGTCTTTTCCAGCAGATCGTTAATATAAATGAGAAAGAGAGTAGGAGATAGTATGGAGCCTTGGGGTACACAGGCGTTGATAGTGAAGGTGTTAGAAAGAAATCCGTCGACTGCCACTCGTAAAGAACGCGCACTGAGGAAACATGAGAGCCACAAACAGAACTTTTCCGACATACCATAAGAACGTAGCTTAGCCAACAGCCCATCGTGCCAAACACGGTCGAATGCCTTGGATATGTTAAGAGCAACGGCTCGAGATTCTCCAAAGTGTTCAATTGCGTTGTTCCAAACATGTGTTACATAAGTCAGGAGATCTCCTGTTGATCTATTTTTACGAAAGCCATATTGGTGATCGCTAATAATGTTGAATCCTTCAAGATATTTTAGAAGATGCTGATTGATAGCCTTTTCCATGACTTTCGAAATTATTGAAAGCAGTGCGATTGGTCGGTAGTTATTTGGCAAGGTCTTCTTGCCTTTTTTAGGTATTGGCTGAACTGCGGCACATTTCCAGCAGGAAGGAAATATTCCCTTTCTGTAAGGTAGGTTGAAAAGCCTGCAGAAAAAATTTTGAATTTCTAAGACAGCAAATGCATTTTATGACTTCTTGTCACTTCCTATTGGAAAATTAATACTTCCCGTTAAATGGGACGTTAACCTTGTGTGAGGAAATTGAAATTCTAGGTGGAAACAGTTTTTCTCCAAAACGCACCATTTAAACGCACAACAATTGCATTTGACCTTATCGTTTTTTTTTCCGATTTTAAGTTCATTTGTATTCATAATGTGCGTGTTAATTTCAGATAAAACCGATGCTATTGTAATTATGTTAATCCTGCAATACAAACTGATACATTTAATTTGAAACAACTGAATCCTCATTATGCTAAACTCTTAATTAGCTTCAAAATATCGGCTTGTTATTTGGGCAGCACACCAATTTCAACAATTCTCATTTAGAGAAATCCATCAATAAAGGCTAACAAAGCCGCTGGTTAAAATTGCTTTGGGCAGTAATTTATTCTACAGTTGTTATTAATAGTAAGTGTTCGAATTTAGGAAATTTTTGATTCAGTAATAGAGATAGAGGGTAGGAAGGGGGGCGTCTTCAACCTTGACCAGAATTTAATCAATTATGTTTTTAAATATTTTGTGTGTTTTACTTTTTTTTAGTTTTAACGCGTTGAATGGATTTAATTATAATTATTAATACAAGTATTTCTCTTAAGCAAACTCGTTTTGTTCCTTTTTTGTCAGAAGATTTGTATTTGTGTAAAAGTTACTATCTGAGATTTTTGCATTTCTTCACATTTAAGACTCAGACTACGAGAAATATAGTATGGTCTCTTATTTCTGCTAGTCTGTCTACCTTTTCATCGATTTGAAATTGGATGTATACAAACTAATTAAAGTAGAAATATAATTTTTGCGCGCTATTGCTTTAGGGCAAGGGGGTGAAGGAAGTGGAGACCATAATTTTTATTTATTGATAATTATTGACATATTTGAATGTTTTTTGGGTTTTTGGAATAGGGAGTCTAAGAGAGCCAAATCACGGAAATATGTGGGATGATCAATCAATTCAAAGTCTTATTTATTTATTTTTTTCAAAACTAACAGCGATTTGTAAGCAGATGTATTGTCTTGCAAGAACAGCATCTCCTTAGACACCTTTCATCGGCGTTTTTCCACAATTTTCTTGCGAAATTTATTAAAAGTTTAATTCTGAAGAAAGATTTTCTTCGCTCCATCTCTACGAAGTATACCATCCTTGTCCCGAAAACGGAAGCAGGAACTTTTCTGCTGATTTCTGTGAGTTAAATGATTCATCATGTTTTCATTTTCTCGGCTCTCTTTTTTTGCCTCTGGATCATAATGATGGGACTCACGTTTTATTTATAGCTATTACTCGATCCAAAAAAGTTAGATCGTCTCTTTAAAATGGCTACAATTCATTAGTTTAGATGATAGATTCTAAGTCGTTTTTGATCGACGTTTAGACATTTAGGGATCCATTTAAGTAATAATTTTCTCATATCCAAATCAGAACGGACAGTGTAAAAATCACGTTCATATGAAATATTCAGAGTCTCTGCTACAGGTTTCAGTATAATCCGTCGATTTGTAAAAATCATTTTATGCACATCCTCAACATTCTCTAGGCTAGGCATAGAAACGGATCTTCCAGTATGGTCCTCACCACTGAGCGGTTCTTTCTCTTTTGAAATCAGCAGCCAAATTTTTGATACTGGCTTAGGAAAAACATTGTTCCTTCAGCGTAATAAATATGACGTCGTACATTTCTGCCTTTCAAAAAGAGGTACTTTCTCACCGATTAATATTCGATTTTACTAAATTCACAATTTTTGTCAATTATATATATCAAAAATTCACTAAAATTTTCACAAACTTTGTGTACATATATACTAAATCTCAAATTACAGTCTGTTAAGTAAGAACTTGACCACGACAATTCATTCATTAATGTATTCTTTGTTGTGCTGGTAACGGCGCAATTACCTTAGTAAGTTATTCAGTCGCCACCTGCATCAATAATCCCCTGGCATCTTCGAGGTATGCTCTCGACGAGATTTTCTGCATACTCCGCAAATTTTTCGAATCTCGCGAGACAACTGAGTCAAACTCCTTAGAGTCTTTCCTCTAAGCTTTCTCTTTACAAGGAACCAAACATTTTCAATAGGGTTGGCGTCCAGCGATTGTGAGGGCCACTCTAGTATTTTATCGTGGGCCCAAGCTAGCCGCTTCGCGATGTGATTTTCGCCTTCAACGTGTTTCAGAATTTGACATCATGAACACCAAGATGTTGTCGAATAGTCTCATAGGACACATTCAAATCCGATTTTCTTGCTGCTTCTTGAGGCAGCGTCAATTTCGGGTCCCGTGAAAACAAAGACACGATTCGTTTTTCGACTTTCGGAGTGACTTAGCCTACCGAGCTATGTTGTAGCAAGTCGTTGACATTTTTCGTGGCCACGGAATGTGTCATTTTAGGCCCCTTCGGATGGGAACAAGGAAAGACTGTCTCGAACCGACGTGCAAACAAGTGACTCATTTTGGATTTCACGTGATTTCAACGAAAATTCGGAATCGACTGATAATTTTACTAAAATGTGTCGTAGACGAAGGTTCCCTCTACCGATTTTTGTTGAATCGCTGAATCGCATTTACCAAAAATGAATTATCGTGGACACGTTTTTAGTTGACAGACTGTGCTATAGCAATCACATATATTTTTGACAATACAAAGTGAGGTAGGTTAGCTATTTATCCACACCTCTACTACGTATTTAGTCGTGATTCATTTAATTATATTTCCCCATGTTTTGTCAAAGTACAGGGTGAGTCAACAATAGAGTAAAGTTCATTATCTCATTTGTTTCGGGAATGACGAAAAAATGTTAAATAGTTTTAGGGAATGTTAAGGTACATAGTTTAAAATTATTTTTGTGTATACAGGGTACATCAAAAATATATAGGTTTTCTTTTTTAAATGGAAATCCTATTTTCTAGTTTATTTTTAAATTCTGCGTAAAATTTTATAACTTTTTTATTAATAATCTTATATACCTAAACTTAGTAGTTTTTTTAATATTTCAAATTTTTTAAAAAAAATACTAGTTTCAGTTTTGTAATTGTTTTTTTTTTTTTTTTTTATTGGTCTAGCACACGTGCTGCAGGGAAGTCCCTAAAGCGCTCCAGGAGCGGCACGAGTGCGGAAAAAGCGATTCACGTTGTTCTTGAATCGCTGTAAATTGTACTCGGTGAGAAACACAGCGCTGGGCAAATTATTCCAAAGGGATGACGTTCTCCATATAAAAGATTGCTTGAAAAGCGTTGTACGCGGAGTAACAAGCTGAACCTCATAGGGATGCGAAGCACCAGCGCGACGTGTATTTCTAACATGCACCGCTTTGGAGGAATTAAGCGGGCTACATCCTTCGAACACTTTCCATGAAAATACTTGTAGAACAGACTCAAGTCGCCAACCGTTCTTCGATGTTCCAGCGAATCAAGGCCGCCGGTCAATTCCGGGTCCCCAATCAGACGGACCGCTCTTCTCTGAACAGAATCCAACAAATGCAGTGTATATTTGGGAGCGGAGCCCCAAACGTGGGAGCAGTATTCCATAGTTGGTCGAATTTGGGCTTTGTAAAGAATTAACAGTTGTTGTGGGGTGTAAAGCTTTCTGGTTCTAAATAATATTCCAAACTTTTGAGAAGCTCTCCTTGCTATGCCTGCAACATGTTCATGCAAATTGAGCGACGATGCTAGGGGAATGGAGTGCCCCGACATAACTATGTCGGTTCAGCAACATTGTAGCGCCCTTGTTTCTGAAGGAGGAATATTCATAATTGATACGAGCGTTCTATAGAGATGAAAAAAAAAGATATATTTAAAGAAATTTGCGTTAAATGCTACGGGTGTTCAAAATAAATTTATGCTTTTCGACTATTTTAAATTGAAAAATCTCAAATTTTTAAATGGCACACCCTGTATATTATTATTTTTGCTGATAGATTTTACAAAACTCTCCAATTTTTATTAAGTTTGTCATATACCTATTTCTTTTTTTTTTTCGATTTATTTTGAATTTTTCAATTTTTACCCTTGTTTTTAATACATTTACGCTATTGTGAAAACATAAACAAATTGTTAATAATAATTTTAATATAGTTTAACTTATCTAATAATTAATTATTATGACCTAATAAATGTTCAAAAATATTCCGTCTACTTGAATACACATGTTTAGTCGTACTATATTTTCCTTCACTTTCCTTAGCATAAAGGGCGTTATTGTCCTGCACGCATCCCGTATCCTATTTTCCTGGTGTTGTAGAGGGATTCACATAAACACGATCTTTAGTGTAGCTCCACAAAAAAAGTCTAAAGGTGTTAAGTCACATGATCGAAGGTGCCACTGAATGAATCCATCCCTACCGATCCATTTTTTGTGGGTAACGATCGTTTAAAAATTCCCGAATTTGCCGGTGGTAATGAGCAGGAGCTCCGTCTTGTTGAATTCACATTTGTTCCCTTTCAAAGTTATCAACTTCTTTAGGAAGCTGGGGTAATTCATTTTGCAAAAAAATTAGATAGCTAGACCCGTTAAGCGGTTCGCGGAAAAAATATGGACCAATAATTCGAAATTTTAATATTTCACATTATACATTAAGCCAGGGCTGTCAAGGTCATGCACAGTTCGAGCCTCCCGCTGCCCCCACCACTGCTAGACGTTAAGCGGCCGAGCCGCCGATCGCGGCTCGGCCGCTTACCAAACACAATGCGCTCCTCCTATGTCTCTCATAGCCGCTCCTGAGACTGCGCGAACGGCGGCAGCAGCAGTGGTGGGGGCAGCGGGAGGCGTTACCTCTGAAATTGGCTCGAACTGTGCATGACCTTGACAGCCTTGCATTAAGCGATCAATGGTTTTGATTTTGAACTTCCCGGACCCAAAATGGATTAAGTGTTGAATAATAATGCATGTTATGGCTGTTAACTGCTTCATTACTGTGAAAGGTAACTTCATCAAAAAACATTGTTTCCATATGAAGGGGATGATACTTGTATTTTCTCGTGGTGCGATTAGCCGTAGATTGGGATGTGTCAGATAAGTCCGCTAGTTGACGGCTGCTGACCTAGGGATTATCTTCAACATGAAGTAAAATCTCCATTTCTTTTTCCTCATTGGTAGTATTATGGTTTCCTACTTTCCGTGTCGTATACTCAACGCTACCACTACCATCAAACCGTTCCATTAAGCACTGAAAAGATTTTCTAGATGGTATACGTCTATTAGGGTACTTCGCTCCGTAAAGCCTTACTGCCAAAAGACAATTTTTTCCCGCCTCGCCCACTATATAAACCATATCTATTAATTCATCTTTAGGACAATCCATACTATTACCTTAATACGTCACTTACTACAACAAATTAAACTATTTTTACTTGCTTAATATACATGTCAAAATTTGACAATGCCTACATTTTTGTTTTGTCTTGGCAACTGTGTTGTTTTAGCGGAAGTGTATTAAAAACAAAGTAAAAATTGAAAAATTCAAGATAAATCGAAACCTATTAGAAGTAAGTATATGACATACTTAATAAAAGTTGGAGGGTTTTGTAAAATCTATCAAAAAAATAATAATATACAGGTGTGCCATTTAAAAAATTTGTGATTTTTCAATTTAAAATAGTCGAACTGTATAAATTTATTTTAAACATCCTCTAGCATCTAACTCAAATTTCTTTACATATATCTTTTTTTTTCATCTCTTTAGAACGCTCGTACCAATTATGAGTATTTCACCTTCAGAAACAATGGCGCTACTAGCAATTTTTTACAAAACTGAAAACTAATATTTTTTTTTTAAAAATGAAATATTAGAAAAACTACTAAATTTAGGTATATAACATTATTAATAAAAAGTTATAAAATTTTACGCAGAATTTAAAAATAAATTAGAAAATAGGATGTTCCATTCAAAAAAACATATGTTGTATCGGCCACACTTTTTTGAAGCGCCTTGTATACTCAAAAATAATTTTAGACTGTGCACCTTAAGATTCCCTAAAACTATCGTATTTGACATTTTTTCGTCATTCCGGAAACAAATGCGATAATAAACTTTACTCTATCGTTGACTCACTCTGTACAATAAAGTTAAAATTTGAAGAGGAATTCAACTTATTTATTTATTTTGTAACTGACATTTTATAGAAGCTAAAAGTGGTTGTATTTCATTGATGAAATCATCCGTTCTTTTCTGGATTAGCGTCCTATATAAAAGGATTTGGTAAAGTATATTTTAGGCTCCATTATTTCTTATAAATTTGAAAGAGAGCAGAAATCAATACAGTGTTAGAAGTGACAGCAAATAATGGATAAAATCCATTATATTGGAAGTTTGACTTCATGGCAACACTTTTATTCAATTTTCAAATTCGGTTAGATTTTTTTTTATGGGCATAGCATACGTGCTGTAGGTAGATCCCTAAAGCGCTACAGCAGCAGCACGTGTGCAGAGGAAGCGATTCACGTTAGTCTTGTATCGCTGTATATTTTACTCGGTGGGATACATAGTCCTTAGGAAATCAGTCTACAGGGATGTACGACATCCCTGTCGACTGATCCTCTCGACATAAAAAGTATTATTGAAAAGGTGGTGCGAGGAGTGACAAGCTGAACCTCAAATGGATATGATGTATTAGGGCAACATGTATTCCTAGCATGTACCGCACGGGGAGCAATTAAGCAGGCTACATCCATTAAACACGTTCCATAAAACTACTTGTAGTAGTATTACCGTTCTTCGATGTTCCAAGGAGTCAAGTTTACTGGTCAGTTCTGGATCTCCAATAGCCCTCTTCGGAATAAAATTCAACCGATACAGTATATCTTTGGGAGCAGAGCCCCAAATATGGGAGCAGCAGTTAATTGTTAGTCAAATTTGAGCTTTATACAAAATACAGCCATATTATATTCGCTAAAAAACTTTAACAAAAAAAAAACGACTTCAAAGAACAGCACACAAGATTGTGCCACTATAAATTAAAAAAATAATGTTTTTGAAACACTCTAAGATAAGATATTGCTTTAATTTGACAATTCAATTATTAATTCCGTATAAACAAATCCTACAAACATTAACAACAGCTATTATTTATTATTATAATTGCGTTATAAAAAGATATCTTTTGAAGTCGGCGCCAATTTTTTGGGTTTTTTGTGAGACCATCTTGAATGTGTCCACTCTCGAATAAAAAAGAATCATCCAAATCTGTACATACAGGGTGTCCCAGTATTCCGTGTACATCAAGTTACTGTGGATTTCGAAGGTGAAAATATGACCGCTTAACCCAATTTACCTTAGTCCAAAAATTCGTAATTTTTGAAATACAGGATGTCAAAGTTATACTTTTAGTTTTTCTTAAGTAGCTTTCTTAATAATTGTACTATTTATACAAGATTCGGTGCTAAGGGGTTTTCTAAGATGAGAAATCGAAATCGGCTCACAGTTTTGTTGTAAATTGTAGGGGACGCCACTTATTGCACTGTGTATACTTTATAATTGTCCCGTCTAAAAAAGCTCTATTGGTAAATTTTGCTCTGAGCAACAGTTTCTGAGTTAATGGGATGTTTGTTTCCATATTTTAATTCCATTGTCAAATTCGCAAACGCTTCACACTTTATCCAGGCTTAGGTCCAGAAGAGTATTCTTTGAAGTTTTGAGCATGCTTAAAGGCAAATAGCAATAATAAATTTAAAGACCAACTGGCCAACAACAGTAAGAATGTAAGAACCAACTGGCTAAGGGCATAAACGATTACCCACTGACTGATAAATTTGTAATCAATAAATAAAAACTTCCCACTATCTCAGAAATTGTTGCTCGAAGCAACACTTACCAAGAGAGCTTTTTAGATAGGAGAAAGCGGAAAATACGAATATTTAATTAAAAATATCATACAGAGTGATATAAAAAAGTTATGACAATTTAAAAGTATACACAGTGCAGCAAGTGGCGGCCCCTACAATTTACAACAAAACTGTGAGCTGATGTCGATTTGTCATCTCAGAAAACCCCTTAGCACCGAATCTTGTACAAATAGTACAATTATTAAGGAAGCTACTTAAGAAAAACTAAAATAAAAGTATAACTTTGACACCCTGTATCTCAAAAATTACGAATTTTTGGACTAAGGTAAATTGGGTTAAATGGTCATATTTTCATCCCAGAAATCCACAGTAACTCTATGTACACGGAATACTGGAACACCCTGTATTTGCCCGGGTTATCGATGTTTTATTACAAAAACATGAATTTTTCAGAAACTACATAACCAATTTAAATACAATTTATATGCGTTTCGAATGTGGACGTTCTCGAATAACAAAAGAATCATCCAAATCGGTACATATTTGCCAGAGTTATGCGGGAACGTACACTAAAAAAAATACATACGCGTCGAATTGAGAACCTCCGCCTTTTTGAAGTCGATTTAATTGCAATGCTACCTTAGCTGACTTTTGTATTTAGAAATGTAATATTATTTTTTGTAAATATCACCAAATTAACGTTTTCATTAGACAATTTAATAAAAATTAAGATGAGGTAGGAAGTATATTAGTTTATAGAATTTCAACTCAATATTTAATTTTTATAATATAGTGTTTTGTCATATTCGTATTTAAATTACTAGCTTTTTGATTCTTTCTAAACATTCGATCATGTACTGGATTGTTTAGAGTCAAATATTTTTTATTTATTAATTTTTAAGTCTGGCTACTCTTTAGTAAGTTTCGATAGTTGATAGCTTGAATTATAAGGTAAATAAATACTCTAGTAATTCCATAACATTATTGTTATTCATTTATAATTCAATGCCATCATCCTCATCTGAATTCCATTTTTATCGCATCAGATCTTTTCTGTTCTTTTTATCATGTTCAGTCCTGAGGTGTTTCAATTAATAAAAAAAACCAAAGCTTCTTGAGATAATAATATTCTGTTGGCCCTAATTACTGGACGTAAACATGAAAGTATTTGTCGTTAGGTGAGTAATCATCTATTATATCCATATGGCACGATGTCTATCAGGTCTTGTAGCTTTATCTAAGTGCATGTGTCTGTTACATGATAACACTCCTAGGGTAGGGTTTTTTGCATGTACTTCGAATAACTTGTGTTGTCTGCCAGATTAATTGGCTTCCAAAAACATTGCGCCAGTGTGTTTGATACCTTTTTCCTTTGATTCTGCCTTTGCTTTAAGATGGTCTTTTCGGAATTTACTAGCTCAATTAAAATTTCCGCAGCATCGCTTTTACCAGCAGTCCTCAGAGTCAGTTCAATAGTAAACATCAAGTCTTAAACAGATACCCGGTGCAGAATTATTTTTGGATTCACACATAAATTATCATAATTTATGTATAAAGACACTTACAAAGACCTCATTTCCGAATTTGTATCAAAATATTCTCCATATATTCTATTTTTATATCAATTAAACGGTCGGAACATTACTTAATGTAATTTAAACCTATTTTTCTATTCGTCTGGCGTGCACTCTAATGCATTTTGGTCTTCTTTTTCTTCCGACTTATAGCTAGGCACTGTTGCCTGTTTTCTTTGTTCCCTGCTCTATAGAACGACGCTTCATCTCTTTCTTGGACGTCCTATTGGTCTTCTTCCATTTCGGCGACTTGTCTCTTGCTATCCGTACTGTCCTGTTTTTTTTGTTTTTCCCATTCTTCCTATGTGTTGATCTCATTCCACTTTTTGTTCCTCTTATCCATTAGTTGATATTTTCCACATTACATGTGCGTCTTATGTCTTCACTCCTATCTTTATCCCTCAGTGTCTTGTTTGTACATCTCCCAAGTATTCTCATTTCAGTTAATTCCAGCATCCTTTGTGTTATACTTGTATTGGGTCTTGTGTCATTACTGGTTGTATTACGCTCTTGTATGTTTTTGTTTTGGTGTCGACGGATTTCTAAATATGGTATCATCGGATGCATTTTTGTAAGGGAACATATAGTTTAATGAAATTCCTAAATTTGAGTAATGTCATTAACTTTAAAATAAAAGCTAATCAATGACGTATCATATTTTTTGTAATATGGATAGCCAATTAACTTGGCTATAGTTGAATGCAATACCAAAAGACAATAATAAGTATATTACATTGGAAATAAAATATATAGCTACCACTTCAAAGCCCATTTTTTTTCATAATGACTAAATTCAAAGTGATAATCCAGAAGGCTTTAAGAAATAAAACAATAATAAATGGTGACAGATGATATCACTTGCATGTAACTTCATGATGAAAATGGTTATTTACTCTTGTGCAAATATTTTCAATTTTGACTTCTGACCACTTTTGTATAGTAAAAAGCAGTGCAGTGTCGTAATTTTAGCTGACATATTGGTGTAAATCTTATCCTAATTGCCAAATTAAACGAGTTTCTAAAGATAATAAGGGGTTTTATTGCGTTTTATTTTGTTGCCATTTTAGGCATTTAAAATTATCTTCTAAGGCTGCTGCAATGTTGGTTATAAAATGGCTTGCACATTCCTATGTTCGTTCTTTATTATTTAATAAAAAATTTCAATTCTGCTTTAAGGTATTTCTTATGAGTAACTGTTAAAAGTAGTTTTGCTTGAAATTTTGAGAAAAAATAGACTTTAGCATCATGCATTCACTGCTTCAATATAAAGATGGTTTACCACGCCATATTGCCATAATTAATTGTAAAAGTTTCAGATGTTTAACACGTATAAGATAGGAATCCATAGTTTTTCTTCGATCAAAAGCATGCGTTTTTTACAATTTTTGTTGTCGTATGTGCATTAAAAAGTAAAAAGTCACAAAAAAAATTACTTTGCTATCATTTGTTGAAATATGAAGGCAGTTTATCACCTAGTTTTTGCAAAAATATTAGATAAATATTACTTTTTATTGAATTTTATGGAGTGAATTTTCGTTGCGGCAACGTCGTTTGCAGAAGACTGTTCGCACGAACGCGGTCGTTTTCTCAAATGTTAAATCATATATAGTCCGGGAGCTCATAACCAAGATTTTGCATTTATCGAAGAGCGGCAGATAAATATATCACATATCACTTATTAAATGCGACAAACTGAACCAAAAAATACAACTTATAGATCCAAATTCCGGTTTCTGCCGTGGTTATAGAGGGGGGAATTTGCAAAAAATTGAGGCTAGGTAAATCCATCGCAGAGTGGCAGTTTTGCGAGGATGATATAGCCTGAGGAGGATGAGCCTATGAGGATACTATAGCCTTAATATCTACCACAAAGACCGGTTCCTGTGGGAGTAAACCTTTTTCTTCTTGAAAAAATGGGCTCAAAAATTACCTCATTGCTGAGTGGCAGATATTCGAGATATAGTTAGTTTGGGACCCAAAAAGAAGTGAAAAAATATTATTTGCCATAGATCCTGGTTTTTTGAATTTCTGTGATTTTTTGAACCTGTGGAGTTTTTGAACCCACCTGAACTCATTCGAGAGCGGCAGATAAATGAATCAGTGTTAATATGAGATGAAATCCGAATATGTGCCATGAAGTCCAGTCCCTGCTTTTATCAGCAGAATTTTTGTATTTTTAATGCAAAGCTTAAGTTATAAATAAACTGATTTTTCCTATTCGCATTATTACCAAGCTATGATGCGTGAGTTCATATGTTTTGACAGGTTAAAGTCGAATTTCTAATCCATTTGTTTGAAATATTTTTTTTTCTATAATAACTTAATATAATATTATTTAACTCGCTAAATTTATATATTTTCTGTTCATTTTTTCAAAAACTTAATCATTTTATTATTACTGACAATTTATTAGAATTATATGAATTTTTCTTTGGAGATTTAACACAAATATGTTTATTAATTGCATATAAATAAAGTAATTAGCTCTTAATTTTAATAAATTGGAAAAATGGATTAGAAATTCAGGCAACAGGTCAAAATTTATCTAAAAAACTTGGGTAGAGCTCGTAAAAAGCTTAGATTTTGCTGTTATAGAGATAAATTCTATGAAATTCTGTTTATTAGCATAATTGTTCATAATAAATTGTTTATAACAGTAAAAAGGTTAAGTTTTTGCAAAAATAGACTCTGAATTCGTATTCAGTGGGTGGACATACGACTAAAACAGAATTTGAGTGGAGCGCTTAATATACTTAGAATTTGCTATTTTAAAAATAAATTATGTCAAATTCCGTTTTTAGATAATTGCTTAAAAATTTGTTAATAACGATTAATAGGTCATTTTTTCAAAAAACTAATTGCAGATTGGATTCTGCGACCCAAAAAAACATAACGTACATTAAAGTGGAGCTGTAACGTTCAAAGTTTAAAAGGAACACAGTGAAACCCGGGGTGGCTGATGGAGTATTCAGTCATTGTTGTATTGGCATTTACCA
>CM032453.1:114222266-114384252 GCA_019049505.1 Pachyrhynchus sulphureomaculatus
CTGACTAACTTGATTTTTTTTGCATACCAGATAAATTATTAATCGTAATAATTTTTCATTGAATCTACACCCTATGGAGAATATTCCAGAATTTTTTTAAAATTTTCTGATCAGTACTTTTCGAGATAAGGGTGGATAGCGATTTTTCGCAATTTTTTAAAAATAATACAAAGAAAAGTGTGCACAAGTATTACATTATATATATTTTTAAACTTGTGTTTTTACAGACTTTCATTTGACACTCCACTTGACCTTATAAAAAAAAATTCATTTCCGATTTTAGCCCTCAAAACTAAATTTAACTGTCACGGCTCTAATAAGACATCAATTGCTAACTTAGTGCCAAATTTCAACTTTCTATGTCAAATTAGTTTCGGACAAAATCGGATGTGATCCACAGACAGACAGACGGACGGACGGACGGACAGACGGACAGGCATACACCGAAGTGATCTTATAACTGTTCCGTACGGAACACCAAAAAACTGTGATAAAAATATCTATGCTTTTAAAATAACGATACCTTTTTTTGTAAGTGTATATTTACTTTTATGTGGGATTAAGATTACATTTTTCTGCATGCTTCCTTGTTCTAATCCTGATGAAATATCAAAATAATTATCTACTATACTTGAACAGATGTTTTTGTGAATTTTCATTAGGAAATCTTAATGTAATATTTACATTTACAAGCAATGCAAATAAACGTCGTGTCCATCATTTTTCAATTTGACTGATTTTTGGATTTTTCTGTTTAAACTGGTGTCAGACTAGAAAAGCAAATAAACATAATAAATGAAAAAGTCTTGTCAAGAGTATAAGCAGGGTATTATATTTTAACCTGTTTTTTAATTTTAGTAAAAAAACTCAAATATAGAATAAGTAATGGTGTCAGCAGGTCTGTCTGTACGTTGACTAGTTATTAGAAAAAGTGATTAGAAGGTATTATTCAATGTATGTAGATTTTTTGTTTCTATACCAAACAAAAACAGTTTAACTGATCTTGAGGCACATTTTCATGAAATGGCCCCAGGTCAGGTTAGAATTTTATTGCCTTTAGGGGGCGAGTATATCTGTCTATCTTTTAGTTAGACTTGATTCCCCTTTATCGTCACTGCTTATTCGTTATGTTTATATTATTATATAGCTCAAGGGGCCTTAGAGGCTCATGGCTTGGTTGCATACTTGTCTCCACTTCTGTTTGTCTCCTGTTAGCTCTTTCCAGCGCGGGATTTCCATCAACTCCGGATCTTGCTTTACTACCTGAATCCATGTAGATCGAGGTCTACCCTCGCCTCTTCTTCCAACCACTCCTCTTATTAGGGCTTGCTTTGCCTGTCTTTCTTCCTTCATCCTTGCCACGTGTCCCAACCATCTTAATCGCTGGCTTATTATGATTTGGCTTATAAGGAGTTTCGTATATAGGCATTTTAATTCGTAGTTTGTTCTTCTTCTCTACAGTCCCTCTTTTTTCCTTCCTCCGCAGATTCTTCTCAAAGCTTTCCTTTCCCACACCTCCAACGTCTCCTTTTCTCTTGCATTCAGTTTCCACGTTTCGCATCCATATGTCACCGTGGGTCTGACAACTGTCGTATATATTCTTTCTTTTGCTTTTTCTTGATACATTCTTTGATTTCAATATTGGATTCATTGCCCCCAAACATCTCTTTCTTGTATCTCCGTCCTTTCTTGTCCACTCTCTGCTATTGTTACTCCCAGATAATTAAATTTGTCTACTTTTTCAAACATATATCTTTGCCCTAAGTTGTTTATTATATCTAAACTTTTGTTGTTTTTATTATCCTTCTGCTTTGTAATTTCCATATATTTTATTTTTTCCTCATCTATCTTTATTCCTCTCATCCTTCCCCTTTCTTCTATCCTACTTATGGCTTTTTTTGAGGTTCTCTTTTGCTTTTGCAATCACTGCTATATCATCCGCATAGGCCAAGCATTGGCAGGTTTGTTGGTATATACCGTTCCATTTGTGTTTATTTCTGACTCCCAGATTACCAAATTAAATAGACATGTCGACACTGGTTCCCCCTGTCTTAATCCTCTCTTCACCTTAAACTTGTTTGATACTTTACCCTCAACCAACACTCTATTTTCTGTGTCATTCAGGGTCATTCGTACCATGCGAATCAATTTACTTGGAATTTTTAGTTCTTCCATTATCTCCTTCTCCTTCTCTATTTACAGAGTCATATGCTTCTCTGAAATTCACAAAGACTAAGTGTAGTGCCTAATTTTGTTCTAAGCTATTATCTTAGATTTGCTTAATTGAAAATATCTGGTCCTGAATCCACACTGGTATTCTCCCAGAATAGACTCGGCTTTCTCTGCTAGTCTGTTTTTGATAGTTAACACTACTATCTTGTACACGACATCCAGTAAGGCTATTGGTCTATAATTAGCACATATAGTTTTTTCTCCTTTTTTGTATATTGGACAAATGAGCGACTCTCTCCAGCTCACTGGCATCTTTTCTGTTTCCCATATTTCTTGCACCAACTCCTCCAGCTTTTATCAGTTCTACAATTTCCACCCGGGGCCTTTTTTTTTGGGTTCTGAGTATTTCTCTTATTTCTTCTTTGCAAGGTTCATTTGTCCCCTCCTGCCCTTCAGTTAATTTTGCTTTCTATTTCTCATTCAACTCATTTTCATCTCCATTTAGTGTTTCTTTAAAGTATTCCCCCCATCTATTCAGTCTTTCTGCGAAGCTTACTGCTAAACTTCCATCTTTTTTCCTACATATTAGCATTTTGTCTCTGTTTATTCCCTTTGTATTTTATTTTAAAAAAAAAAAACACGTAAATCGGATAAGTGGTTCTTGAGTGCTAAGCGCAGTAATGGATAGACAGACAGACAGAGAGACGTTACGTTTTATATATATTATAGATTTTTTTTGACATATATTAAATTAAGAATTAAAAAAAAATCACGTAAATCGGATGAGTGGTTCTCGAATGATAAGCACACTAACAGATAGACAGACAGAGAGACATTGCGTTTTATATATATTATATAGATTATTATTATTATTATTATATAACCTGGTCAGAGAACATATGTATGAATTTAAAAAATCATGTAAATCGGATAAGTGGTTCTCGAGAGATAAGTTCACTAACGGACAGACAGGCAGACAAAGAGACGTTGTATTTTACATATATTATAGATATAGATTCTAGTTTATTACTATATAACCTGGCCAATATGTATGAATTTAAAAAAAGACACGTAAATCGGATAAGTGGTTCTCGCCTGATAAACGCACTAATGGACAGACAGACAGACAGGTAGACATTGCATTTTATATATAATATAGATTATAGATATTCTCTGCTACGTAATATTGTTCCAAATTTAATGGTTTACGCTGTATACTGCAAGGGAACGCGCTAGCGGCAAACTTTTTTCCGACTTCATTCACTATTATTGTCACTGCTCATTCCCTATGTTACCTATCGTAATAAAATATAGCCTATAACCTGGCCAGAGAATATATGTATGTTTTAAAAAAAAACGTAAATCGGATAAGTGGTTCTCCAGTGACAAGCGCACTAACGGACAGACAGACAGACAGAGAGACGTTGCATTTTATATATATTATAGATGACAAAATGGGATGAATTCTGTAGAGTATGACTTCCACTGCCTCGCAACAAACCCACATCCTGCGCAGAGCAACCGTCTGTTTGTCCGGTGATGAGTGGAGGATTCAAAACATTTCGGTGTAATTTGTTGCGAACTAGTATCAGAGGAATAGGTAGAGAGTAGTGTGTATAAGTGGGATGGCCGAAACTATAGTCTATTCTGAAAGAAATGGGAACTCCACCACAGTTATTAAAGCTAATACAAACGCTTTACGAATTCAACATAGCCAAAGTGCGTGTTAATAACATGTACACAAAAAGCTTCACCACGAAAACTGGTGTCCCATAAAGATGCATTCTTCCACCATTACTGTTCAACATTTATACGGAGTACATAATTCGCCAAGTTTTCAATAACTAGAATGGTGGTATCGCCGTTGTAGGAAAACGCATACAGAGCCTGCGCTATGTAGATGATACCTTGATTATAGCCGCATAGCCGCAAATGAAAGTGAATTAGAGGTCGTTAAGCAAAGACTGACAAGGATCAGCAAAAGCTACGAGTTGGAAGTAAACTACAACAAACAAAAATAATGATCATTGGTAGAACGAATGTTAATCAGCCAATCTGTTTTACAAGAACTAAAAATTACTAAAAGACTGAATTTGCTGATAAACCAGACATACTTGAGGTATTTCGGCCACGTCAGCAAAAGACATGAGCTGGAATCATTGATTATACAGGGAAAGGTTGAAGATAAGCGTTGCAGGGGTTGGGTGGATCAGATGAAACAGTTAACTGGGAAGTCATTGCATGAAGCACCAGAGCATGTACAAGACCCAGAACAGTGGCAGATGATAATTCAATCCATTTATTGAGCACAGAGTTACCATACCCTCTCGAGGGTAAAAGAACTTGGGAGAGGAGTGTGTACAACTGATGATTTTTCGCTTGAATTGAATTAAATCAAATAATTTAAATATTTGATTTAATAATGGAGCGAGTAAAAATTTCAGACAGTGAGTACTTAACAGGTTTTTCACTCGACTGATCTTAACACTACGAGAATTACTTTTATTGACCAGATTAATCGATCATCAGAAATCTTTTTCTTATATACGTGACCATAAGACTAAAACTATTGCTTATATAACTCATTTACAGGGTGTGTTACAATAACGGACTTAATTAAATCTAAAAGAATTTGACAAATTGTTCACCGACAGAAAACTATTTTTCTGTCGGTGTGGTTTTTTAACTGTTAATAGTATAACTCATATACATGGTGTGTCACTATAAGGCACCATTATTTTTATTAAGTGGATCTGAGATTTTGAGTAATATAGGTTAGTATAAGGGTGGCACAGCCATTCTTAGAGTAAAGTTCATTATCTCATTTGTTGCGGGAATGACGAAAAAATGTTAAATACAATAGTTTTAGGGAATATTAAGATGCACAGTTTAAAATTATTTTTGAGTATACAGGGTACTTCAAAAAAGTGTGGCCGATATAACATGTTTTTTTAATGGAACATCCTATTTTCTAATTTATTTTTAAACTCTGCGTAAAATTTTATAAATTTTTTATTAATAATGTTATATTTAGCAGTTTTTCTAATATTTCATTTTTTTTTTTTTTTTAACTAGTTTTCAGTTTTATAAAAAATTGCCAGTAGCGCCATTGTTTCTGAAGATGAAATACTTATAATTGGTACGAGCGTTCTATAGGAATAAAAAAAAAGATATATGTAAAGAAATTTGAGTTAGATGCTACAGGGTGTTCAAAATAAATTTATGAATTTCGACTATTTTAAATTGAAAAATCTCAAATTTTTTAAATGGCACACCCTGTATATTATTATTTTTTCTGATAGATTTTACAAAACCCTCCAACTTTAATTAAGTATGTCACATACCTATTTCTAATAGTGTTCGATCCATTTTGAATTTTTCAATTTTTACCCTTGTTTTTAATACACTTACGCTGTTGTGAAAACATAAACAAATAGTTAATAATATTTTTAATATAGTTTAACTTATCTGATGGTTAATTATTATGACGCAATAAATGTTCAAAAATATGCCCGTCTACTTGAATACACATGTTTAGTAGTTTTACTATATTTTCCTTCACTTTCCTTAGCATGAAGGGCGCTATTGTCCTGCACGCATCCCGTATCCTATTTTCCATATCTACTGGTGTTGTAGGGGGTTTCACATAAACACGATCTTTAATGTAGCCCCACAAAAAAGAAGTCTAAATGTGTTAAGTCACATGATCGAGGGGGCCACTGAATGAATCCATCCCTACCGATCCAATTTTGTGGGTTAACGATCGTTTAAAAATTCCCGAACTTCCTGGTGTAATGAGCAGGAGCTCCGTCTTGTTGAGTCTACATTTGTTCCCTTTCAAAGTTATCAAGTTCTTCAAGAAGCTGGGCTAATTCGTTTTGCAAAAAATTTAGATATCTATGGTAGGCCCGTTAAGCGGTTCGCGGAAAATATTAGGACCAATAATTCGAAAATTTAATATTCCACACCATACATTAAGCAACCAATGGTTTTTTTTTTAACTTCCCCCAAAATGGATTAACTGTTGAATAATAATACATGTTATGGCTGGCAATTGCTTCATTACTGCGAAAAGAAGCTTCATCAGAAAACATTATTTTGGATACAAAATTTGGATCGACCTCTATTGCTCAATCGGGCGTCCTCAGCGTGCAGCATCTATAATGCTCATATGGCCATATTTAAACTCATTTATCACGTAATAAAGCACCTTGAGTATTGGTGCAGAGTCCCCATGAACTTCCTTCTCTTCAGTTTCTATCTGATCTGCAGTCCACTTTTTTGAATAAATCTGTTTTATCACTTGGCTTTATCCATTTCTACGAAACGTGTAACACCGATCTCCTACGATAGTTGCCAACAGACAACTGCGCATTTCATCTGTTTGAAACTTTGAACATAACCGTTACAAGAATCAACCTTACCAACAGTCATGCCGCTTAACAAAATTTTCCACCATTTCGTAGAAATTTACCAGACTTATCAACGGGTCAAAATAATTTAAACGGGCCACCTGAATTTTTTTTTTCTCTGATTTCAAAGATAACTATGTTTTCCATGGGAAGTGACTTTCTCTGATCAGAGAACGTAAAACACTCAGCAACTTCAGTTTATTTGTATAAAAAGAAATTGATTCAACATTTGAAGGCTACATTCGGCGACTCTGCCATTCGAAAAATTTATTATTTTTCTGACGCAGCTGGGTCTGAATATAAAAACAAGTTCAATTTTTCTTCTCGACTATTGCATGAATCTGAATGTGGTATTAGTGCAGAGTGGCATTTTTTCACCACTTCCCATGGAAAAGGGACTTGCGATGGGATTGGTGGATGCGTTAAAACTTCGGCGAGAACTGCAAGTCTTCAGATAAATAGTGAACATCAAATAACATCTCCCAAACGCTTGTCAGGCTTAGAAAACGTTTACCAATCGAAGCATAAAACTTGTAAAGCTTTGTCTAAAACTCGCCAATTCCATGCGTTTATACCGAAAGAAAATAACCAGTTGATATGCAAAATATTTTCTAGTTCTGAAGAAGCAGTAACAGTTATTGTTTGAAATAATTTAATATGTATTGTAAAATTTTTACTTAATTGTTCATTAAATAATAAATGCAAAATGGTCTTGATATTAGTCTCTTCTACTACCTTCGATAAAAATTAATGAGTTTTTCGAAAGCGTCAGCGTTAGCGGCTCACACGTTAGAATCCACGAGTGCGTCGGAGGCCGCGCCTCATCAGAAAAATATTAATAACTTCTTTAATATAAGAGGTTTCTAACTTTTCTTTTAATTTGCTCAGAGGCGTTTTATGCATTAAAGGAGTGCGATCTCATTTTTGAGTGAAACCGAGAACATGGTTAAATAATTGAAGTATTGCAAACAAAATTAGGGGTAAGAAGCGACGTCCTATCAAAAAAAATATCCTTGAAATTCGAGAAAAAAATTTTCCAGGTGACGCGTTTTACTTATTTTGACCCGAATCCAAGCAAACTTTCATTAAAAAACTAATATGTCTTCCAATACAAAAATAGAAGGTAGTAGTAGAGTTTTTTTTTGTCGAATCCTCTATCAGAATTAATGATGCTTAAAGTTGGAAAATTTTGAAAAATTACAATTTTTATCAAGTCATAAAATTCAAAGCTACCAGCAAATTTGAACAATACTTTCTAAATATAAATAATACAATTGTGTAGTTATATATGTATTTCCATGAAAAACAGGAAAATGTGTTATTTCATCACTGTTTTAAGAATTAAACATGTGTTCACATGTGTGCAATCTTCGAGAAACGACAACGACTCAAAATTAATAAAGCTTTCGCAATGTTCTAAGAAAGTAGCGTAAACATTTTGCGAAACAAAAAACTCAAGACAATTTATTAGTCAAAGTTGCAATGTCATATAATTGCTCCGTTGTTCGCCGGTCATATTGCTTCCACAAAACTTTCGTGTCTCTCCAGCGAAAGCTGCGCGATTGTTGGGGGACCATCCATGGACTTCTTTCTTTTTAAATGAAAAAAATCATGACTTCTCAGCATCGAATGAAACGAAATACTTCCTTTGAACATCATATCGGTTGCATCCAATATTGTCTACCTCTCAATATTGAGTCTCAAATAAACGAATATCTTGCGTTGATGACTCTGATTTTGATTTTGAAAGAGGAGACAGAGTTTTTGTTGAAAAGGCGCACAATTTTGTGGAAGTTGTGAAACTTTGACATCCTTGCCGTATCACAATAAATCCGCCCACTAAACCTCAATTTTTACCAATAACAGATAAAATTGGATTTGAAATTTCTTATTAAGAAAGCAAGATAGAAAAAAAGTGTTTATCAAAATATATACTGAATCGGGGTAAAAATGCTGCCATTTCCAGGATCTTAGAATAAGCCAGTTCAAAGTTATACAACGTCCACAAAATGGTCAAATAACCAACGTTGCTTCATTTGGAGTGACCTATTTTTATTTTTTTTTTATTAAAATTTCGGGCTATTTACCCCTGCCTTTAAAAATAACAAGTTAGATAATATATTAACACAAATTCTAGAGCCTTTAGCTTTATAAATGTCATTTTAATTTAAAAAAAAACCTATAAATAACTAGTGTTATTACTTTGTTAATAGAGACGTTTTGCAACGCATATTTTATCAGGCCACTATCTTCATCTTTATTTGAAGCATGCGTAATTGTAAAAGGAACAAATTGAATATAAGAGAAACTTTTATTAAGGTTAACGATTTCCCTTATTTAGGAACTTATAAGAGAGGTTGTTTGAAGTTCGTTATTCTTGTCGTTATTACGGTAGGGCTTGTTGTTTTTTTTCCTATTTAGATATACAAACAACAGTCAAATTGAAATTATAATCTTTTATTGCAAATAACACTAAAAAGAGTTAAGTAGTGTTCAGATTATGTTGGGATTTTGCAATCTTTGGCACAATAGCATTACAGCATAGTTATCACTACTACAACAAAGACTTTATTTTTGCACATGACACGCGTTTCTCGAACCATGTAAGCATCATTACGAGTGAAGTAAAATGTTTGCTGGGTGACAACTGTTGTGTAGTGCTAATTTCAAATGAAATGCATTTTATCGTGCATTCGTATTAACTTGGAATTATTAATTGAAGTGATGGAAACCTGCTAGAAACTTGAGGTGGCCCATTAAAGACTAATAACCGGTATGCTTAACCATAAAATTAGTGAGAAAAAATCCCCTAAGTTTATTGACGACGAATACTAACATAACCTTACTTTTAGTTTATTTTTTTTTTGCGAAAACTTCCGTTTTTACAGTTCGAAGTACGAGGACGTGGGGTTTCCGGTTGGAGCTTCTGAGGACGAAGTTCGAGCGGTTTGGGGCTCCGGAGTATGCGGCAGTGGTCCACAAATTGCTTGGTAAGGGTGCTAATCGCAGAGGGTTGCTAAGCGCTGTGCAGAGTGATTCCTAAAACGTCGGCTTGATGTTTTCTGATTTGAGCAGGTGGTCGAGCACGTGTGGCTGTGCCTTTTGTGAAAGTTGCGTAATCGGTCTGACAAAAAACGGTTATATCCAAAACCAATAGCAGTTTCCCGAGGAGAACATTTATTAGAGCCCATGAAGTATATGAAAAGCTTAAGCTAAAAATTTAAAATATAAAATATCTACAAGGTTATATACAAGTATATGAAAAGCTTAAGCTAAAAATTTTTAATATAAAATATCTACAAGGTTATGGACATAGTATCCAGATTCACTTTGGTGTGGAGCTTGTTGGGAATCATTTAATATAACAGAAAAATAAGGATTTTGAAATATAAACCGACACTCGGTGAATAGTCCTGGCAGATGTGGCCGTAAAACATATTGAGGGAGAGAGTTATTGTATTGCAATTCTACCATAGTGTGAAAGTTCAATTCCTTCGCGTTAATACTGCTCATGGTTGAGATAACGATAAGGACAAAGGCATGTAAAAAATAAGCATTGCAAAATCTCTCTAATATTAATGTAATTTATTATCTTAAGATTGATAAGTATATTCTAGAATCTTTTATTTATTTTTGTTTCATTTAATTTAGCTGGCCAAATATTTTAATGTGTGGGAGAGAGATTAATAATATATTAATAGTAATCGAAATCTACATACACAATATAAAAGCCTTTGTCCTAATGTGCTTGGAATAAAAATGACTTTGATCAAAGTGACAAAAATATTAAACAACAGATGTTTACATTGATATATCATATTAAATAATGCTTTAAGGCGCTGATTTTAGTTAATTTTTGTAAAGCTTACATCAGCGTTGTCAAGGGTAACGTAAAATCCCAATTTTGAATGAGGAAAACACACCTAGTTTGGCACATTTTAATATTGATTTGATTTAACTTAGACTATTCCAGCGAGTCCACACTTGTGTATCTAAAAAAACTGAAATTGATGACATTATATCTTGCCACAACTGGGTGTTAAATGACATTAAAAACCAAATAAAATACAACACGTTTTAATGAAAAATAGTATTTCTTAATCAATAATGTACTCTCAGTCATTTTCTATAACAGTCTTCCATCGTTTTATAAGTTTTTTAAATTCCTTCTTTGTAGAAACTGCGCGGTTTCTCTTCAAAGAAAGTCGTAAGGTAATTTTTGACTTCTTCCGTAGAATTAAAAGAGAACGAAACAGATGAAAATCTGAAGTGGCAAGGTCAGGGAAATACAGTGAGTTCCGGAGGATTTCCCATTTTAACTCTAACTAATAAGTTTTTGCAGTGTCTGTTGAGCGACTTGTAGTCTAGCATTGTCACGGAGAAAGATGTTGCCTTTTCGATTGTCCAAATTTGGACGTTTTGCTTGGATTTTAACATTGAATTGGGTGGGGTCCTCACAGTACTTCTCCGTAGTTATTGTTTGGCCACGTAGAAGAAGCTCGTAAAAAATTATTCCTCTGTAATTCCACCAGATACATAACAACACTTTCATTGGATGCAATTCAGCCTTTGCCATAAATTCTGCTCTTTCATTTCCATGCTTTCAGCTTTTTTTTCTTATTATGTTGTTATATACATACATAGTTATGAGTTGATTCAAGAAAGGCTCGTTTTGTTGACGGGCCAGGAGAGAAATGGCTGTAGAAACACGGTACAGTTTGTTCTGTTCTATCAAAACGTGCGGAAACCATATTTCGGGTTTCAAAGAGTATCTAAGTTGCTTTAAATGCAGTCGAATTGTCAACATTTAGTCTCTCAGCAATCTCTCTTCAGTGGTAATCCGTGGATTATTATGCACTAAGTCACGGATAAAGTCATTATCAATGCCGGAACATCGCCCAGAGCAATATATTTAAAGTCACTTGACAATTGTTTCACCATACAATGGCTTCTTCAGAAGTAAATAAGAAAGAAAAATATTTGGTAGTAATCCTGGTTAAATAGTGCTTAAAACTATCCTTAATTATCAATAATCAAAGATGGTATATTGTTATATTTTTATGGATGAAACTTTAACAATTTATTTTCTCTTAAGATTTGCTGTTCAGGTAACAATTTCAAAATTACTGTTTAATACAAAACCCAAATCAGATGCCTATGTCTCACAAAACCGTCACCTTATTAAATACACTCCTTTTGAATCTCTCTAAAAATTGATCTTTGACAAGATATAATATTTTCAATTTATTGCATACACAAGTGTTGAATCGTTTTAAATATATCATGTTATAGGTCCTTTTCAGGGGTCTTGAAGTCAAAGAATTATAAAATCTAGTTATTTTTTGTTATTTTCAATCTTGGCATAAGATCTTCCTTGATTCAATTTTTTTCTTATAATTAATATCTAACAAGGTACCGGTCATTTGACATAACAGAATGTAATGCTTGGATTAGGTTATTCTATTTTTGTTTTATGGGAATAGCAGACATGCTGCAGGGAAATCCCTAAAGCGCTACAAGAGTGACACGTGTGCGGAAAAAGTAAGTCACTTTGGTCTTGAATCGCTGTAAATTGCATTCGGAGGATAAAAGAATTTGAAAAGGGTTGTACGAGGTGTGACAAGCTGAACCCCATACGAGTGCGATGTATTAGCAGAATGTGTATTACTAGCATGCCCACTCTGGAAGGCTACATCCATCGAAAAATAACCATTCTTAGATGTTCTAAGGAATCAAGGTTGCTGGTGAGTTCTACTTCTGAATAGAATCCAATAAATTCAGGGTTTGTTTGGGAGCAGAACTGCAACCATGGGAGTAGTATTCTATTGTTGTACTTTGTACATAAATTACAGTTGTGGAGCGTAAAGCTTTTTAATTCGAAAAAAATTCCGAGTTTGTGAAAAGCCTTCTTTGCTTTGTGTGGAATATGTTCATGCCAAGACATGTTTGCTCCCAAGTTAGGGTTGGGAATGGAGTGTCCCGATATAATTATGTCGGATTCTCCAACTATAACTTAAAAAAAAACTGCTGCCTGGGTTTGTGTAGGTTTAAATTCTACTTGGTTACTGTCACCTAAAGATATAATTTGTTCCAGTTCTTTGTTAAGTTGAACGACTTTCGGCTCTCTGCGGAGTAGCCAATCTTCGAGCTTTTAAAGTGCATATAGAAATAAATGTGCTGTTAACTGCAGAACTCTGAATTGGATTCCTGCTCATTTCCCAGCAATAATGTTGATGAGCAAGAGAGTAAAAGCAGTATGGAGCTTTGGGGCAGACCGGCGTTGATAGTGAAGGCATTAGATAGAAATGCGTCGACCGCCACTCATAAAGAACGCTCTCTGAGGAAACACGAAAGTCGTAAATAAAATCTTTCAGGCATACCACATAGCTTAACCGACAATCCGTCATGCTAAACACGGATGAATACCCTATAGATATATCAAGTGCAACCTCTCGAAATTCTTCAAAATGTTAAGTTAGAAGATCTCTTGTTGATATTTGCTTACAAAAGCCAAATTAATGGTCTCTAGTAATATTGAATCTTTCTAGATATTTTAGAAAATGCAGATTGGTGCCCTTTTCCGTAACTTTCGTTATTATTGAAAGCAGTGCTACTGATTGGTAGTTAGTAGTTACCCTTTGGGTATCGGATGGAATGTAGCGCATTTTCAACAGGAAGGAAATATTTCCTTTCTATAGGATAGGTTTGAAAAGTCTGCAGAAAACGTGTCATTTCGCTTACGTGTTTTTTGAGTACTGTGGCAGGTGTTCCATTAGCGTCAGAAGATTTTGGTGTCTAGCTTCATTAAAATCGGTTTTACATGAAGATGTGTGAAAACAATATCTCAGACAGTTAGTTCAGGTCTCTTTTATAGGATATATTTATTGAAATTGCTGATTATTATTATATAGGTCTAATTCCTCTAGTTATCTCCTGTGTCGATTGAATAAGTGATTTTTTTTTATCACTCACCTCCCCGTCTCAGTAGGGATCTTACCCTCTTTCCATATTCCAAGGATATCGGCGAGGATGTCGTAATACCCGTCAACGTTGTCCAAGTGCCGAAATATACATTTTTGTATTTCACGGCACTTTTTAAACAACGCAGTAGTACTGCCACGGACGTTATTTGCATTTCTACAAACAACTACTACCTATGTACGTGGCCAGGCCAAATATACTTAAATAAATTAATAAATAAGTATACCGACCTGCGGGACTGAACCCTCGATGTTCTGCACAGTAGCAAAGTACTACGCCACTCAGCCACGGCCAGCCACATGCTAGCAATACACATCGCGCTAATACATCGCACTCGTAAGGGGTTCAGCTTGTCACACCTCGTACAACCCTTTTCAAATTTTTTTTTTAATCCGAGTGCAATTTACAGCGATTCAAGACCAAACCATGCTGACGTTATGCCGATCATCCTACTGGCTTCTTCAGTATTTATTTCGAGAACTGACTTCTTCGGAATCTAGCACGAAACTGATTTAATTCCCCTTGCACACACCTTTTATATTAGCGGAATTCATGGGTGATCTGTTCCCAGATTTGTGACAAGTAAAGACCAGTGACACTATTAAGGTTATTGGGATATTTAGATGTTTCCCGAAGTTTTCTATGATCGAAAAAACAATTTGTTGCAAGCATCTTTGATTGGTCAAAGAGATTCACTACATATATTGGAACTGGCGTCTCCTTGGAGCAAGACTGATGTCGAAAAATTCACCTTAACAAGCGATTTTCAGTGAAAAAGGAAAAATCGATCCTAATGAAATGATGACATGAATATTTTTTACGCCGCCACTGGTGTACTGTACAATTCCACAATATCGCTGAGCGTTAACAAAAATGTAAGGCCTACAGTGTTCACATTTGAATGAAATTTAATAAAAAAATATTATAAAATATGTTATCTTTTAAAATAATTACTTCCTCACACCAAATACTAATTGCATAAGTTTTCTATTTCAATATTTTATTATAATAAGTAACATTTTTAACACATGTAATCCGCTAAAATTTGATTTGCTTTATTCTAAAAAGAACAGCATAATAAACAAATTATTGAGGTAGGTTTTTAAAGTCGTTCACCTCGTTCGGCTTTATTTTCTTCTAAAGGCTACAAAGGATCTTTTGTCGAACGACGAAAAGAAATCCTTCCTTTGTTATCGGCGGCCGATGCCGGGCAGCAAAGGATTTATTTTCGGCGTCTGCTGATTGTCTATAGCTTTTTAGTTCAGCTTAATAGAGGGTTTGGTATATCAAATTATTTTTGTTTTTAGTCTCTTTTTTTTTAAATTTATTCTATTGTTTATTGATGTCTTTATCTTTTTTAGTTTTATTTTTCCTCAGTTTGGCTGGTGACGATTCTTCCAACATATTTTTGTAAGGACTTGATGTAATTTCCACAGTTTTTGTACAGTATTTTTTGTAGTATTGGGCACAAAGATTTTTAAAAAAATTTAAAGCTATATCGTTAAATCTCGAAGGTATATGTATCAGTCTATTCGAAGACATTAGGTTGCTGAGAATTTTGCTTGTTTTCATTATTGATAATAATAGAAGCATCTTGCAAGATGTTCTTTCATTACTTCAGTTTGTTTGAGAGAGAGAGAGCAATTATATTTTCAGCTGCTTTAAAAAAATATTCGGGAAAGATATTTTTGTCCACAGGCCAAACTCCAGCCGCTTTAAATCCATTCACAATGGTACCATTCACAATGGTACCAATGATAGCAGCTCTTTGGTAAGCGTGTGCAAATAAACTTATAACTTGATATTGCGTTACTTCACGATCTGGATTTGGCCTCAACCATTTTTCTGTTGCTTGAATATAATTACTGCTCATAGGTTTTTAAAAAAAGATATGTCCAGTACCTGAAGCCGGTAAAGTAGTTGTAGTATTATTATATTCCATTAGCCCTTGGAAAGCGTTGAAGTTCCATCAAGCAGAAGTAACACTTTATATTTAGGGGTTCGCTTTACTATGTTTATATAATGTTTTAGATATTCTACAAATAAGTTTGAGTTAATATAGTTAATATCTGAAATGGTGATAACACCCTCAGAAAATGTGCCATTTCCCAATTCAGGATTTTATCTCATTCTTTCGAATATAAGCATTGGTGTAACAAACAGTCCAGCCACACTGGCTCAACACAAGACCGTATTAACTCCTTTTTTCCGCTTGTGATTGTGCCGATTTTTTTAATCCTTTTTGCGTTTTGTTCTGAATGGTGGAAAATCCACTTTCATAAACGTTAAATATTTTTGTAGACGAAAATGGATTTTAACTACGACTTTTTCAAGCTGAGGGTCGATTTGCCCTATTTTCCTCTACTTGAAAATGCGCAAGTGCCAACGTCAAATTCAAGCTTAGTTTGTTTATTTACAGCGAACATTCACAAATTTTGCAATATGTCGTGTGTAAAGGTGGTGTTAATTAAAAAATTTGTATATATATATATATACACATATATATATATATATATATATATATATATATATATATATGTATATATATATATATATATATACGTATATATATATATATATATATATATATATATATATATATATATATATATATATATATATATATATGTATATATATATATATATATATATATATATATATATATATATATATATGTATATATATATATATATATATGTATATATATATATATATATATATATATATATATATATATATATATATATATATATATATATATATATATATATATATATATATATATATATATATATATATATATATATATATATATATATATATATATATATATAATATATATATAGTAATGGTTTTTCGGGTATCCCGTGTTAGCTTGAAGTCCCTTGATGGACGGTTTCGCTGACGTTTCGATGGAATCTCATCCATCTTTTTCAAAGCGTTGATCACTGGTCGGTGTCTTGGCGTTGAATGACATGAACATTCGTCAAAACATATATATATATATATATATATATATATATATATATATATATATATATGTATATATATATGTATATATATATATATATATATATATATATATATATAATATATATATATATATATATATATATATATATATTATATATATATATATATATATATATATATATATATATATATATATATATATATATATATATATATATATATATATATATTTATTTTCTCATCGACTACAATTTACAGCGATTCCATACCAACGTGAATCGCTTTTCCCCACACGCGGCACTTCTGTAATGCTTTAGGGATTTCTCTGCAGCACGTGTTCTATGTCCATAAAAAAAACACTAGAAAAACGATGAAAGACTCTGTCTTCATACGCATACCCTCCTGGTAGAACGAAACGACTATATTAGAATATAAAATTTGAAAGGCATAAATAGAGAGGTATCAAAAGCCATTATAAATTCTAAGCCGAACCATGAACAAACAACTTAAAATTCTTGAAAGGAAGGATAAAAAATGGGAGGTGTGAAATTAATAAATTTAAGAATAAGGACAGAGATACTGTTACAAACAGAACCGAGCATCATGAAGGCAAGTCACAACAGGAAATGCCGAGGAGAAAAGTAATCAATTAAGGATCGGAAGCAATTCTAGATACATCAACTAGCAAAATAAAGCATACACTAAAATAAAAAAAAAACGAATAAAGTTCCAGGACAAAATGGTCTAGTAATCAAGGCCATGAAGCATGGTGGGTATACACGTCTTATTAAAATTACAACCCTCTTTAATTTATGCTTACATAATGCCTCAATACCATGTAAATGGAACAACGCCGTAACTGGGAGATAAGACAGACCTGGAATACTACCGATCAATCAGCCTTCTGAATCATTTATATATATTATTTACCAATATTATCACCTCGCGACTGGGAAATAAACTGGATTTCTACCAATCTAAGGAACAGGCTGGGTTTCATTCAGGCTTTTGAACAAATGAACACCTACATACCATGAAATTATTAATTGAGAAATTCGTAGAGTACACAGACCTCTAATATTGTGGATTTCTACAAAGCATTTGACTGTTCAAATGGATTGTATTATGGAAATGCTCATAGAAAGCCGCATTCATTACCGATACCGAGAAAGACGCCACAATGTCTGTTAAATTGCCTAAGGTTACAGATAACATCAGAATTGAGCGAGGAGTTCGGCACATTATGACTTGTGGCGTAATCAAGGGGGTTTTATATATGCCTTTGCCCTAATGGATGTCGCAGATATCTCCCCTTTTAGAAACAGGTTATTTTATTGGGAGTTCTTTTTTTTGTAAAAGACCGTTACCGCCCTCCTCAGGTTATCGATTTATAAAAAATGGAAAATTTTTAAAGTTGCACTGTGGGAAATGATTCTTTTGGCTAAAAAATATCCCCCTTCCACGTAATCGGGTAAGGTTTTCTGTTGGGGAGGTTTTTTTTTTGTGAAAATTTTCCCTGCTCCCCTGGTCATAGAAATTTCCGTCCGGCCATTGTGAGGGCCACTCTAGTATCTTATCGTGAGCCCAAGCGAGCCGCTTCGCCAGCAAAGCTTTCTCCAACGTGCTTCGGAATTTACATCATGAGCATGAAGATGTTGTCGAATGGTCTCATGGGACACATTAGAACCCGATTTTCTTAATTTTGCCACTTCTTGACGCAGCGTCAATATCGGGTCCCATGAAAACAGAAACACGATTCGTTTTTGGACGTTCGGTGTGACTTTGCCTATCGAGCCACGTTTTCGCAAGTCATCGACATTTTTCGTCTCGTTAAAAAACAATTTACCCACTTCTTCACAGACGATACCGACTTTTTAATATATTTAGCGGCCGTAGAACGTGTCATTTTAGGGTCCTATTATGGGAACAAAGAAAGAATGCGTAGAACCAACGCGTAGACAAGTGACTCATTTTGGATTATATGTGATTTCGTCGAAGTTCGGAATCTACTGATGTTTTTACCAAAATGCGTCGTAGCGATTTTTTGTTGAATCGCTAGAATCGCATCTACCAAAAGATGGAATTATCGCAGACACGTTCTTACTGGACAGACCGTAATCTCATTATATATTTGAGTGTATTAAACTACTACTACAACATTCTGTATATACTCGTAGATAGGTATAGATGTTGGTTAAATCTTGCAATAATTAAATGACAAAAAAGTTTATACAGCTGAAAACAGCTTAATTTTCCTCAACACATTTGTAAACAAACGCAAACAATCTTTGGCCGTACGCATTCGTCAAATCCTATAAATAATTTGAAATGAATTCAGAGCTGTAGGTGCGATTTCGCGAGTGACTGCCTGAACTTTTGTTTTCGAGCCGTTTCACACGATCCGATGGCTTAATCAGTGCGATTTTTAAAGTCGCAGCGTTGATGAACCTTTGCGTTACTTCTTTTAATAATGTTGTTTGTGTTTGATAAACTTGTACTTTCGAAGTGCGATCGATGAACCCTGGCTTTTATTTTTGTGGCAGTGACTGATTTCGATAGAAATGGACTGGAGGATTTAAATTACACATTTCAAAGTGTCGTTTGTGTGAAGATGTGTTAGTGTTTAATAATACTTTTAAGAAATATATATTATTAGTATGCCAATATTTTAAATGGAAATATGCAAATACGTTTTTATTAATCTAATAATTAATATTTTTCCTTTCGTTATGGTAGACATTAAAAAATTATAGCGATTTTTAAAGCTCTGCAATGATTTTCAGTACATATGTTTTAAAACAAAATTATAGTTTGCTGAGCTATTTTAATATAATATTAAAGTAATTTACTTATAGACCCATAATAATACAAATAAAGTTTTAAAATAAATAAAATATAACAACCAATTAAAATGCATTCTATTAAAAATAAACAATTACCGCAATAAAATATGGAATATATTTAAATATCATTTTATAATTTCAATAATATTTTTTGGATGTCACAACACACACACACATATATATATATATATATATATATATATATATATATATATATATATATATATATACATATATATAATTTTAATTATATTGTATATTTTCTTAAAAAATTCATGGATTGTTGTATTGAAACATTTTTTGGTCTTTAAACTAATTAGGAAAAAAGCAGTAATAGGTCTTTAATTGATACAATTACAATGTGAATATAACATTTCTGGACTTATTTACCATTCGTCTTAAAACAAGATAGAATCACGAAAACAAAACAAGTGATTAAGTCTTTTTTCTGTCCATAGCCCTGAGAGGAAGGACACGCAAAAGCTCCTGAACAAGCCAAATACCGACATTTGGTATACTGACGGTTCGGGTGCTAATGGCCGCTTTGGGGCGGGAATCTTTTGCCATAAATTAAACCACAGGGAAAGCATACCCATAGGCAATATGGCTACGGTTTTCCAAGCTGAGGTGTTAGCCATCCTCAGATGTGTGAAAATACAATTCTCAAAAGGGACAAATAATACGAAAATTTTAATCTGCTGCGACAATAAAGCAGCTATACAAGCTCTTGCCAAATCCACCACGGACAGCTTGCTGATCAGGGAATGTGTGCAAAAGCTAAACACATTAGGAGGTAACAACGAGGTTACCCTAATGTGGGTACCAGGTCACCAAGGCATATCTGGAAATGAAATAGCGGACGAACTTGCCAAAGAAGCACCTTAGAGGACCCACCTGAACAGGTTAGATCAGGGAATGGTTGGACAAAGAACACCAACTCTCTTGGAGTTCAGGAGCGGAGTGTCGTCAAGCCAAACTCTTTATAAAACAAACTACGATAGGCAGAACAAAGGAACTCTTGTCGATGTCAAAACAAAGGCTATGCCTGAGTATAGGACTCCTTACGGGACATGTGGCACTACAAGCCCATTTATATAACCTCAAACTGGCTGAGCGGAAAACATGTCGGCTGTGCGAGGGAGAAAGCGAGGACAGTATTCACATTTTGTGTGAATGTCCCGAACTAATGGTTAAAAGATACAGATACCGGGGTCAACTATTCTGTGAACCCAAAGATCTACAAGAGGTCAGGGTGAGTAGCCTATGTCTCTTGGCAGAAAATGCCGGACTGGGAGTGCGACCCTGATTCAACAGTGAGGAGTCACAGAAGAACTCTTAGATCTACGTGACATTAGAGACTCCAGGTACCACCCACTCTTTTTACTACTACTACTACTACTACTACTACCATAGGCAAGGAAGTTTCTGTTTAAGCGATTAATCTGTCCTACTTCCGCTATCATATTTTAGATTTCGTGGACATCCATCACTGACAACATACTGAATATTGAAACAAGCACTGTGGCTCTGCTATCGTGAAATTTGCTCACTTGAGCGGCAAGTAGATTTTTTTATGGGCATAGCACACGTGTTGCAGGAAAATCTCTAAAGCACTACAGAAGCGACGCGTGTGCGGAAAAAGCAGTTCACGTTGCTTTTGAATTACTGTAAATTGTACTTAGTGGGAAACACAGTCCTGGGCAAATCATTCCAAAGGGTTGAGGTTTTCCATATGAAAAGCTGCTCTGACTGGGATGTACGTGGAGTGACACTCTGAAACTCATACGGATGTAAAGTATCAACGCGACGTATACTCCTAGTATGCGCCGCTCTGAGAGGAATTAGGCGGGCAACATCCATCGAAGTTACATATTTTTCTTGAATAATTGGATATTTGGCGAAACATCGTGCAAATTCATTGTTAGACGAACGTATTAAAACCCGGAATTTTAATGATATACATTCAACCATCCGTGAAAACCTCTATTGTAATATATATATATATATATATATATATATAATATATATATATATATATATATATATATATATATATATATATATATATATAATATATATATATATATATATATATATATATATATATATATATATATATATATATATATATATGTATATATATATATATATATATATATATATATATATATATATATATATATGTATGTATACACCCTCATATCCACAAATAGAAATAACGAAAAGAAAATTCGAGGGTGTCAATTTCTTCGTTGATACGTAAACTTTCAAATGCAACGTGACCTTTTGAAAAAAACAAGATGGTGGCCCAATATGGCGGCCAAAAACAAAAAATCGGGATAAAATACAGACCAATGATGATTTCTAAGCGGAACTGAACTTCAAAGCTGAGACAAAATGTAATATTGATGTAATAATTGGAGTAACCAACATAATTTTATGTAATACCAACGTGTCGGATCCAATATGGCGCAAAAAAAAAAAAACGAAAATTGCACGAAAAATGAGCAATTATGGAGATTTCGCAGTGAGATAGCATTTTTTCTTACCGGAACACTATCGCTGGCTCATCATGTATTATGAATTAACAACCCATTGTAACCTAACCAAGCCTAACCTACTCCAAAGAAAGGCAACTTAAACTATACATACATACATATATATATACTACCTACATATACATTACACAACAGAAAGTAAAATTAAGATAATAAAACTTTAGGCGTCATAACTTACAAAGCAGAAAGTGAGCTTAACCTAACTTAACCTAATGTAGCAGATTCTAACCTAACTTAAGGCAGTTTCACCTAAATTAGTCTAAGTCAGCTTAACCTAACTTAGCCTAAGGCATGTTAATCGAAAAAAAATAACGTTTCATAGCTTAGACATCGAGAAGGCAAGTTAAGCTAACATATCCTAGGGCATTATAACTTACACAACAGTAAGGCAGCTTTACCTAACCTTATCTAAGGCAACTTAATCTAACCTAAGGCCGCTTAACCTAACATAATCTAAGGCATCATAGCTTACACAACAGAGAGTCAGCCTTAGCTGGCACTACCTAAGGCATCTTAACTTACATAACAGAAGGGCAGCTTAATCTAACACAACCTAAGGCATCATAGCACATATTCTGTAATTTAATTAAGCGGCAACTCGATACCTGGGTGTGCATAATGTGTATTCATAATGAACATATGTGTGCTTTATTTTAGTACCCTCTTTTAGCTTTATTCAGAATCATTTGTATGAGATCTGCATTATCTCATGTGTGTGGGTGTATTTCTTTGTGTGCATATTCAGTAATCTTCTTTTATTTACCTAATATTGAATGGTCTCAATAGGCTTATAAACCACATAAGCGTTTATTTAAAGTGTGGTTTAAAAGAGTAAAGTTCAAGATTTGTATAGTTTTTTTTTAAATAATATCCCTACTAAGGTTATGTAAAACTGCTACCTTTGTACCTTCATTATGTGCATAGTTGCATTTTTGTATTTAATAATTTGTGTCTATTCTAAAATCATAAGAGAAGTTTTAAAAGCTTCCTAGTAGTCTTGACAAATCGGATACGTAAAAAATATTCTATACAATATGTGTCATAATGCCTTAGGATATTTTAGGTTAAGCTGCCTTAGGTAGTGCTAGGTTAAGCTGCCTTGCTGTTGTATAAGCTACGATGTCTTATGTTATGTTAGTTTAAGCTGCCATAGGTAAGGTTAGGTTAAGCTGCCTTTTGTTAGGTTAGTATAATTTGCCCTTCTTTTGTGTAAGCTATGATGCCTTAGGATAAGTTAGCTTAATTTGCCTTCCCGACATCTCATTTTTCATGTACTTTTCGGTTTTTTTTGCGCCATATTGGATCCGCCATGTCGGTATTGAATAAAATTACGTTGGTTACTCTAATTATTACATCAATATTACATTTTATTTCAGTTTTGAAGTTCAGTTAACTTAATTCCTTTTAGAAATCATCATTTACTTGTATTTGGTCCTGAATTTTTTGTTTCTAGACGCCATATTGAGCCGCCATCTTATTTTTTTCTAAAGGGTTATGTTGCATTTGAAATCTTACGTTTTAACGAAGATATTGACACCCTTGAATTTTTTTTTCGTTCAATTTATTTTTGGGTATGGGGATTGCCCCGTTGACGCAAAATGTCTCAATAATATATATATATATATATATATATATATATATATATATATATATATATGTATATATATATATATATATATATATATATATATATATATATATATATATATATATGTATATATATATATATATATATATATATATATATATATATATATATATATATGTATATATATATATATATATATATATATATATATATATATATATATATATATATATATATATATATATATATACAGTCCCTGGCCAAATTATTAGACGCACTGCAAGATTTCATGTAAAATATTAATTACCGAGTGATATTGTACCGTTTTATTATTTTAAATTGATTTGTTTTTTATTTTTATATTATCCAATCAATTACCTATTTATTTGACATAAATAAAACAGCATTAATTTAGAAAGGCATAAGTTTAATAAGTTTTAAAGAAAAGTGAAATTAATGTTAGTAAAAGTCAATATTTAGTTGAGCCACCTTTAGCCGCTATCAAAGCTTTAATTCTGCGCGGCATGCTATCAATGCAAGATTGTACTGTCTCCTGCATTTGAGGATGATGATTCCACACATGAATAATCTTTTCTAGGAGCTGGGTTTTGTTGATAATCACATCTTTAGCCACTTCTCTTTTCATCAGCTCCCACACATTTTCAATGGGGTTCATATCAGGGCTATTACCCTTCCAATCCAACAGAGGGATATTTTTTTCTGCCAAAGAAGCTTTAACAGACCGAGCAGTGTGGCAGGGAGCTCCATCTTGCATGAAAGTGAATGGTTCCCCATTTGGAAACCATTCTCTGAGCTGCGGAATCAACCGATTTTGTAATACTTCTTTGTACTGATCTTGCCTCATTATTCCTTTGACGACGTACAGACGTCCAGTGCCCTTGCCGCTGATGACTGACCAAATCATCACTTTGGTGGGATGTTTAACCGTCGGGACGACACAATCAGGATGAAACTTTTCTCCATGACGACGACGCACATACTGAGCTTTATTCTGCAAAATTTCGAATGTGCTTTCGTCACTGAAGCAGACCTGTCAAAAATAGGAAAAATATATAAACTTCCATGTTTATTTGCTTTATTTAACTGAAAATGATAATAATGTATCAATTATTGATTAAATTGCTGTATCTTACCGATCTCCAGAAGTCCACATCTTTGTCTTGCCATTGTTTGGCCCACTTCAGGCGCTTTGCTTTCATTGCAGCTGTTAACTTGGGCTTCCTGGCGGGGCGACAGGCCTTAAAATCTAATTCTTTCAATTTTCTTCGAACAGTGCGCTCAGAAGCATTTACGCTAGCATCCTGGAGTTGTGATTTTATTACCTTTGTGGTAGCAAATCTGTTTTCTACACAAATTTTCTTCAAACATCTCTCTGACCGTGGAGTGAAAATTGGTTTTCTCCCGCATCTTTTCTTTCTTTTCGGGCTTAATTCCTTCCCTGACTCAATTTTCTTTTTTATGCGTCGTACACTAGCTTCAGAAACCTCCAATCTTCGCGATATTTCTCGGTTTGTAAATGTTTTCGCAATCACAAGGGCCTTCACTTCAGCTTTTTTACGTGGTGAAAGATCGCCTTTTCTACCCATAATGAAAATAGTCCAATTACTTTTTTAAAACACTGCATACAAAATAAACTAATAACTGAGTAGTATAAAACTGTTAAACAAACAATCACAGTCCATAAAGCCACAGAGACACGTCCGTACCTGACTCGATTCCGATCGCGACTGATACAGGTTTGTACTTGTTTACGTTCATGTATCACTTTGTCAACACAGTGTTGCCATATGTTAAAAATAAATACAAATATGTAGTCTACAACAATTCTTTTAAATAAAAATCAATAATATTGTAGTTTAAATATACCATTATTGCATAAAAACTCTTAAGAAACATAAAATTACTAAAAAAAAATACAGTGCGTCTAATAATTTGGCCAGTGACTGTATATATATATATATATATATATATATATATATATATATATATATATATATATATATATATTATATATTTTTGTGTGGAAACATTTGAAATTATACTGTATCAGAGAGATTTTTTTTGTAAAAGCTCTCCCCGCACGGTCATCTACATTTTGATTGGACTTAAGTTTTTAAAGTTCTATGAAATTGTTCATGAAATTGTTCTTTTTTGTGAAAAATCTTCCCTGTCCCCATTCGTCGACTTATAAATTGAGTTTAATTTTTCAAAGTTCTTTTGACTGAAAGAAAGGAAAAGGTTTTTTTTTTTGTGATAAATCATTTCCCGTCGATCATCGATTTTGAGTTTACTTCACTGGAAAGAGTTTAAGCTTGTAAAATTCCAGTACAAGAGAGTTTTTTTTCCTTTACGATTCCCCGCTCTTTAAACTTGAATCCACTGTTAATATATACGCTTATATTTAAAAATTGGACAATGTATGTTAAGAACAGTATAAGCTTTGACTTTTTTTCTGTGGAGAAGTAAATGCTACGAAACTCAGAACACAGAACACACAACTTTCTAACTTAATTGCTGTATTTGATGAGCTTCTAATAACTATATTTTATATACTGTTCAATGAAAATATTAGCTGGTAGTCCTCATCTAAATTCATAGCTTTTTTATGACCCAACTGCTAAAAATTAGAAAAATAACTAGCTAACTTTCAGGTTGATGTGTGAATTTAACATACGTTTTAGTGATTATTATAATTTGTAGTCACTAATGACATCGTTGCTTATACATTATGAAAATTCCTCTCTTATAGTGGAACTTGAAAGGTTCAATCCTGAATATAATAAAAAAAGCTACCTCTAGGGGTGAGTAATTTATTTTAAACCAATTAGGACGAGCGCATATGCCCCCTTGTTGACTCTCTAGAGTAACTTTTTAGAGAGTTTATTTCGAGTAAATAAATAATTTGTTGAAATTATCTTTAAATAAAAAGACATAAGTCTAAAAATTTAATTTTTATATGTCTTGTCTTAAACATTTTTTTTCTGTTGAGGGCTATGAAAAATGCAACGTTATCGCATATTTGATATTCAGAGATTTTTACATAAACATGTTTCTCTTTTGCCTCACTAAAAATTCCTGTGGGTACATGTGTTAATATTAAGTTAAAGGGAGCCCGAAATCCTAGTTATGGGCAGCTAATTTATAAGCACAGGAGCATAGAAAAATTGAATATCAAGCGGCTACAAGATTTTAATACAGAAGAAATCAGACGTTGCAGCGCATGGTTTCTTGTTAAGAAACATTTACCAACACAATACTAATTATTCGCTACTAATAAATAATCAGTACTATCGTAAAGGAGAATGTCGAAAAAAGACGATTTTTGGTCTAAAGATGTAACCTTAAAATCACTTACTTGGAAATAGCAGTCGTTAGTCCAGGAAGCCAAGGGAACATGACGAAATCGTTGCACTTTCTGAAGAAATCGTATAATAAATAGTCTTGTCTTATACCTGGAATTTTAATAGTATATCTTTGTATATTTTGAAATACTGACACTGATTTTGGTACACATACCGACCCATACGTAACATTTTTATCCTAACGTCAAAAAACACCTCAAAAATTAAAAAAAAAAACTTGAAAATAGGTAAAACAGGTCTTGTAACTATAACACTAATATTACATTCGTTCTGTATTTTGACCTGTTGAAACCAATTACAATATTCATACCAATCCATCACGTAACTTTTTTTTCTAACCTCAAAATATACCTCAAAAATGGAAAAAAAAGAAAAAATAGGTAAATGAGCTCTTTTATGTGTAACAACAATATTGTAACTTATCCCTCTTATATTCTAACATACTGAAACCGATTATTATATCCTTATCGTCGAATATTTTTTATATTTGTTCATATTTTCAAGTTTTTTGAATACGATTCTTCAGAAAATGCAACGATTTCGTCATGTTCACGCAGCTTCCTGGACTAACGGCTGCTATTTCCAAGTAAGTCTAAGTACACATAACTCAAAACTATTTGATTTTTAGGTTACATCTTTGAATCAAAAATTGCCTTTTATCGACATTCTCCTTTGTTATTGCTACGGATAACCTACTGTAGTAATTTTCTTGTCACTGATCTCTTACTCCGTTCCTTACTAAAAAGTTATTTTCGTAACCTCTGTGCTGATGGGAAATTCTGGCACTTCCTATGTATTACAAATAGTAATTTTAGGAAATTTATTATTAACTGTCGTTAATATTTTATTTACATTACAAAACTTACGAAATGGCGTTTAAATAATAATAGTGACCTATTAAATTCTAGACAGTTCATTTTTATTTTCATAACTAAAATCTTGTCATCAGCTGATTTTGGCGCCGTCTAAGTATTCTAATAATAGTACTAATATTTCTGTCTTTATTGTGTACATGTCAAAAAATATAGGAAATTGATCTCGCTATTAAAATTGTGTATTTGGGTTTTAAGTTTCAAAACAGCCATAAAAAATAATACGGGATATTTAAACTTTTATTATATAATGGTGCTAGTAAGTAGACCTGATTTTGATTTTGAACCCAAATGAGACTTATGGGGAATCCTCAAAACCCTGGACGGCCTCTAGCACATTTTCTTTAACAATTAGATTAATAAATAATAATGTTATTGACAAATGATTGTAACTTAAACATACACACTTAATGCCATCTATATTTGTTTGTCCACAAATATATGATTTGTACTTTGACACAGTTTTGGTCATATTGTGAATTACCAGAATATCAGAATCTATCTGTGTACAAAAAACAATTCCTTCGATATCTTTTCTGCTATATATACTAATAAATAAACTTTCATTTCCTTGTACTCCCCTAAGAGTGATGTAAAATATGGTGTATCTAAATATGCATGAAAATAAAAACATACCACTATGGTTAACATTAGTAAGATTCTTTCATATTTTTGTGTATGATTTGACTTGCTGACAACATTCTAAATAAAACTATGCTACAGAATAAGTATTTGTTGCTTCTATTTTGGATTTTATAGATTTGTTGCCTTTGTTTATCTCCGTCGGCATCAAATTCTAAAGGTTAAATAGCATTCTATAACGTAAAAGGTCAACGTTGAAACAAAAATTAAACTCTGCATAGACATTTTTGTATCCCAATACCAAGTATTGTTCTCAAATTCATATGAGCGATGCAGCGAACAAAGGTTTTCAATAAATCACTCGTTTTATCTAATCTCGATTTTAAGCTACATAGGACATAATATAACGATGATCTATGTGTTTGTAAAATATAGCAATATAATAATTAAATTATAAAATGTAAATAACTAGCAGTCAAAACTCAAAAATGATGTAAAAATGGTTGTTGGTGGGAGGCCGCTCGAGCCATATAAGACAGCGCTTTACTGCATTAAGGAAGGGCCGAATATCAGAAGTAATGTTATAGGGACTGATATCCGACTTCGACGAAAAACTGCCGATGGCATATTGTTGGTAGGAAATCAGGGAGATAGTACCATTCTTGAGTAAGATGCAGATCTGAAGTTGGACTGAAAGGATCATTTGGCATCACCGACGCACATATTACGCTACAATTTCATGAAGATGAGCATACATAGTTGACTATTTCTCATCGAGGTTCGTGGCCAGCGAGAAATAAAAAAATATGACAGTAAATACATCTGCGACTATGTGATTTAGATCCCATGTTAACCTGTCGGTCTTGTTTAGTTTGGCATTATCCAAATGTTTAGCAAAAAAATCTCTCTGCTTGGTTTGGCTATAAGTCGTCTCACCTAAAACCACTATTACTAATACTACAAAAGATTGAAGATGGAGACAGTTTCCTACTCGTTCTCGAATATAGCACATATTTAAAGTAGGATTTAATAGATCGAGGAAAAGAACATAGTTCGCCGTAATGCCATGAAGACCCTCATGGGTAGTAGGCTGGCTCCTACAATAAGACCGTAAAACAACAGGCTGAGAGTACCATTTTCCATTCCTGGGGTTCGGATCCAACTTTAAATCGTAGGTCCGATTTCGCTGACGTTACTCGAGCTTGACAAATAAGAGCGCTCTGGTCTATTTATTTGTCTGTAAGCTTCTCCAAATCATGCTCCGCCATAACGGGAAGCTAATTATTAAGTATATGACATCAAATTCAATTTTTTTTAATTCTTTGTCATTTCAAATTTACATTTCTAACCTTAACTTACTCTTACTAAATGGATTTTAGAAAATACAAACTAATATAAGTAGTTTCATTTGTTGGGATCCGTTTTTCGACAAGATCTGCTTGTACGCCTTTAGGGTAATATCCATGTTTAAATAATCATTTCGGAAAACTCTGTGTGATCATTTTTTACTAGTACTGTAATTATGTAGTTTCAATAGTCGAAGAAAATTTAATATGTAAAGTACTAGTGATTTAAAAAATATAAAGAATACAGGAAATAGATTTTCGCTTGCACCCGTGGCTTTTAAAATAATTTTTTGGAGAAAAAAATGAAATTACAAGTCTGCGTCTGATTAGTTTGTGCTATTCATAAAGCCTCACTCACACTGCGTCTGATTAGTTTGTGTTATTCACAAAGCCTCACTCACCGCTGTCATTCAACTTATTATAATAATACTGATACCAATTGTGACAAAAAAATAAACATTTCCCAGTTTTATATATGATGATTATTTTCAGTTCGTTTTGTGCACTAAAATAACAATAACTTTACCAACCTTAAAACTCCCACACTGTTAGATAAACAAAAAATTAAACATATTTTAATACTCCTTTTGTTATCTATTCAATGAAAGATTAAACAAGAAATGTTTTTTTACTGTAGGCTGAAGTGCTCTCTCCACATTTCACCTATTAGTTTTACAGAGTATTTTTAAGTTGATGCTTTATTTTTACTTGACTGAATATATACTCACAAGATAGAGTCATTTTGCTGAATAGAGTGTATAAACTAACAAGAAAAAAGCGACCTGAAAATTATATAAAATGGTACTTAGTGTGACCGAAAGACAATAGAAAGATTTTGCAACGCTTATTTTTCAAATGCCTTTTTCCTTATCGTTATCTTAGGCATGCGCAATATCAACGCGAAGAAATTGTAAGGTTAGGTTAGTATTCATCTTCTATAAACTTTTTTTCATTCTTTCAAGGTTAAACATACCGGTAATTACTATTTGATTGGTTAACACAAGTTTTTAAATTAAAATAGTATCTAGCAGGTTTCTATTACTTTCTTCAATATTTCCAAGATAATACAAATGGACGATAAATAAAATTTCATTTTAAATTAGCACTACACACACTGTAATAACATTGTACCATAGATTGCAAAATCCCAACATAATCTGAACACTAATTAACTGTTGTCAGTGTTATTCGGAAAAAAAGATTATCATTTCAATTTGACTGTATTTTCTTAGTGGTTTGTATACCTAAGTAGGAAAACAAAACAAGCAATACCATAATAGCGATAAGAATAACGAACTTCAAATAACCTCTTTTAAGTACCTAAGTAAGAGAAATCATTATCCTTACTAAAGGATTCTCTTATTTTGTTTTAATCCTGCGCAAGCTCTGTATGGTGGCCGCATGCTTCAAATAACGATAACAGCCGAGTCCTTTAATTTCTTCCCTCGACTACTGCGCAAGCTTCAAACGGTGTGCGCATGCACTGGCCTACGAAGATAAGCGTTGCAAAATCTCTCTATTACTTTTTACCGTATATCGGCACCACCTCGACACCACGATAACACGTCTTATTTACGAACTTATATACAGAATTACTCGTTTTCTTTCCGCAGGCGTACAACTACACATAAGCGCAAATTGATCAGGACCAATGTGGTGTCAATCATACCCTCTACATTTTTTTTTAAGTGAACTTATTTCAATAAGTATCATAAACAAATAAAAGCAATTCCCTAACTTAAAAAATATCCTGTATTTTGCGAATTAAAAAGTAGGATTTTCTTTGTCATGAATAAATGTGCGCATTATAGTCCAGTAAATAAGAATTTTAAATGCTCATTCATAGTCGAGTCCCGAATTTTTGATCGAAAATTAGTTTTAATACGTAGATTAAGTATCCATAGTCAAAAATTGGAAATTGAATGGAAGGGGTTGTAAACAAAAAAAAAAATAAAAAATACCCCAAAAACTACTTTTTTGCAAATTTCTCAGAAAATGTAAAAATACAAAAAATAACTATTCACGTATTTGCGATATAAAACGGGATATTTGCAATTGATAATTGTTATTTGACGTAAAGCTGGCTAAAAAATACCTGAATCTGAAAAAATTCATAAAAAATAGAAAAAAATCATTATTTGTAAACAGTGTTTTTTAATCGTATCTATTTAATGTAACTAATTTTTTCAGAGATTTTTTTATTAACTTTTTGAAAAAATGTAAACAATTATATTTTTTTATTGTTTCAATTGAAAAAAATATGTGTTTTATTACATTCTTTGAAGTTATATTTGCATATAGACGTCGGTATAAGACAAAAAACATTTTTTTTTCAATTTTAAAAAATAAATTTAAAAAATATAAATGTTTATAACTTTTCAAAAAGTTAAAAAAAAAAATTCTCTGAAAAAATTAGTTACGTTAAACAAATACGATAAAAAAAAATGTTCAAAAATATATATTTTTTATGAATTTTTTTCAGATTCGGCTATTTTTTAGTTAGTAGTGCCTTAAATAACAACTTTTAATTGCAAATATCTCGTTTCATATCGCAAATACGTGAAAAGTGATTCACAACGATTTTGTAGATAATTGTATTATCTATCAATTTTGCGAAAAAAAAAGTGGTTTTTGGTATAGTTTTTATTTTTTTTTTACAATCTCTTCCATTCAATTTCCAATGTTTTACTATGGATCTACATATTAAAACTAATTTTTGATCAAAAATTCAGGCTTCAACTAGGAATGAACATTTAAAATTCCTATTTACTGGACTATTATGTAAAGATTTCTAAATGACCGAGCTCGGGGTTACCTTTTAATTATTTTGAAACATTTATAAAAAGATAAGGTTTATGATAACGTAAATGACTCTTTTTTTTTCTTAATTCGACAATTATGCTAATATTGAATAAAACAAGGAAAATTGTGTATTGTTTAGACTTCATGATATTAAATATGAAAACTTTTTAGAAGTGCACTGCTAAATTCCTACCAATTATTAATTTCCCACGCTGCTATAAGCCTGTCCCTACAGTCTCTACACCCGGTAAAATAGAAATCATTCCAAACATTTTAGTTTTTAAATATATTATATATTATACATGTATGTATACTATGTTTGGTTAAATTGTTGAAAATAGTAGTTTTTTTCTACGAGAGATTTATATATAATACGTCATACATAAGAAACACAAACACCAGAAAAGTCGTGTATTTACGTACATATGACAGTGAAGATGGTATCAGAGATTTTTTATACACTGGCAGATCTAGGTCGATTTAATTCACGACATGATTAAAGGTAAAACAATTAAAGGCTCTAAAGAAATTCTAGAAGATTGTTAGAAAAAGCATGTACCTTTTCCACGACTGTATGCATCAAATATAAATTAAAACGTACTTAACTAGCCTATCTTTCATTACAAAAATAAAATGGATTTCAAGCGTCGTTTCATAACTACTGATGAAAGTTGGATCCACCACTATACATCAGAGCGAAAAGAACAGTCGAAATAATGGATTGAAGCCGGTGGAAGAGCACCGAAGAAGGTTCCAACAAAGGCGGTTGGTTAATCGATTATCTTTAGACAGGTAAAACAATTAACTCTGAATATTATTGTAATCTTTTGGATCAGTTAAATGCAAAAATTTGTGAGAAAAGACCTGCTTTAAAGAAGAAAAGGATCATTTTTCATCAAGACAATGCACGTGTTCACACAAGTGTTTTCACGATGGCAAAATTCAACGAATTAAACTACGAATTGCTTGAACATTCAGCATATTCACCAGATTTGGCTCCTTCTGACTATTATATGTTTCCAAACATGAAACAATTTCTGACTGGAAAGCATTTGATATCAAATGACGAAGGGATTGCAGCCGTGGATGTATATTTTGCAGACCTTCCGAAATCACATTTTAATGATGGCATTGAATTATTGAAAAAACGTTGGAATAAATGTATTAAAGTTTTAGGGGATTATATTGAAAAATAAAACATATTTCACATTAAAAAAAATCTTTCATTGTTAGGCCCAGAACTTTTCAGACCGCCCACGTATTTGTTAATTTTAATAGCAGGTTATATGTGTAAAAATATTTAGCTGTCTGTTATAAACATAATTTCAGTGATTTTCTTCTCTTTTAGCCAAAACCATGTACGATAATTTTACTGCATTAGGTTACAATTTTAATATCATTGCGAAAGTTGGTGAACCATTGAGTATTTTAAATTTTAGAAGTCTGACAATAGTTACATTCAACCAAAGTGTTACTTAAATCCTTGTAAACAACATGTGTATTTAATAAATTCTCTGTTAGCATAATATTTCTGATTCGTCTGAAGTGCACTGAATGTAAAAACGAATTTTTAAACAATTTTACTGCGTCTGATTGCCTAACAAACTATTTATGGAACAAATTTTAAACGGCGTTATAAAATGTCCCCTCTGTTCATGTTTCATGATAGTATATTTGTTGTTTTAAGATATTTCCATAAAATATGGCATACTAATAAAAGTTTCGGTAGTAAATCGGGCTAAAATTAAACTTTAAAATAATATATTTTAAAGTAAAATGTAATAAGCAAACTCTAATGTAAGACTTATAAAGAAACTACGGAGAATGGCAGACATAAAAAATCAACTTAAAATGACCAAGATTAGGCATTCCAGTTTAGATTTAGCAGATCCAGAAATTAAGAAGAAACACGATGTTTTATCAAAAGCAAGATACAAATTATTGACTATTAGTGATGTTTTAAAGCATCGAAAAGCTGACGAAAATAAACTCCCTAAAAGTATGACGCAATGCACTTTTGATTACCTTTTTAAGCATTCTCAAAAAGATAACAGCGATGTATATCAAAATAAGGGTAAGAGTTTACACTAAATTGAAAATGATAATATGATCAAATAGTTTGTATTAGTATCATTCCTGCATATTGTACAACTGAAAATGAACTAATTTATTTATTTTATAACAACAGGAAGTCATCATTATTAAATAATGTGTTTTGATATCAGCAATTATTAAATAATTCCATTTCTGCTTCTTTTTTTTTACTTTTTCCCCATGTGGGCTTTATATTTTAGTTTAGGTTAGTCCCATATAGACTTAATTTGTTTGTTCTACTTGTTGGAATATGTTATTGGAAAAAAAATATTTTGCATTATATATCGCATGTAACCAGAAAGTTTTCGAATTCGATTATTAAGTCGCTCTATTTCCAGAAGCTCCCCTTACCCCCTTGTGAATCATAATTGACTCTGAGAAAATTTGTGTTCATTTATAGTGAGATTATTCATATTGAACTTTCTCTATTAAAAATAATTGGAAGATGCCAGGAAGAAGTGCCAATTTGGAGATTACAGGCTTATATTTTTAATTTAATTTTAACAGCCAAAAAACGGTCTACTCCAGTTCTTGAAGATGCTTTGTTTTTCATTTTCAAAACCTCAAATTGTCGAATAGCCTGTAATTGTATGTAATTGATCTTCTCTTCTTCTTGTCAACTCAAATTTGTTCATCCCTGGACGTAAGTCTCCCGATCTTTTGCCACCATTTACCACTGCTTGTGTGCTATTACTCTTATATCATCGACCCATCGTTTCTGTGGTCGTCCCACGTCTTTTCCTGTTTCTCTGGGTCTCCATACAGAGACCCCGATATCAGTATTATCGCCTTTCTTAAAGAGAAGTATAACCTCCGAATTACAACATTTTGTTGGAATATTTCCCTCATAGCGACATTTATTTAGTAGGACTTTTGAAGCATCTTTCAGAGATATACCGCCCAATTTCAGCATTTCCCCAGCGTAGTTTTCTCCAGGGCATCTATTGTTTTTCGTCTGCTTCAGTGCAGCTTGTATTTCCTCCTATATGATATCCGGGAGTTCTTTAGATCCTACGTGCATAATATTTAGGTTTTCTTGTCGTCTATCTGACTGGGATGTGTATAATCTTGTGTAGAAGACTTCAATAGCTCCAGTTATATCATTATTATTATTTATTATTATATTGTTTTCACCTCACAGTTTTGTAATTTTTATTTTTCCCTTAGATAGTCGTGAACGTAGTGCTTTAATTTTACAGTTATCTTCTATGATTTCCTCTGTGATGTTTATATTGTAGTTTCTTTTATCTTTTCAGATCTCCTTTTACACTAATTTATTTAATTTTTTAAAACTTGTCGATATTTATCTGTTATATTTCTTCTAGTAGTTTTAATGTCCCAGGATTTAACTTCGGATTTTTTTGAAGTTTTATTCGCGTATATATTTTCGTGGTCGATGTTCTTATTGAGATTGTGATTTTAGCTGTAATTTCGTCTATATTCATTCGTGGATATGTGTTCGTTGTCAATCTTCGTTTAAGTTCATTTTGGTATTCCTCTTCTTTTTGTTTCAAAATTTCTCCTGTTGGGAAGCGTTTTTTGAAGAGTTTGTTTTTTTCAGTTTTGGTGTTTATAGTTGTTTTTGTCCTTACCAGCCAGTGATCGCTGCCGGTAAAAACACTGGTTTAAGACAGACACATCTCTACATATATTTCGAAAATTATCATCGTACATAATCAATTTCATTCTTTGTTTCACCAGGTCCATTTACGTTGTTTTTTTTTTCTTAAATAATGTATTGAGGTAGTACAGTTTTTCCTTGTTGAGATAGTTCATTAGGGTCTCTCCTCTGTTATTTCTATCGCCCAGTCCAAAATGTGCAACACATTTTTTATCCCCTTGTTTTCGTTCTCTAATTTTGGCGTTAAAATCATCTGTAATTATTATGAAATATGCTTTCGCTTGTTGCCTTGCTTTATGTAGCTTTTCGTAGAATTTTTCAATTTCCTCTTGGTCTGCTTTGCTTATTGGGGCATATATATGAATAATTTGCAGCCTGTATCTCTTGCTTAATGCGATCAAGATATAGATAACTCTATTGGATACAGCACTGTATTTCAAGATGGTATGTTTGAATTTTTTATTGATCATAGTGGCCACTGGTGTGATCTTTATCTTTTTATTTTGATACAGTGTGTGGCCTGATTTCAACTGTAATTACCTTTAAATCTAGTTTAGTACTGTTTTTTAAACAAAAAAATAGTTACTTTGTATAAATTGTGTTTTTATTATGAAGTAACGACTGTTGAAAGGGAAAAAGTAGAAGGGTAAGAACCAGAATGATTTGAAAACAGTAAGAGTATAACAAAATTGTAAATTTTGCAAACCGTAAAATCCTGTTAGTATAAAATAAATAAGAGTTCATGAAAATAACATGGCCGGTAAGAATCTTACTGTAACGCTCCCATAAGAAAAACTTTAGATGGTGTTCTAAAAATACGGTCATGTTTTGAGTTCGTTTGATTCTTGTTTGCTCTAAGTTAGTGTCATGAGTCTACTGTTGGCTTTTTGATACTATTTTTCTTTTGTTGGTGAGAAAAACTTAAAATAAGATTACCGTTTAAAAAGGAAAACAGATGAAATCCTAGAGTTTTCTTATGAGAATTATTAGGTTAAATGTTTCTTACGAAGATACATTACATTAGCGAGGAAATGTTCGAAGTGACAACAAAAGTATTTTTTTGCAAATATTTTGGCCGAGTGATTGATTCGGTTTTATACTACAGATTTTATTCATGATTTGATGATATAGCAACAGTTAGTTAGTCATTGTACATATTCTATAATTAATTTTTAAACTAATAAACTAATTTGCTATTTTTTTTTTCCCCTTAAGGAGTACTAGTGTAATTTAATAGGAAATAGATACGTAGTTTTCCTCGAACAAAGACAAAATGGGAATTGCTAGAGTTTTATACAAACTGCATGCATATTATCGTAAAACCAGTACAGTAAAATTTCGGAATTTAAACTTACATCACAAAGCTGCAAAGACAAAACTACGTTTTTCAAAACTTTATGACTTTCTCTCAGTTACAAATAATGTTGGAAAATGTTACATACGTTTTTTTAAACTGTGTTTTTTTAGCTATTAAACAAGATTTATAATGAAAATATATTTGTACTTTGTATCGTGTTTGTTAATTTTTGTTTGTAAATTTCTGTTTCTTATAAGAATAGTTAACTATACAAAAAAATTATTTACGAACCATAAATTGCTATTTGTTCATCCAGCCCTATAAATATGGAACAAAATACGTTTAATAAATCACAGTTTTCATGTATCAAAAAATTTCGTCGGCTAGTGCTGAAAACTGGACTTTTCTAAACAATCAGACTAATTTCGAAATTAGTTGAAGACAAATTATTTATTTTTTTCTTTTACACATGTCAAGCGATTCTCCTAAGAAAAAAAAATAACCGGTCAAGTGCAAGTTGAACTTGCGCACTTGGTGTTCCGTACGTTGATTGCTTTTAAAATAAAAAATTTTGTTACAGAGGTATAAAATCATCAGTGACTTCACAAAACACGCCCCAAATGAGTTTTCAACAAAGTTTGTTTCCAATCTTTACTGAAATCTGATGACCTCGAAATTTTTTTTTTTTTTTTAAATACCAGATAAATTATTAAAGGTAATGTACTCGTGATAATTTTCGTTCAATCTACACCCCGTGGAGAATATTCCAGAATTTTTTCAAAATTTTTTGATCAGTACTTTTCGAGATAAGGCGGGGGGGCAGCGATTTTTTGCGATTTTTTAAAAATAATACAAAGAAAAGTGCGCGCAAGTATTACATTATATATATATATATATATATATATATATATATATATATATATTTTACTCATGTTTTCACAAGCTTTCATTTGACACCACACTCGATGACCTAGTAAAATTTTTTTTTTTCACTTCCGATTTCACTCCCCAAAACTAACCCCTTAAGTCAAAATTTAACTCTCAAAACTACATGGCTCTGACGAAGTCATCAATTCCTATATTATTACCAAATTTCAACTTTCTATGTCAAGTAGTTTCGGAGAAAATCGGGTGTGACAGACAGACAGACACCGAAGTGATCTTATAAGTGTTCCACACGAAACACTAAAAACAAGAAGTGATAACAAACACATTTCATTTATTCATTAGAATAACTTAATTCTAATGACTAGGTGAAATCTGGTGGTGCATTTATCTATTTCTGTTAAGTTTTTGTTTTGAACTTTAGACAAATAATTTACCAAAACACAATATATGACTCTCCAAATATTTATTATTTTTTAGTGTTCCGTATGGAACACTTATGGGATCACTTCAGTATCTGTCTATCCGTCTGTCACACCCGATTTTTTCCGAAACTATTTGACGTATAAAGTTGAAATTTGGCATAAATATAGGAACTGATGACCTCATCAGAGCCATCTAGGTTTGAAAATTCAATTTTGACTTAAAGGGTCCGTTTTGGGGGGTGAAAAGAAATTCCCAGGTCGTCGAGTGGACGTCAAATGAAAGCTTGTGAAAACACGAGTTCAAAAATATATATGATGTAATACTTTACTTACACTTTTCTTTGTATTATTTTAAAAAAAAGGTCTTGGAACTAAAAGCTACTGCTTTAAGCATTTTATTTGTTTATATTTAAACAAATATTTCGGTTCTAAACTTTTACTACAATGATGTCTCGCTTTTTATATTCCTGGTATTCTTATATATTTTTGATAATTATTGAAATGAAGATGAATGTGTGTGACTTTCATACTTCATACTTTAATACTTCAGCAATCACGGTACGGACCACTAATTGCGCAAGTCCGACTGGCACTTGGCCGTTTTTTTTTTAATTAATGCTAACGAAACCATAGTTTATTAAACATCTTTTGATTTATGTTTGTAATTCTAATGTAATTTTCTTTAAACTGAAGCTAGTCACCAGTTTTGATTATAATAACAGCTCAGATGGCGTTGACTTTCAAGATTTTGTTTCTCAAAAAAATCTTTAAAATTTTTGAGAATTGGAACACTTTCTTCATCAACTGATGGAGCAATATCAATTTACATTTTTAAGGAAACCTCTACATAAGTTTTTATATTTGTATACTTATTATATTTTATGTACATTACTCCTACCTAAATTATTATAAACATTATTAACTGACATTTTTACACATATTTTTAAAGGATTTATCGTTTAAAGGAGTTCAATAGGGTTATTTCTATTGCTTTTTGATTATTTAGCGTTTTTTGTTCCATAAAATATAAAACCATGATATATTTTCTTTTATTTTTGATTGTTCTTATTCAGCTCAGTATCTTAAAAAGAAAAAGTAAATTTTTTGCGTGTAAGCTTTAAGTTAAAAGTCGACTACGATTTTTTCACTAGAATACATATAGAAAAGTTAGGCTCAGCAGTTTTTATTTATTTTTTGTGCCGCTTTTAATTAACACTTTTAACTTTACAAAATGAAACATTTTCAATTATCGCATTTTAGTACGTATAAAACTCAATTTCACCTGTAGACAAATATATAGCGCATCTAACTATTATTTCCTTAAGGAGTAATTAGCTACTTGAATATTTTTTACTCCATAAAAAAATATATACATCTTAGTTCACATAATTTATAAAGCTTTGCCCTGATTCATCGGTTTGTCTCGATTTCCCCATCCTACCAGTATACCAAAAAAAGACCAATTGTAAATGGGACCCCCATAAATTATATAGTTGGAGAGCTCAAAAGTGGTGGCCGAAGATTAATAATATCACCCAAAGCTAGCTCATTCAAAGTGGCAGGGACAAATTAGATAGGGCTATCCAAATATTATGAAGACCGTTAAATGTGTTAATTTTTATAGAAATAGACTATAGACAATTTGATGTTTTTATTTAGCAAAGTTTACCCAAATATTAATTGGTATATTGTATTCCTTGGGTAAACTCTCCTTACCGCTCAAAATCACTCTCTCACTATTGGTATTATCACTTTTGTTCGAATTTTTTTTTATGGGTCTTGCACAGGTGCTGCAGGGAGGTCCCTAAAGCACTACAGGAGCGACACGTGTGTGGAAAAGTGATTCACGCACGATGTTCTTGAATCGCTGCAAATTGTACTCGGTGAGAAACACAGTCCTGGGCAAATCATTCCAAAGGCATGATGTTCTCCATATAAAAGACTGCAGCGTTGTACGAGGAGTAACAAGCTGAACCTCATACGGATGCGAAGTATCAGCGCGACGTGTATTTCTAACATGCACCGCTCTGGGAGGAATTAAACGGGCCACATTCAACGAACACTTTCCATGGAAATACTTGTAGAATAGGCTCAAGTCGCCAACCGTTCTTCGATGTTCCAGCGAATAAAGGCTGCCGGTCAGTTCTGGGTCTCCAATCAGACGAACAGCTCTTCTCTGAATAGAATCCAACAAATGCAGGGTATGTTTGGGAGCGGAGCCCCAAACATGGGAGCAGTATTCCATAGTTGGTCTAATTCTATCAGGTCGAGCCCTATCAGTTATTTAGGGCTTTATCGTTCTTAGGTCTTCAACGCACTTTTTCCATTGTCGATGGACGCTATTGCGTATTAGTTTCGTTATGATTCTAAATTTAGTTTGTTATATATTGAATGGATTTCCACGTATGCCTTACTAAGTTAAAGTAGCTGTAGATTATGCAACTTAATAATAGCTGTAGATTATGCAACTTATAAATATGGGAGAGTCTGAATTTTTTTTATGTGCCTCAAATAAATGCTTTCAAGTGAGGTTTGAACAGTTTTATAATATATTCGACCTCCACAATCACAGACGAGTAACACTTTTGGAAGGATATATTGGATGGTTATGTTAGACGTCATAAATTGTTATTAAGAATTTTATTATATTATGCTTAGCAATTTCATAAATTTAGTATTCTCATTAGAGCATTTAATTTAGTATTCTTTAGCATTCTTCATTAGAGCATTTATTTAGTATTCTGCATCAGAGCATATCTTTTTCTTTTGAACCAATAAAATCCTTTTCCGTTTTGTCATTTTCCGGAATTCGAAATATGTTTATTTTAAAAAATTATTTACAATTTCAAGTAAGTTTCTCCCAATTTTCCAGATAGTACAAGACGTTGTCCATTACTGTGTTTCTCTTGCTGAATATTTAACAAACATGAATATTAGAATCAAATTCAATATTTCCAATGAAGCATTTATATCATGATTGTTATATCATCTAGGTAAATTATTGGTTATTGGTTTGTATTCAGAAATTTTCTTTAAATATTTATTCATTTTTTATTTTTAAAGCCAATTTAAGCTTCTCTACTATTGTACCTAAAATTTAGTTATTTCCTTTCTGTTTCCAGAGGAATGAATATCTTCAACAAAGACCGGTTTGCCTAGCAGCTAATCTTAAAGGCTAGACGATACAGCAGTAACGTCATATTAAATAAAATGAACAACTACATTGATTGATATACAAAACAAGTATGGCCGAGATCGCTCTAAATTCAAGATAAAACCTACTAACTTCTTCTGAAATGCAAATATATCTCTAATTGGTAATAAAATCCCATAAAATCTTAACACCGGAACCAGACTAAAACAAAGGGCTCTAAACCTTTTTTCCGCCTTTGATCTCGCTCACCTAACTGATTTATAGGGCTTCTATTTACATTTTTAGTGTTCCGTACGGAACATTTATAAGATCATTTCGTTGTCTGTCTGTCCGACTGTCTTTGTGTCCGTCTGTCACATCCGATTTTCTCCGAAACTATTCTATATAGAAAGTTGAAATTTAGCACTAACATAGAAATTAATAGCTCCATCAGAACCGTGTAGTTTTGAAAGTTAAATTTTGACTTAAAGGGTTAGTTTTGGGGGATGAAATCAGAAGTGAAAAAAAAAATTTTTTTACCAGGTCATCGAGTGAGATGTCAAATGGAAGCTTGTAAAAACACTAGTTCAAAAATATATATAATGTAATACTTGCGCACATTTTTCTTTGTATTACCGCTGAAAATGTTGAAAAAATTCTAGAATATTCTCCACAGGGTGTAGATTGAACAAAAATTATCACGAGTGCATTACCTTTAATAATTTATCTGGTATATAAAAAAGAACAAAAATTTCAGTCATAAGTTTTCAACAAAGATCAGAAACAAAGTTTGTTGAAAAACTCATTTGGGGTCATTGATCATTTTTTACCTCCGTAACAAAAATATTTATTTTAAAAGCAATCAACGTACGGAACACCAATTGCGCAAGTCCGTCTTGCACTTGACGCGTTATTTTTTTAGTGTGACATAAACTTGTTTTGTTACTATAATTAGCTGTTGATAGGTGTTTGTTAAGTTTGTTAAAACTATGTGGCCGAGGACCTTTTCATTTCAGATAAATACATAAAACGTAAGCATATACTCATAAAATATTAAGAAATATGATAATTTTATTATTACATATCTATTTAATTTTTAATATTTATTACATTTCATATATTTATTTAGATACCATTGCTTTACCGCCTGATACTACATTTCTATTTTTCAAATAGTTAAACCATCCCAACGTCTCTGTACGAATACAAGTAAAGAAAAATAATAGATAATTTTCCCATGTTAAGGTAACTGTCATAAATAATAATTATATTTATAGGTACTCGTATGTTTCGTTTATTCTCACCCCTTACATCTGCCAAAATAATAATAATATTCTAAAATAAATTTTAAATCTAATATATGGTCTTTTTGTAATTAGCAAGAAATAAAAACTTTGAATATTTTCAAATCCATTTATTATAATTACTCGTATATTGTTGTTTTATTTACATTGCAAGTTGGAGATTTGTTACTTTATACGACCCTATTAATTACTTTCTGTTTAATTTAACATTAAGACATAATTAATTAAGTTGGGAATGTGGAATCTTTGGCACAATGATATTACTTAGTATATATCACCACTACATCAAACACTTTATTTTTGCACAAGACGCGCGTTTCGCTAACCATGTTAGCTTCATCAGGAGTCAATCATAGCTCCTGATGAAGCTAACATGGTTAGCGAGACGCGCGTCGAGTGCAAAAGTAAAGTGTTTGGTGTAGTGGTGGTATATACTGAGTAAAATAATTAATTTTATAAAATTATATAGAAGATTCCTACATATATGAGAGTAATTGTCAAAAGAATTTCTCAAAAAAAACAATCAAAATTCTTTTATTTTATCTAACACAATAAATTTTGGTTTGTTACTTTTTGGAGATGTTTCGCCAATTTTATTCTAGACTCTTTCAACCTCAGGGAAATGCATACAGTCTATGAAAATTTTATGTTTTTGTAATTATTGTCATTACATCATGTTTGTATGTTAAAATTTACAGAAATATTTCCCAAATCTGGAAAACGGAAGAAAATGTATATTTTTATCAAAAAATTGTGCTTTCTTACACGCTACTCTCTCTCTCTCTCTTCATCTAGAATCCAAAAGAGAGTTATTTTTTATTAAAAATATAGTTTTTCCTATTTTAGTTGATTTTTTTAGGTTTTCCCCATTTGCAATATATTTTTATCAATTCTAAGATACAATGATGTAATGAAAACCAATACACAAACTTCAAATCTTCATGTACTAAATACACTTTCTTAAAAATTGAAAAAGCCTATAACCCAGTTGGTAAAACGTACCTAGAATATAAATATTATACAAAATTAAACGAAGTTCGAACACTGAAATTTGGTTATTGGTTTTGATTTTAAGAGATCTGATAAGAAATTTGAAAATATTGAAAGAATTACTTGAAAAATTATGTGATTTTAACCTGGTGGGGCATCTATTTTGAATAGGCCCGGGGCAATCGTAAGTTCACCTAAAAATTGAACCCTGTCTCTATAATAAATCTGTAGTATAGGTAGTGAAATTATGACCAATTTTTATGTACCATTAAGGCACAGATTCCTCAAACTCTTGATATTAGTGTGATTTTCCTTCGTAAGAATGTTTAATCTGAAAAGTGTTGCTACTCTCTACTACTACTTCATACGAATGTATCAATCTAAGTCAATCTTAACAAGATAACAGAGAAATTATTTTTTATTAGGCTCTAAAGGTACCCTACAAAAACAAACATCCGTGGGTGCCTCGCCTATTGAAATTCACGTTTCTTCTTTTGAAAATGACATTGACGATGACAGAGAAGTATTTTACCCCATCAGTAGACTTCGACCTGCAACTGTTTGCACTGATAGCCCTAGTATTGATCGCAGGAGCGATGCTGAGGCGTTGGCTTTGGAGAGACCTAGAAAAAAGTTGAGTTTTAAAGAACCGGAAGTAGAAAAGTTTAGAAGACAAAAAGCAAACAGTAGCGTGAACAAAATTAAGAATGGAAATCATAGTGAACCCAGTAAGCAATCGAATCGAACTATACTGAATAATCATACTGGAGGTGATACAGCAAAAAATAAACCTGTAAATACAAAATATAGTGAGCTTTATAAACTTCAAAATAAATTTTCTTTTAATAATAATAAATTTGGTGATAAAACACTTAAAAGTTCAAAATTAGGTAGTGTAAATGTTGGTAGTAACAGTAAAAAAAGTGATGAGAATTTTACGTTAGGAAAAGGAATTCAAAAGATAGGAGGATTAGGATTAAGTGTTGTAACCAATGGAGTAGGTCGGACCCCTGGTTTTGAGAATCCTGAATTGGAGGTAGGTTTTTCTGATTGTTTAGTTTAGTTTTTTAATACTACTTTACTAATACATATACGTTAAATTAGTCAAATCACATTACTTATAATACCCTTGTCTAAAAAATTTACAAATCCCGTAAAATTTTGATTTATTTTTATTTTACTGTATTTTTTAAGACAACGAGGCAGTTCTACAGCGGTGCCATTATGTCACTATAATAAATATTACCTGTATGTAAGCGACCTGTCTTAACAAGAGTACTCGGCTTTTCCAGCGGTTGCCATTTACTTACAGCTCGAGGTCGTAGGTTAACTTTGATTATCGTCTGTCACAATTAATTCAGTTGAAAACTGTTAATCCATTCTAATTTTACATGACATTTGTCTTATATTTAACTTATTAACTAAAGCTAAGAAAATACAACATATTTGGTAACTGTATTAATGTCCTACAGTACACGGAGGCTCTATGGTATGAGCGGGTTGTTGAGTCGAGGGGTAGTATGTGGGCTCTTTATTTATATGATGTGTGCTGTCCCCGAGAAGCTTCTATTAGTAATAAAAGAATTATTCTAATGAAGGATTAAATTAAGTATGATTCTAGCCTCTTATTTTTATTGATTTGTTTTTACTGGAAATACTAAGATGAAAAACCCGCTTGACATGTCAGGTACGAGTAGCAATATATTAAAAGTTTTTTAAGTTTAAAATGAAGAATTAGATGACTTGGAATTGCTTGCATCATTCCTTGGTTAATCTATCGTTTGCAGTTTAAAATTATCAAAATGCCATTAGCACAAAAAGCGTCTTTACGGGTTGCAATCGACGGGTTTCTTTCTAACACCTTCACTATCAACGCCGGTGTTCTCCAGGGTTCCATACTGTCTCCTTCTCTCTTTCTCATTTACATTGACGATCTGCTGAAATCCAAGTAGCTTTGCAGATAACAACTTAATAGAGATTTGGAAGAAAGTCTATCTTGGGGTGACAGTAACCAAGTAGAATTTAATGCTACCAAATCTCAGGCAGAAGTTTTTTCTAAAAAAGTTAACGTTGCTAAACCCGACATAGTTATGACGGGGCATTCCATTCCTCTAGTGTCGTCACTTAATTTGCTGGGTATTAATTTGAGAGCAAATATGTCTTGACATGAACAGGTTGCAAGCATAGTAAAGAAAGCTTCTCAAAAGCTGGGAATATTATTTCGAACTAGAAAGCTTGACCAATGATGGCATACTGCTCCCATGTTTGCGGCTCTGCTCCCAAACATACACTGCATTTATTGGATTCTATTCAGAAGAGAGCTATTCGCCTGATTGGAGACCCGGAACTGGCCAGCAACCTCGATTCGTTGGAACATCGAAAAACGGTTGACGACTTGAGTCTATTTTACAAGTATTTTCATGGAAAGTGTTCGATGGATGTAGCCTGCTCCCAGAGCGGTGCATGCTAGAAATACACGTCGCTCTAATACTTTATATCCGAATGAGGTTTTGCTTATTACTCCTCGTATAACCCTTTTCAAGCAGTCTTTTATATGGAGAACCTCATCCCTTTGGAATAATTTGCCCAGGACTGTGTTTCCGACCGAGTACAATTTACAGCGACCAGCGAGACCAATGTGAATCGCTTTTTTCGCACACGTGTAGCCCCTGTAACGCTTTAGGGCCATAAAAATAAGCAGCACGTGCTTACGACGGCCGCCCACTTTTCAATGGGCGGTCCTTGTGTATAGAGTTTAAAAATGTCTGATTTAGTTTTTACTTCTCAGTTATGAGTACTAATTATCCAAATCCCCAAAATAAATTAGAAGTTTTACGAAAAGTGTGTTGTGTTTTACGTTCTGTAGTTCTCGTAGGTTTCTTAAGTTCTGTATCGTAGAATTTAATAACAAAAGTATATAAAAATATCGAATTGAATTGAATTGAATCTTTAAAGAAGCATTGTAAACATTTTTATTCAAAGATGATCACTTACTAAAAATCTTAACTCAAAATGGATTCTTATTGTAGGAATAACTACTATTATAAAACTATAATCTGTCTAAAACAAGCCATAGGAGAATCTAGTGCACTAAAATTTCTTATAACATAACTTCCATTTATGGAAATTAAATTACCATTTTTCTTGCATAATTATTTTGAAGTTCTTCCGGAGTATATTTTGGAAAGTTAGTATATGGTTTTTCGTGCATTTTCAGTTATTTAACAGATGTTAAACGTTTAATTTTAGGGAATAAATATTTTAAAAAGTAAACAAACTATTAACTGACAGACAAAAACGTCAAAAGTTATGTCTAAGGGTGCCTTTACGTTGATTATAAATTGGTCGTGTATGGTTGTATTACCATACCGGATTGACCGGTTGCTTTTGGTTTAGGTGTAAGTAGTAAAACTACGTGAGAAGTGTGCCTCAGTGGCTTCCTGGTGGCGCGAAGCATTTGTATTTTTTTTTATATTGTTAATGACATTTATATATTTTATATTGCTACTAAGACATTACCTACTGTAAGCACTATGTAGTGCATTGAGGTAAACCAAGTTTAAATCCATAGTTTTCTTAGTAATTAGTTAAATTTTAGATGGGTATGTATCATCTAGCTTAGCTACAGTAGACGTCAACATTTTCTTGTTGTAATAGTGATAGACTTTAAATTTTATTTTAAATAGTGTAATATACTTGATGTATAACAACTAGTATTTTTCCAGAAAATGCAACTGTGTAGACAGAGAGAATAAGTACGTGATACTATCCTCCGATCTATCATTAGTTTTCTCAACTCCCACCTATTTGTATTTCTGAAATCTAATACTTTCCTAGTTTAGTTCTTAAACAGACAGTTTTTCATTTGGGCTATTCGTTTCGTAATTTTTTTGAATTCATATCAAATTATAACCATTATCAAATAAAAATTCTAAAAATGCCTATAAAACAGCATCCACAAAAAATAGCTTTTCATCAAATATCAATGTCAAAATTACTTGACAGACGAGAATTTATAATATAAAATTATAAATAAAAAAACTGTGAATTTATAAATAAGATACTGTGAATGTGTAAAAATTTCAATATAAAGTGGTATTTAGTTCATTATGTGATTATGTCACACACAACCTAGGATTTTTATATGGAGAGCAATTTCCCATTTAAGGTACATCAAAATAAAATATCTAACTTTATTTAAAGGCCAGAGCCACTTGTTAAAGGGCGATGACTTTAAGAATCAACGAACTTGCTTTCAATTCTGTTAATGGAATTTTTTTTTTCAGATTTTCACTCATCTTTGTTTATTATTATATTGGTGAATACTTTCGTTTCGTTTTTCTTTTATATAATGGATAAGAAATTATGGTTAAATACTATTTTTACTACGTATGCGGTGTATTATCTATTATTGTTTTGATTTGTTATATTAATTGTACCCAAAATTTGAAAATCTCTAATTATTGGAGAAAACTGTAAGTCTGGCAACACACACCTGCGCGTACAATAACGGCCATTCAGGGGCGGGTTAATTTTATAAATAATTCGGTAAAATGCAGTTTTGCTCCTTTTTTAATTTTTCAAAAATTTTCGAATATTTAATATGCTTCTACATGGCCCCACTAGTCACTCATTTCAATATGTACAGTGCATTTCGTAACACCCTATATATATATATATATATATATATATATATATATATATATATATATATACATATATACAGTGCGACCTCGATAATCCGGACTAATTAAAACCGCGGTGATCCAAATTAGTAAATAATTCGTATTACTGAAGCAGCACATTATTTATATTAAAAAATGAATCATTTAATACGAAACAACTAAAAAATAATACATACATAGAATAATATTTAAAATAGAAGCATATCTTATCAAGTTTTATCTTATTTTGTAAAAAAATTTGTAATTTTTGTTTGCTTGACCCTTCTCTGATTCATCATAAAAGCAATTTCTTTTAATCTTTGAAGTACAAGAACATCACTTAGAGGGATATCATTTTCTTCTGCTCATCTCATGCATACATTGAAACTTTTCACTGCCTCATCATTCTACACAGTGTTCTTAACAGTGTGGTTTATATTAATATTTAACTCTGAACCTTCATTATCACTCTCGTGTTGTTCATTTGTATCATCTATATCTTCCAGTGGTAACAAATCTTCATCATTTTCAAGCCAGTTAAATCTTTCCACGTTCGTGAGATTCTGCTCAGTGAGAATATTCAGCATATCTGAAATATCTGTTAAATATTTACGAATTAACCAAAAAAATACTGAAAGAAAAATTTCAGGCTTTGCCTTTCATCTGATACATAAGCCATAATTTTGTGCCAGCACTTTTTCAAGACTTCAGGGGAGACTTTTTCCCATGAATTGCATAGTAGACATACAGCATCTTTTACGTTAATGCTTTTTAATAACCTAACAAGGTTCTCTTCATTAACTGATAAAATATGGACTAAAAGACTTTTCCAATAAAATAATTTTCTCAGCCTGATTGCATTCTGGTCCATAGGCTGCCAAAGTGCAGTACAATTTGGTGGAAGAAATAATGTTGTAAACTGTCCATCCTCACTAGTCAGCTCTTCTATAGTTCCATGGCTCAAAGCGTTATCAACGATTAGCAGGGCTCTTTCAGGCAAGTTGAGACTTCTTAAATGACTTTTGACTTGACGAATGAAAGAATGACGAAACCAGTCTAAGAAAATTGCTGTAGTCATCCATGCATTGGCAGATGATTTGTATTCCACAGGTATGTTCACATTTTTAAAAGCCCTAGGATTTTTTGCCTTTCCTGTCACTAATAACTTTAATTTTTGTGATCCATCAGCATTGCAACGTGCTAGAAAGGTAACTCGTTCTTTGTTTATTTTTCGACCTGGTGCGGTCTTTTCCTGAGAACGAACCAGCGTTTTTGCAGGCAACATTTTCCAATACAGAGCTGATTCATCTGCATTGTATATTTGAGTAGGTCCAAGGTTTAATTCTTTTATCTTATCTGCAAATAAAGTTAGGAAAGGATCGACGGCACTTTCATCATTGGATAGTTTTTTGCCACAAATTTTTAAAGCACGCAGACCATGTCTTTTGTTAGAACTCCAGCCTCTGTTAGCTCTAAAATTATCATTCCCGTAGGTTTCAGTGTAAAACTGTTTTGCTTTGCCTGACAAAATTTCGTAGGAAATTGAGACGTACCTTGATCGTTGCGGACAAAACCATGTATACGAACGAGTTTCCATTTCTGGATATTCGGCTTTTCGTAAGGTTTTTCTGACGCCAGGACCGGAATCACATTAGGAAATAAATCTAAAAGAAGTTACACGTCCATAGTGAGTGTCCAAAATTATCTTTAAAATAAATCATATATACATACCTTTTAATTTTCCCTTGCTTCTTTTTTATATCCGAAATTGTGGATGTTCCTACTCCGTATTCATTTGCCAACACTTTTCCGCTTTTACCAAGAACTAGTCTTTCTAATATATCGGACTTTTCTTTTATTGTTAGTGTAATATGTTTTCTTTTAGACGGCATTTTAATACGTAGGTACATATACGTAAAAAAAACGTTTATATACTTATATGAACCACATAAAGTAAAATAGAACGTAGGTATGTTGTACTTGTGACAATAAACAAACAACTACATACAAAGTCCTTAATCTTTAGACGCGATACGCGATGCATTGTAGGCAAATCAAAGGCACCTACAGTTTGTGTGAATCCCAGATGTATTAAACTGGAAGTTAGGGGAATCCCCTCACTATCGATTTCAGTTTTCCCATGTAGTTTAAATTAAGTAGATGTCTAAAAGCGCAGGTCCGGATTACCTAGTACTATCAAATCCGGATTATAAAGTACACAATGCAATAGAAATGTTTGTCCGGATTATTAAAGAATCCGGTTTAATGGAGATCGGGATTATCGAGGTGGCACTGTATATATATATATATATATATATATATATATATATATATATATATATATATATATATATATATATATATATATATATATATATATATATATATATATATATATATATATATATATATATAATATATATAATATATATATATATATATATATATATATATATATATATATATATATATATATATATATATATATATATATATATATAATTTTCCTATTCATACTGGCACGAGTATAAAAGGTTGCCACTGTCTAACTCACTTTAATCGATAGAACGATCTAAAATTAATAAAGATGAGTCATCGGAAAAATGATCTATAAATTCATCTGTCAACGATTCTGACTGATCATAATCTTCAGTCAGCTGATTCTCATGTAGATCTTACAAGGATACTTCTGCAGTATCTTCGCGATTCGCACAATTCAAACCATTGCAATGTTTACATAAACTAGTGCATCGAGGTCCAACTTTTTTGCACGAACAACCTTTTATACTCATGCCAGTATGAATCCAATTCGGATCATCAATCGAATGATTCTGAATATAGCAGAAAACAAGCTCAATCACACACGCTATAGAACACGAATAATTTTTTTAAATTATAAATATTGTATCTGTGATAATTTTAGTAAATATATTAATGTATTAATGATTTGTCAATAAAAGTTTCTGTTATCTAAATTATAATTTTATTGTAAAATAGGTAGTATTTGTTTTAAAACCAGTTTTTCATGTTATATTTAAGATAAAATATTGAATAGAAATAAAGAAAATAACCAGACCTTTTCTAAACAAAAACGGAAAAAATTGAAAAATAAGGTAGTTTTCTGTATATATTTTATTTGTCCTTCTAACCATCTTGAAGAGCATAAAATTTCGCATATTTTTTTTTTAAAAGCTTCCTACGACCTTTGCCCACAAGAAAAATCCCGATTAAAATTTGGACGGAAATGCGAATTTTGACCAATCCTCCATAATTAATAAAATTTGGCACACTTTTTTGTTAATTTAAAAGCTATATTTTCCTATAATTTGAAGCCATAATATCGAATTAAAAGGAAGTAAAAAACCATTTTTCAATTTGCCGTACTAAATACTTTTTTTTTAGATTATGTACTTAATATTTTTTATTGCAATCTACGCAGTTTTTAAGGCAATTTTATGACGAATAAAATGATTTTTTTTGTCGTGTAACAACGAACAGAAGCTGAGGTATTTAAGAAATAGTGAGCCGAAAGCCTTAAAATGTGAAAAAATGCACTAAAATAGAAGAAAAGTGACCTTGCGGCCAAAATTAAGCTGAGAAAATTCATTTACATTATGTTGGCACTGTACCCACAAATTTCCAAAAATCATGAAAATTTTATGGCATTTGCCTCCACTATTAGTTTTTTTTTTAATATATATTTGGTTTATTTCTTTTTTATGGGAAAACGCCTAATTCAGTGAAGCTGAGCAAACTTATTTTTTACCGCTAGAATAACCACCTATCAAAATTTTAACTTGCTACCGTTTTAAAATAGTAAAAGCAAATATTACTATTTATTGAAATGAGACCATTAACCGCAAATTTTTAAAATAACTTACTTTTAAATATTCCTGTTATTTCTGGATTAACATCTGGATCATTTTCTAAATAACAACAAAAAATGTATGTTATATTCATATTTTGATTTACTATCTCAAGAAATATGTGGAAAACTAAGCTATCTCTTCGCTCCATAGCATTTATCGGTTTTCAGTTTTATCAAATTTGATCGAAGAAATAAAGAACATGTTGATGAAATTCCCGTTGTCGCTCAAAGTCACTTATAAAATTTATCAGGGACGCCTTCCTAACCCTCCTCCATGCCCGCAACCAATTCCCGAGACCCTCAGACCCTCTCTCGGACGAAGACGATGGCCTTCTCAACTCATCATGATAGAAGAATATAAAACTAGGTTAAGTTAGCATAGGCTCTAGATTAAGTTAGGTGAGGTCATAATCATATTAAAAAACACATTTTCTAGGTTAAGTTTAGTTTAGGAAGACTATCGTAAATACTTAGGTTACGTTAGAGTAGGTATGCCTTCTCACCATGTTAGAACAAAGTTTATTTATTAGAAGTAAGAGGCTATTCTTGTAAGCCAAAAAATTATAAAATATATCATCATGTTTAAATACATTTTCTTTTTTTCAGAGTCAGGCAATGCGGGTCGTCCGAACCGTAGGTCAGGCTTTCGAAGTGTGCCATAAACTACAAATAGGAGCTCCCGAAGATAACTTAGATGACGAGCAAGAAACAACACTTACACAAGACTTCCTTAGTGATCGTTTTAGTGATGCGGCCAGTGATAAACCCAAAAAAGGTAAGCTCTTCTTAAAAAAAATGTCTAATTATTGTTTCTTTACACCACTTTAGCTAATGGAAAATATTGTGAAATACGTGAAAAAATTACCTTCCGACGTTTTTTAAATTTCTTTATTTTCAGAGTCTCTAGATCACGAAAAAACAATTTCTTACTTTCGTCGGTCTGTCTATTTGTCTGCCGGTTTGTTGACACCAAATCTCTCGAACATTTTTTTTTAATTTAGTCCCGATATAATACTTGAAATAGAAATGAAACTTGTAGTTTTTGAGCAATATCGTTTCAGGGAATGAATGAATTTTTTTGTTTTTTTAGTATTTATTATCTTAACAGAAAAACTAACATCGAGAAAATATGTACTGACTTTATAATTTGTATTTGCTATGGAACTAATGAGTAAACCTCTTTACCATTTTTTTTAAATTATATTTTAAACAAAAAATTAAAAAGTATAAAATATTTTATAATAGATACTACTAATTTTTGCAACGTTACTAGTTTCTAGATAGCTAAAAACTCGTTACTAGTAGGGATGGGCAATAATCTATTTTAACTATGGATATTAATGGCAACCCACCTATCGGTGATTTTAAATAGATATTAATATCTACTGATATATCGATAGCTATCAATATGTATCGATATATTGATAACTATCAATGTATCTATAGTTACAGACGTATCAATAGTTATCGATCATTATTAAAAAACCGATGATTGGGGCGAGGAAGCCTTACAAAATAAGAATCATTTCTTCTAAAAAATGTTCGTTACCTTCTAAAATTGATGATGGGGTGGAGATAAGTGACTATTAATATATGAATAACTATTGATATATTGCTAATTTTCGATAACTAAAGAAATATTAGCAGTTACCGCAAACTATCGATATTTCGATGGTCGTTGATAGTTATCGAGATAATGATAATTCTTGGATTTATTTATTGCTATTAGAGGTATGTAATACTTCCCATCTCTAGCGCTGTAATATTCTCTAGAGGCATATTTTTTCACATTATTGTTTGTTGCATACACTGTCATGGTAATCAAATTCAATAAATCTGTTATTTATACCGCTAACTTCTATAATTAATTAAATATGTTTTAAATTTGAAGTTAGCCACATGGATAAAGTTAAAATTTCAAATTCTAATTCTAGGCTTTTTAAAGACTTGCTGTGATAACGATTTAGTATGATACTTTTATCGTTTTATCTTTATTTTTATACGTTATTTACACGCGCTTTTGTTATATATTACTAATAATTTATTACTTAATGATGTTTTGTTGTTTACTTACTCTATTATTCTTATATTTTTAATTTGAGGTTTAATTTTAATATTTTTATATTATAGTAAAAGTAGCTTTATCTATAAGAATAATTTAGTCAGACTGACGAAATCCTTATAGAATTACAATGCCGCGAAAGCTGTGTAAATTTCACATAAACTCTGCATAATTATGCATCATTTCAGTGAAAACTATGCCGTATAAAACATTCCAGTAAGTTAGTTCAATAGACAAGAAGTTATAGGCGTGAAAAATTCCTTTATGGGAGTTTAGGATATTAAGGTAGCAATTATATCTTATTTTAAGATAAATTCTGTATTAAGTTTTTGCTGGTAATTTAGATATTGTTGAAGTTTCATTAAAAGCCACAGAATAAAATATAGTAGTACTAGTACCCCGATGTCGGAAAAACAGTCTTACAGCTTCCGCAGCTTTTAGCTGCGTCTTTGCTGCCGCACCGTAATGAGGCGTGGAAGTCTTGCTATCTGAGACCAGCGGATCAGTTTTGTAGTAAATGAGGGGTGGAAGGTTGGGGTCGATTTTTAAATATTTTTAAAAGCCGTGAATTACATATATAGCATTAGATATTGAATGTTTTCAGGAATATTCAGGCATGCCAGTTTAACCTTAATATTAAAGCTAAAAATTGATACTCTATTTCGAACCATTCATCTTGCTAGTAGGGATTTTTGAGTATTTTATATTCGGATAAAATTAGAGAAATCCATATATGAAAACTTTTTTTATTTCATTCAAGGCATCTTAATGGAATAAGGAAATTTATTTACCAAGTAAAGTTTACTCGTAGTATCTACATTAACAACATTAAAAATGCATTTTGTAAAATAAAAGATAATAAAAAAATGATAATAATAAATATTGGGAAGCATATTAGAAACTTAAAAAATCTCATGTTATTAACAGCATTTAGTTTATTCAAAAAAATAGAACCAATAAAAACAAATAGCACATGAAATGAACAAGTGGAGTTTTATATTTGCCAAGTTTATTTCAAATGTCATGTATGAAAATGAAATTAACAGAACGATAAAAATTTGTTTCTCGTGGTGCTTTGCTAAATTCAGTATTAGCAGATTTGTTTGAAATAACTTTTTCTACGCTGTCGCTATCCAACATTATGTTTTTTTTTTATTTTTATTTTTTAACAAGAACTTAACCACTACTGAGTTTGTCAATTATTTTGAAACCTTTAGTTTAACATTTCATATTCGTTATTTTTTACAATTTTTCTTTTTCGATCTTCTTGGTCTTTCTTTTTTTGTAATATCAGGAAATATTTGAGACCACTTCGGTGCCATCTGTCCGTCTGTCACACTAGATTATCTCTGAAACTATTTGACATAGAAAGCCGTGTAGTTTTGAAAGTTAAATTTTGACATAAGGTGTTAGTTTTGAGGTCTGAAATCGGAACTGAAATTTGTTTCTACCAGGTCATTCAGTGGGGTGTCAAATGAAAACTTATGCACTTGCACACATATTTCTTTGTATTATTTTTAAAAAAATAGCCAGAAATCTCTGTCCACCGCCCGGTCTCGAAAAGAACTGATCAAAAAATTTTGAAAAAATTCGGGAATATTTTTCATAGAGTGTAAATTGAGCGAAAATTATCACGAGTGCATTACTATGAAACCTATGTTCCTTGACGATATGATGGAAATTTTATTAATATACTTTTCAGTACACACACGGATGAGTACCGAGAGAACATAAGTTTATTTTATTTGTTTATAATTATACAAATATTTAGATAGTAAATATTTGTTTTATACTTTTATTACTAGATTATAGATTGAGCTAGATTGATTTAGTGGCTATTAGGTGGCTAAGATGATATAACTATTATACGTTATTGACTAAGAAAAAACGTGAAAATACATATTGCATCTTAATAGACCAAGAGGGCGACCCGAAATTTCAACTTGTCGACTAACCGTCTGCCCAGTTGTTCTATCGGGCGAGTCGAATAGGAGCCTTTAACGTTGATTTTGCGTCTCCCGTGCCCTGGATTGTCCAGATAAGGCCCAAAATGATACATCCAAAAATGGTCTGTCGTTTAACCCACTTGAATCAAGTGCCATAACATTTTTGACTTTAAAAAAATCGAGCGGTTCAAAGTGCATACGCCGACGAGACTGGATCCAGCTTTAGGACCCAAAAAACGTCATTTAAACCATATAAAATCAATAAATTTAGTTTGTTCTTGATAAAATAAGAGTGAACCTGCAAAATGCAGACGCCGCCAATACCGGAGGATGAAGCAGAACCCTCTTTTTCTAGCCAAAAACGGTCGTTTTTCGAGTTTTTGAATAAAAAAGATCGTAAGTCCCAAGTTTTGGTTCCTATGCGTCTGCTCAACTTATTTTTCGAAAATTGAGGCCTTAATTATAAAATATCACGAGGGCAGACGTCTCGCTTATACCCGTTTTCAACCTTAAAAAAACAACACAACAACGAAATTTTGATAGTATAGACCAGCCAACTTAAACTGCTGGCAATCTACCTCAATATAGTTAGACTACGATCGATCGACTCTGAGAGACTGCAAGTAAGTGTGATGCAGGATTGTCGTCTAGGTAGGGTGTATAGTGGCTTAGATATTAGTTTTCCGCACAATATGCATTTTTTTAGTCAAGGTAAGTGTAGGTCTGCTCTAAAATGTCAATGAAAAAACTAATAATTATTCAAAATTGCGAGTTTATTGGTTCTTACAAAACAAACGAGTTTCTAGTGTCTAAACTTAACTAAAGAGTGACTTTGGATGTTGAAGTGTGGCACTGCATGTCCTCAGCATAGTTTTCATAAGATGGTACGTAATTACCGAGTGCTAATCGCAAGCATGATGACATATGTTCATCAGTTAGTCAATTGCGATATTTTGACTTAATTATCTTCATTTCAGAAAATGCAGACTCGCACAAGTAAGTTGACCCAAACATTGCCGTCAGTTGGAAGGCGATTTGCCTTAGATTCGGATATTTATCTTCAGATATACAACACCAGAATTTTGTATCAGATGCTGTGGCTTTGAGATGTATATCTGATATAATCTGCACTAACTCATTTTCAACAGAACATGAGTCCATGTTAAACTGACTTGCTATTTCATTAGCTAATTCCTCAATGTTTTTACACGAAAAAGGATAACTCATAAATGATGCGATATTTGCCAATTTACTGAAATCATAAAAACATATTTCGAATTGGCCCAAAATATTTGATAATTCTGCCTCATAAATATCATAATTCAACTGAGGAATCCTTGCTTTCAAAGACGGAAAATTTTTCAGATCCTTTCTTTTCAGTTGATCTATCATAAGTTGCAATTTACTTTTGAATGCGTTTATTGCGTTAATCATCTCAATAATAGTTTTTCCTTTACCTTGAAGCTCCAAATTAAAGGTGTTTAAATGCATTGTGATGTCTGTCAAAAATGCCAAATCAGTCAGCCATTTTCCGTTTTTCAGCATCTGAGTGTCATCACCTTTTTCGTCCAGAAAAGCTGTTATTTCGGGCAATAATTCTTGAAACCTTTCTAGGAATTTTTCGCGACTCAACCACCTGACGTCCGTGTAAAGAATTAAATCAGTGTGTTCAGCTGACTCACTATCTTCCAACTGCAATTTAAAGAGCCGTCGTTGCAAGCTACGTGCACGGATAAAATTCACAATTTTTATTGCAATGCCCATAATCTCCTCCATGTTTAGAACTTTTGAACACAAAACTTGTTGATGTATAATGCAATGGAAGGAGAAAAATATAGGGAAATCATCATTAGCTCTACACAATGCCACAAAAACCGTTTTTGTTTCCAGTCATTGCTGGTGCTCCATCGGTTGTAATGCACACTAGTTTCTATATTGGTAGCTTGTAGTTTGTTACAAAATTGAAGAAAACGTCATATATATCTTCGCCACGGGTCTTTCCTTTCAGTGGAATCGTTGTCAAAAACTCTTCCTTAGCCGACATGTCATTGAATACCATTCGAATAAAAATACACAGCTGGGCAGTGTCTGTCATATCGGTGGATTCGTCGAACTGTAAAGAAAAGTATGTACATTCCATGATATCACGTTTTAGTTTATCTGCCATGTCCTGACTCATGACTTCAACACGCCTTGTGACAGTCGGACGAGATAACTGAAGTTCTCTAATAGCAGACATAATCTCTATTCTATTTTTAAAATCTCCAAATAAAGTCTCACCCGCTTCAATAAATGCTTCCTTCACAACCAATCCATCATCAAATGGTTTCTTGTGTTTCGCCAATATATGAGATATTTTAAATGACGCGATCGTTGCAGCTTTTGATTGTTTGGCTGGTCTTGTGAACATGGTTTGTTCTTTTTTCAAACAAGTTATCAAATCACGTACTTTTCGTTTTCTTAATTCACTCTGTGACGGAAAATCCTTTTCATAGTTTTTATGAACCGTTTTATGATGCCTCTCTAAGTTCCCACGCTTAGGTATTGCAACTGACGCACGGCAAATGAGACAAATGCACTTATACTTTACCATACAAAAGAAAGATTCTTCCTCCCAATCGTTATTAAAATGATAAGTTTTACTTTTCTTCGCCGCACTCATTTTGGACTATTTATTAATAAACTTTGTATCCATGTATCGCTTTCAAGTTACAACTCAGACTGACTCCTATTCCTGCAGGTGCAACATTTATATCGGCGCGAACGAACTCTCGAATGTTCCCGTCAAGCACGCCGCCCGAAGTTTCTAGAAAAATCGGCGGGAATCAAAAATGCGGCTTTTCTTTGACAAGTACCGCGCGTTTCTTTGATAAAGCCTCCTTTTGCCGCTAGCAGGGGGTTATTACGATAAAAGAAAATGATGAGGGGGTTATTCTGGTCTAATTGTGGATCGAATAAATTTTAGTAATTTATTCATTACATTTTGTTTTAGTTACCTAAAACAAAATCTGTGAATAGTTCTATATCGGAATTTTTTTTCTCGAGATCGACTCAAAAAGCACTCGCAATCGACCGTTTGAGCACCCCTGGTATAGACGCTATTACAGGTTTTACATAAAACTCATACCGGACGACTGAACTGTTATTTCTTTGTACATTTTTATTATAGAAAATATGCTGGAAAATATTTCTTTTTTTAATACACTGTAAAAAACTTTAGATGAATTTTAAAGTATTTATTTAAAATTAAGTATTTTCTAAATTTTTCAAGCGTTTAATCGAAATATTTACGTGATTTTTCAAGCATTAATTTACTAGATTTTTTTTTTGAATTTATACTGGAATTTAAAAGTATTGTATTTGAAATTTCTAATAAACGCTTCAAAAATCTAAAATTTTTAAAAGTACTTATCGTATAAATTTCTTGCGGTTATCGGCATAACATTTCGTAGAAAATAGGAAATTAACCCTTTGCGAACATAATTATACTTGAAGAATCAGAAAATTTTCATGTTGGTACCAAATGCTGGTACTATAAACAAATATCGATTTAGGTCTAATTGGGCCCATAGCAATAGACCCAAACGATTTTGTTCATTGGAACTAGTTGTTCCAAATTCCAAGTTCAATACAACAAAATTGGTCGGAACTTCAGACATTTTCATTAATCGAAGACGACAATATGAAAGATTTCAGTAACTATTATAACTATATGAAGAAAAATGACACCTATGGAACGAGCCTAGAGATACTTACCCTCTCGGAAACCCAAAATAGCAACTTTCATATCTTCTCAAAACAACAACAAAAGATCCAAAAATAACTTTTAGGGACAGACCAACAATAATAGTAAGCACAGGAAAACACACTGAAACTATTTACCTTCTACTAACAGGCAACCCAATGTCGGGACACGTTGAGCTTCTGACACCACAAAACACTAAAAATATCCCAAACAACAGTAGATCAATAAAAGAAGCATCAAGCGAGCGTCGTAACGGTCGAGGACGTGGCGGGAAAGGGCAGCTCAACCAACACGATGAAGACCCAAAATGGACCTGCCAAAAGTGTTGCGCCGGCGAGTAAGCCGACACCCATCAAGGCGGGAAAATCAAAGCAACGCATGAGCTGCACCACAGGAATCAAATTCCACGAATTCTATTACATATGAAAATGATCAATTTACCCTCCCAATAGATAGGCTGTCCCAGAAATTTCATAAAAAAAGGGCTTTTTCGGTCCCATGGTGAAAGGCGATTCTACAGATCGGGAAACATAAATAATTATAATTTCAGTCATACAGTACGAATTTTATGCCGAACCTATAATAGTGTCTATACTATTAGAATTTCGATTTTTGTTTGAACTTTGAACGTAACTAAGGCCTAAATTTTCCAAAAATAACTTGGGCAAACGCATAGGATCAAAACTGTGGATTTACGGTCTTATTTATTCTAAAACTCGAAAAATGACCGTTTTTAGTTGGAAAAAGCGGGTCCAGCTTCGTTCTCCGGTAATGGCGGCATATGCCTTTTGCAGATTCCCTCTTATTTTATCAAGAACAAACTAAATTTATTGATTTTATATGGTTAAATGACAATCCATTTTCAGATCGACGTTTTTTGAGCCCTAAAGCTGGGTTCGATCCCGGAGGCGTCTTCCCTTTGGGGCGCTCGGCTTTTTTAGTGTCAACAAATGTTATAGTACTTGATTCAAGTGGTGAAACGACAATCCATTTTTGGATGTAGCATTTTGGACCTTATCTGGGCATACCAGGGCACAGGGGCCGCACAATCAACCTTAAAGGCTTTTATTCGACTCGCCCGATAGAATGAACAACTAGTCAGATGGTTAGTCGGCAGATCAAAATTTCGAGTCGACCTCTTGGTCTGTAGGTAAGGATTTTATTTTATTTCGAAAGCAATCGTCGTACGGAACAGTAATTGCGTAAGTCCAACTTGCACTTGGCCGGTTTTTTTTACTGTGGGATATGATCTAAAATGTTCCGGAGTGTTCTTATATATAATTTACAGACCAAAACCATTTGTTAGAAAAAGAACTAAACTTTTGAGCTACTATTACTTAAAATTGAATTTAAGTGACGAGTAGTGTTTTGCCTAATATAAAAATATATGTTGATAGGTTAAGGTAATGACTCAAATAGCCGGCATTTTTTTGATCCAATCCTTCCTACTGGCTTTATACTAAATATGTGTTAACCAATGATTTTGAAATCAGAGCTTTCAAATGACTGTTTTTCTCTAAACATCAAACAATTGCCGGATGTCATCATAGAGTAACAGAAAAAATAACTTTAGTAATAATATTGGGGTAGAACAGTGTATAGAAAACCACTACTTACATTACAAAAAGATAATTTTCGTTTACTAAATCTAAATACAGGTAAGAAAGTCTGTAATAGCCACTGAAAATTAGGTTTTAGTAACTTGGCAATAGAAATAATCTGGTGATTTAGAACTAGAGATATTAGAAAGATTCTGCAACGCTTATTTTTCATATGCTTTTGTCCTTGTCCTTATCTCAAGCATGCGCAGTATTAACGCGAAGGAATTGCAAAGCTATGTTCGTATTTTTCTTCTATAAACTTAGGGGATTTTTTTCATTCATTTCATGGTTAAGCACACCGGTTATTAGTATTTGCTGAATCAACACAAATTTCTAAATTAAAGTTGGGTCTAGCATGTTTCTATCACTTCCTTCAGTATTTCCAAGGTAATACGAATGTGCGTTAAATAAACTTCATTTGAAATGAACTGTAATGTCTTCGTACCAAAGATTGCAAAATCTTAACATAATCTGAACACTAATTAATTGTTGTCAGTGTTATTTGCAATAAAAGATTATACTGGTTAACAGTGAAATTTTTTCCTGAAATTTTATTTGTTGTTTTAATGCTATCAACTCTACTTTTTTATTTATATGAAACTACAATTTTCTTCAAAAATGGAACAAAAATACAACATTTTTTCTATGTTTGATATAATTACACATTATGAAACGTTCTTTTATACGATTTTCTTGAATGTACGGCTTGAGGATCATCTTTTTGCTAACTTCAACAGTAATCGGCCATGATATGGATGTTCCACCTTCCTTGATAACGCTCTTCCATTGTGCTCTTCTTTCTGGGAATCGATCTAAATGAGAATGTAAGTAATGAATCATGATACTCATGTTGCAGCCCAAATCTTTCAAATTGGATAACATGCACTCAACTAACTCAGAATAGTTCTCGGACTTATTGTTTCCGAGAAAATTTTTAATCACCACAACAAGCGATTTCCAAGCTCTCGACTTCATCCATTGATTTCACAAAGTTTAGGTCTTTCACAAGATGGGTCTATCAAAAATACCCGCTTTCAATTTTGCTGTGCTTAATCCGTGAAACTTGCATAAAAGAAAAGCAAAACATTGTCCTTTTTGTCAAAGGCTTTTACAAATTATTTCACAATGCCCAGTTTGATATGAAGGGGTGGCAATATAATGCGATCTCGATTTACCACGGGCAAATTAATAACATTTTTGGTACCAACCATCAGTTCCTCTTGCACTGGCCACTTTTTTTTGAAACCAGGGACGTTGTTTGTCGCGGCTATCCCGGAGACACATAAAACATGGGTATTTCGTGTATCCACCCTGTTAACAGAGAAGAAAGTTGACACAAATGAGCCAGTTGTGGACTCGATACTCTTCTTTCATAGTAGTAGAGTGTGCAATAGGTATAGAACCATACTTGTTGCAGTTTCTGTTGCTACTGTCTATAAAAAGACGCCAATCATTTGGTTGATATCGTTGTGAACTCATCTTCTTTAAAATACCTCTAACATCATTACAAAAAACCAAATCATTTTCTCTAGAAAAATATGGTAACAAATTCTTTTCTGGGGTCCGATATAAAGTAATTCTGGTTCCTAGTGCAAGTAAATTCTTTTCTTTTAAACGAGATGTCAAAATTTCAGAAGCTTCTTTTGACAAATTTAAATCCCTTACTATGTCATTCAATTCCTTTTGATTAAAAGGTTGAGGATCTGATGACTGACTACACGTATAATCCGAAATCAATATTGCTCATTGTGTTGTCTTCAATTTCCATAAAAAGTGGTTCTTTAGAGCATTTAGATGATGCTCCTTGTATCTCACCAGAGTATAGAGAAGTCGTTGAGCAGAGGATAAGTTAGAATATGACCATTTATTTCGATTTCCAGAAGTTATGCCGTTAATATTTACGACCCAAAAATAACAGTCGTCATGGTGATTTTGAGGTTCCTGCCAAATCATTGGTGTTTTAAATTTGATAGCATTTCTTTTTTCATTTGATCATTACCGCAGACACACAATACAGTTTTGGCCATGGGGGGCGGGATAGAATATCTCCCCCGGTATGTTCTGCCTGTCGTAGGAGGCGACTTAAAAAACAATCTAGATGGTAGATGCCCAGATCCCACCAGCATCGTCCGGGGTGATACCATCGCATCGGCTTAGGCTGCGTGAAGTTGCTTAACGTTTCGTGGCTGTGCCGATGTCCCGGACTGTGGGACCAAATAGCATGATGAGGCACCTGGATACAAAAAAATTCCGGAGGTAAAATAGCCCCCCGTTCGGATCTCCGGGTGGGGGCTGGTTCAGGGGCGTCGACATGCAGAGAACAGAATTTCAAAATGGATTTTTGCAACATACGAGGTTTAAATTCGAACATAAATTCAGTGCACCAACACCTGCAATCAAATAAACCTCATGTACTCGCTCTCTGTGAAACTAAGGTCAGTTCATCGACCAGCACAGTAAACTATCTTTATCCTGGGTACGATTTCTATTCCCGATTTAGGCATAACTTTGGAATCTGTCTTTATGTCAGAAGCGACCTCTCTTGCCAACGAGAAGAGGCTCTGGAGCCCCCAAACTTTGATGTTATGTGGTTAAAAATAGCGACTCAACCAACCACAAGGTTCGTCTGTATCCTCTATCGACCACCAAGTGATACAAACTTTGGAACACTTTTCGCTTCTCTTGCAGACACCATAGATCATTTACAAATTAACTATCCAAATGCCGAAATTGCCATCCTGGGCGACTTTAATGTCCACAACATCAACTGGCTTAAATATTCAAATACTACCGACGAACAAGGTCGTGAAGCCGAATCAGTTTCAATCAGTTGTGGCTTGACTCAGCTTATTGATGGACCAACACGGATTCCTGATCGAGACGGAGAGTTCGCCAGTCTTCTTGATCTGTTTTTAACCACCAATCCGGAGATTTACACGGTCAGCGTAAATCCGCCGTTAGGTTCCTCCGACCATAAACTACTTTCGACATCGAGTATTCTGCCAATCAGTGACAGAGAGGCGCCCAAACCGCGCAAGATTTGGCACTACAAATCTGCTAAATCGGAAGATCTCATGGAATATTTTCGAACTTTCCCTTGGTTGAACGTTTGTTTTCGATCCGACGACCCATCTGACTGCGCCAGAGAGGTTTCCGATGTTATTTTGGCCGGTATGGAGACTTACATCCCTTTTTCGAAGAAATGCCCTTCCAACGGCAAGCCTTGGTTTGACCTAAAATGCAAAGAAGCTGTTGCTTCTAAACATCTTGCATACCGACAGTGGTGTGAAGATCCTAACACCATAAATCGTAACATCTTTGTTCGTGCCAGGAACAGATGCAAAGAAATTATCGACGAAACCAAGGAGGTACACAATCAACGGATTAGAAACAAACTTCTCGCTTGTCCCGGCAATTCCAGGTCCTTTTGGTCAGTCGCTAAGGCAGTTAGTCAAAATTTCACCAAATCCACCATACCACCACTCACACGGCCAGATAATTCTATTGCAACGACACCTGTTGAAAAAGCGAACTTGTTGGCTGAACTCTTTGCTTCACATTCTACTGTCGATTTCCAAGGAAAAACACCACCTACTATTCCCATAGTGCAGTCAAGGATACCCGATATTGTCTTCAGACAGCGTATCATAAAACGTTTTTTGATGAAGCTAGACACCAAAAAGGCTTCAGGCGCTGACGGAATACCTGCCATAGTTCTCAAAAACTGTGCGAGGGAACTAACACCAGTTTTCTGTAGACTTTTCAACCTATCCTACAGAAAGGGAATATTTCCTTCCTGCTGGAAATGTGCCACAGTTCAGCCGATACCTAAAAAAGGCAAGAAGACCTTGCCAAATAACTACCGACCAATCGCACTACTCTCAATAATATCGAAAGTCATGGAAAAGGCTATCAATCAGCATCTTCTAAAATATCTTGAAGGATTCAACATTATTAGTGATCACCAATATGGCTTTCGTAAAAATAGATCAGCAGGAGATCTTCTGACTTATGTAACACATGTTTGGAACAACGCAATTGAACACTTTGGAGAATCTCGAGCGGTTGCTCTTGACATATCCAAGGCATTTGACCGTGTTTGGCACGATGGGCTGTTGGCTAAGCTACGTTCTTATGGTAAAGAAGGAAAAGTTCTGTTTGTGGCTCTCATGTTTCCTCAGAGAGCGTTCTTTACGAGTGGCAGTCGACGGATTTCTTTCTAACACCTTCACTATCAACGCCGGTGTGCCCCAAGGTTCCATACTGTCTCCTACTCTCTTCCTCATTTATATTAACGATCTGCTGGAAAAGACCGAGAATCCAATCTACAGCTTTGCAGATGACAGTACACTTATCTCTTCATTCACTTTGAACGCTCGGACATCGACTACTCAGACGAATATCCGCAGACAGCAGGAAGTCATTCAACTTAACAAAGACCTGGAAGAAATCCTATCTTGGGGTGACAGTAACCAAGTGGAATTTAACGCTACAAAAACCCAGGCTGCAGTTTTTTCTAAAAAAGTTAACGTTGCAGAACCCGACATAGTTATGTCGGGGCACTCCATCCCTCTAACATCGTCACTCAATCTGTTAGGCGTTAATTTGGGAGTAAATATGTCCTGGCATGAACATGTTGCAGGCATAGCAAGGAGAGCTTCTCAAAAGTTGGGAATATTGTTTCGAACCACAAAGCTTTACACACCACAACAACTGTTAATTCTTTACAAAGCTTAAATTCGACCAACTATGGAATACCGCTCCCAAACATACACTGCATTTGTTGGATTATATCCAGAGAAGAGCTATTCGTCTGATTGGACACCCGGAACTGACGGACGGCCTTGATTCGCTGGAACATCGAAGAACGGTTGGCGACTTGAGCCTATTCTACAAGTACTTTCATGGAAAGTGTTCGAAGGATGTGGCCCGTTTAATTCCTCCCAGAGCGGTGCATATTAGAAGTACACGTCGCGCTAATACTTCACATCCATATGAGGTTCAGCTTGTTACTCCTCGTACAACGCTTTTCAAGCAGTCTTTTATATGGAGAACATCGTACCTTTGGAATAGTTTGCCCAGGACTGTGTTTCCCATCGAGTACAATCTACAGCGATTCAAGAACAACGTGAATCGCTTTCTCCGCACACGTGTCGCTCCTGTAGCGCTTTAGGGACTTCCCTGTAGCACGTGTGCTAGACCCATAAAAAAAAACACAATATGAGATATCAATTGCTTGTGTTGATTGCACAATGTTATTTGAAAGTGGTTAAAACACGTAGTTTTTTACGAAGTCCAAGATAGGTTTTCGATATTTTTCAAAGATGTATTCTCCACAAATATAGCAAAAACAATGTGAATTATGTAAACAACGTCTATGTGTCGAAGCCGTAACTGAAATTTAAAAAAAATAATTATTCTAAGTCGGGTAGATCTTAAAAAACTGCGGGTGTCGTCTAAGGGTATACCGAATATATTAAAAAATATGAGCTATCAGAGAAAAACTAATATCGGATTCGAAATCATAACACTACACAAGTCCAAAACTGGAAAAAAATTAGAGGAAAAAATCAAAAAAAAAATAAAAAATTTGACCAGTGTTATAATTTCAGTTTTACTGTATTTTCTTAGTGGTTTGTATACCTAAGTGGAAAAAAAAACAGGCCTTACCATAGCGATAAGAATAACGAACTTTAAATAACTTCTCTTATAGGTTCCTAAATAAAGGAAATCGTTATCCTTAATAAAGGTTTCTCTTATTTGGTTTCAGTACGGCGCAAGCTCCGAATGGTGAGCGCATGCTTCAAATAACAATAACAGCTGAGTCTTTTGTATTTAATTTCTTCCATTTACTACTGCGCAAGCTCCAAATGGTGGGCGCTTACTTCAAATAAAGATAAAGACAGTGGCTTACCAAAATAAGCGTTGCAAAATCTCTCTATTAAGAATAACATTGACCCAAATCTTCTCCAATTCAAACCTCCCATCCGTCCCTTTAATTTAATAATATAATTTTAATCAAATAACTTTGATTTGGACGTAGACTAACAAACTTTCCAACTGAAATTGTACAGAGTGTCACTCACCATAAGCTAAGTGTCCACTTGAGACAAAGTCTCGAGATTAGTTCCGAAGTGTTTTCCATTTGAGATCACTTGCGCTCTCGAGACAGCAGTTGGAGACTCGACAGTCACTGCAGTCTCGAGATCAGGAAATTTTGTGTACACTTGAGAGCTTACTCTCAAGTCTCAGTCGATTCTGTGACTTGGTTGCTAGTTTGAGATTTATTTTTTTCAAAATGGATTCACGCCAAATCCTGGCCTTTCTAATTGTGCATAAAATTATGAAAAAATGGGAAGTGAAAAAAAAGGCGTGTTGGGTAAGAAAATGGGTGGATCGACGAAATGCATTGGGAGCTTCTTCAGCACTTGTGAACGAGTTGCGGTTGGAAGATGCACAACAGTTTAAAAATTTCATTAGGACGTCTGCAGTTCAATTTGAATTGGTTTTAAATTTGGTAAAACACGATATTGTAAAGCAAGATACAAAGTTACGTGATGCGATTCCAGTCCATGATAGATTATTGGTCACACTTCGTTTTCTGGCTTCAGGTAAGCCTTTCAAGCGAATGTACAAATATTTTTCTCTAGAACATTACATTTTTATATTGAAATGAACTTTCAGGAGATGCTTATTGTAGTTTGCAATACCTTTTTCGCATTCCACCTTGTACAATAGGAAGAATAGTTCCCGAAGTGTGTAAAGCCATCTATCATCATTTAAAGGAAGAATATTTAAGGGTATGTATAAATTAAAAAACAACTTTAATTGTAGAAGTATAATAAGAGAAACTTTACAAATTAAGGCATGTTAATTAGTGAATATGAACTATTGTAAAAATCTTGGGTTGTTTGAGTCTCAATATTTTGTTGAGAAAAGTTGTCAACAACAATGGGTGGTGATGCAATTGGCGTACTGCATGAAGTATTTGCACTTGAAGAGGATGCAGTGGACCAGTAGCATTTTTCATCCATATCAGAAATATTTAATATCGCTTTACGAATCTCACTTTTTAATACTCCTCTGTAATAATCCGATTTTAGACTTTTTAGCTCCAACGCTACGTATTCTCCAAAGCGATCGAAATCGTCTTTTGGCTTCTTCATAATTTCTATTGCTTCCTTCAGAATGTTATCATCTTCTTGAGTTCTTGATGTTGCTTTGCTAATACGTTTTCTTTTTTGATCTTGTGTGGGCTCATTTTGTATGGACTCATCCTGTGAGATGTTCATGTTTTCGGGAATATTATTCTGAAAAGTTAAAAGCGCAATTAATATACTATGTTGTATCAACTTTTATGCATAGAAAAATAGAAAAATACAAGTAAAATTTTTGTATTTCAGTATCCTTCAAGTGCTGAAGAGTTGAAGAAATATGCAGATCAATTTGAATTAAAATGGCAATTTTCACATTGTTTCGGAGCTATTGACGGAAAGCATATTACAATGGTGGCACCTGAGAACTGTGGAAGCCTTTACTATAACTATAAGAGTACACACAGCATAGTTTTGATGGGAGTCGCAGATGCCAATTATAAATTAATTTACGTTGATGTTGGTTGCAATGGTAGTATTTCTGATGGAGGTGTCTTTACAAACTGCTCCCTGCACGATGCTTTGGAAAGCAAGCAATTTTCATTTCCCGAACCAGAAGCATTGCCCCAAAGATGTTTGCCAGTGCCATACATAATGGTAGCTGACGATGCTTTTGCTACGACATCGTATATATTAAAGCCCTACGGGTACCGAAATCAACCTGCACCAAATAGAATTTTCAACTACAGATTAAGCAGAGCTCGTCGTATAATAGAAAATGTATTTGGCATTATGTCAAGTAAATTCAGAGTTATCCGAAAACCAATAAATTTAGCACCTAATAAAGTAATAGATGTTACTCTGGCAATATGTGCATTGCATAACTTTTTAATATGTACTTCAAAAAATTATTTGAACCCTTGTTCAGTTGATTTTGAAGATCCTAATACACATGAAATTGTAAATGGCGAATGGCGGAATGAACCCCCACCACAAGGATCGTATTTTCCACTAGAGAGAGGTCAGCAGCGAAATATGCAATCTCTCAAAAAAATGTGAGAGATGAGTTTAAAGAATACTTCATGACAACTGCAGGTGAAGTTCAGTGGCAATATCGTTTAATTGCTTGAATTTAGTACCTAATCACTTTGTTTAATTTGAATTTTTTTATTTGTAATTTTATGATAAATAAAATTTCATTATGAAACATAGCAATAATTATATTAACTTACCATGTTTGAAGTCGATGTTGTGGGTGTGAAGTTGGGTAAAATGAACTTTACAGTTCATTTTACCCAACTGGACAGGTATGACAGTAAATGGAAAAACTTCCATTTACTGTCATACCTGTCATCAGCACCATCACCACTCTTCAACTTTTTTTATCTTTTGCAGTTCATGAGAAACCTGAAAATAATATATTTGACTATTGACTAAAAAGTCAATTTAAATAGTAATGTTAATAATAATTTTAGAGGATTATACATACCTGATTGCGTAAGTTATGGATCTTCCGCTGAATTTTATTTCCACTACAATTTTCAAATTTCGAAGCAAATTCTTCGTATATTGCCATTTTTTTTCGCGATTTCTATAAAGTTTATGTTTCACGTTCCATAAAAACTCTTCCTCCTCATAAAGTTCAATTAATTTGAACACTTCCTCGTCAGTCCACTCGCGATTATCCTTCATTTTTAAAAAATTAATTGGTTATTTAAATTAAACAAATATTTTAAATTAAGAGTCTCCAGTCGGGGTCTCAGCTCTTCAAACAATTACGGAAGACTGGTAACTAAGTCTCATGAGCAAGAATGAACATGTCCACTTGTGACACGTGCAGTGTCTGATACTCGCATCGGTTTGTCTCTGAGAGTGCTCTCAGGCACATATACATTTGTGAGTCTGGTCTCGAGACTGCTGTCGAGACCATTTTGTCTCAAGTGGACACTTTGCTTTAAAGTTATCAGAAAGATGTGATTTCGCCCATCTCAACACTCGCTTAGACAATAAAGTTATTTTTGACAGAATTCACGAAAGTAAACTACGTTACTATCCAGAGTTGTTTCTTCTTTTTTCAAAAAATATTTACGCTATTGGGTAATCACAAAAAACGTTTCGTAACGACAAACGTTAATCCACTTACAATTCTGACAACTTAAGTATTTGAATGTTTTAACCGATCCATAAGTTATATAAAAATTTCAGATAAGACAGCTACTACAGTCTGCCTACGTAAAATCTGAAACACTTAATGCACCAGAAATAACGTTCAAGCAACAACAAATATATTTTTAGATAAGTAAGTAGCAATAAATTTGAGAAGATTTTAAATTAGTATAATACTGCATGAAACTATAAATTTGTGATGCCACCTTACTGCGCGATTTATAGGATCATGTTATGACTTCGGCTTTAAAACAGTTACACAAAATTTATTTAAATACAAAGTACTAAAAACCGATCAGAGTCGGCAGGTATTTTTTTTAACCCACACGTGTTAAGTGGTTTAAAGGGATGTACCTAGACATTGAGCCGTTTTTTTAGGAATTTTTTTAGCGAAACTATTCATTAAAATTTGTGAAATTTTAATTTTTAAAAAATGACGCCGCTACACTCGTTCTTCTGCGACCCAATTTTTTTAAGGAGCGTTGCGGTATGCGCGATTGCTGGAAGTTAGATCATATGAAATCAAAATTTCCGAAGAAATTAGTTTACTAGAGGAACAATCTTTTCTCTGATTGAAGGATTTAATTTTTTTTCATCAAATGGCATTGTTTAAAAAAAAAAGCGATAAAATGACGTTACCGCGTTTTGCATTTTTTGTTAATTAAAAGGAAAGTCTTGATAGAACCAAAATTCCTTTGTTCAAAGACAAGCAATATGTATAGAGGAAATAGGTACCAAATCCGGTTCAGTGACTCTTGTGATATCTTATACGCCTTGCCAAGGGGTTTTCAAGAAAAAATTGTTTCGAGAAAAAACGCTTTTAAAGTTTAAGAGTTTACAAAAGGTTAAAAAACAGTAATATAAAAATAAATTCTTACCTGGAAATGAATCATTGACTCCAGCGCCATATGCTGAATCTTCATTATCTATTTCTACTTCAAGATTACTAATTTGTTCTTGTCTATGACACATTCTACCTCTTTTGTACTTTGTAGCAATTGTCGCTTGGCCAGGTTAGCTCGTCCTCCTTCCACTTTAGCTGCGTAGTCATGTGCATTTCGACCACAATCAACATCAACTCCCATAGCAGCATAGTCTTTATGTTTAACAAAGCCAATTAATGACTGAATTGCTACGAGGGAAAACGGTACTGTACAAACTCCCAGTTTCGAATATAAAACCTTAGAATAGCAGATGTGAATGCTGTGTCCCCTTTAAGAAGGACAATTAAAGAATCTTTTTGTATTATATTATAAGAAAAAAGTTTAAAATACATTAAAATCGAGTTAAGGTCGGCGAAGGCTGATCCGAAAGCAGCTGTTCGCTACTCCTCCGAAAACTCTACGCAACGGCACTTCTTTTAAACTGCTGTAATAACTTCGTTAATTTTTAACCGATTCTTATGAAAGTTACAGAAATTATTCTTAAGATATCATACTAAAAGAAAATTTAAAAATCCAAAAATCGAATTTTTTGATGAAGACTTAAAAAGGCTATGTTTTGTCATTGTCTAATGAAGCCTTTTCTTATTGTGCTACATTTACGTTTAATTATTTATATAAAACCAAATTTGTATAATATTACAACGATGGATATTCAAAAGAAATCAAAAAGTCAGTCGTACTGGACTAAATTGTTGTCTTATAAGGTATATGTTTTGAATTAGAAGACCTAATTGAAAATAAATTAAAGCGTTTTCAATGAATTATTTTTTTTAAATTTACTTTAAATCTTAAGGTGATGTACTTCACGAATATCTTTCCATTTATTAAAATAAAACTGATAACTATTGCTAAGATTTATTATTATTTGTATGCATCAAAATAAGCCATGAATTATTTCTCAGAATTTAAAAAGGTAAAAAATATATATGATTCACATATAATAAACTAGCTGTGCCCGCGACCCCCCTCCCATGGACTACATAATTATTGTTCAGGTAACAAAACGTAACAAGATATATACTAAAACCTGGCCAAAGAACATACACTACCTTCAAAAAATATTTGCCTATCTAGTTATTTCAATCCCAAGACAATAAAAACCCAGATAATATATATTTTTTAAATTTTAATGAATTATTATTTATTTCTGCTGCCAGTGACCACTCCCTATCAATTAATACAAAAAAAAGTACAGTCATGGTTTTTGGTACTCAGAGGCTCAGAAGCAGTTGCTTACCACATATTAATATTAAAATCAACGGGGAAGTGTTACGGATTGATGACAAATGTAGAAATTTAGGCCTTACTATGGACTACAATTGGAGGTACAGATCGCATGTGAGCATAGTTATACGTCGGGCGTACTTTAATTTGAAGATGATTTACAATTCTAGGTCTATTTAAATCAAAAATTGAAAACTATATTGTGTGAGTCTCTGGTATTGTCCAGATTAAATTTTTGTGATACTATATATGGATTTTCAATAGACTCATCCGATAGACGACGTATCCAAGTTCTTCAAAATTCATGTTTGCGCCTAATATTTGGTATTCGTAAAAGGAATCACATAACACACAAAGTGTTTGAACTGGGATGGTTAAATATGAATGATAGACGTTGTTTGCATGCGGCTTGTTTATTCCACAAAATTGTCTTAACGGGTGTTCCCTCCTACCTACATAGAAAAATTACCTTTAGATCAGATGTTCATAATTTGAATGTCCGTTTTCGAGGTCGCCTTACGCCTCCGGCTCACAAAACTGAAAAATTTAGATCGTCCTTCTCTTTTCAAATAGCTAATATTTATAACTCAATTCCAGAAAATATCAAACTATTAGATCCTAGGTTATTCAAGGCGGCGTATAGGAGGATTTTGTTAAATATATAAAGATATAGTACTTATTTATGTAAATTTTCCTTCAGTAGGGAATATCACTAGCTCTTGAGTGTATCTGTGCTCTATATGAATTCTATTGTTTATCTCGGATATGTTGGAGTGACTCGCCTGTCTGTTTAACAATTTAATTTATATCAAGGTTTTTTTTTTGTTTGCTCTAGTTGTGTCATGAGCCATTCTCTATTTTCTTTGTCTTTTTTTTTTTTTTTTTCCTAACACTTACAACATTACACAGTTTTATTAAGATACTAGCACAGTTTAATAGATAAATATTGTATTCTATAAACTTTAGTATTAGGATGCTTAAGGTAAAGAACAGGGGGAATGTTTGTACCTTCATGGTCTTACATTCCCAGCTGACCTTCGGCATTTTCCAATTTAATGTAGCATTTTGTTTATTTAGTTTATGATGTTTTATTTTCTCTTTCATAATTGGAAATAAAGACCATATTTATTATTTATTTATTTATTTTTTTCACACTATTTACAGTCTAGAAAATCAGAAAAATATTCATGATTTTCCAGGATTTTTCTCATCTATGTGACCTCTTTTGTCGAAATGGTCCCAGAGCAATTCATTGGGGTTCAAGTCGAGTGATTGTGGAGGCCAAATCATCACTTCCAGGACTTCATCGGATATCCATTGGTCTAAAAGTTCTCTAATTTATTGGGCAGTGTGTTTAGGGTCGTTATCATGCTGAAAAATATCTGTTGATTCCTTCTATCCTAAAGATTTTTCCCACGTTACCGTTGCCAAAATAACCCCAAACCATTACTGAACCTCCACCATGTTTTACCGTAGGCAACTGGCAGGCTACCAACATCCTCTCTCCAGTTGATCGCCGCACGTAACTCGTCGATTTGAACCGAAAATTTCGAATTTAGATTCGTCGCTCCAAAGGACGGATTTCCATTGTCCTGATGTCCAATTTTCATGTTCTCGGGCCCATTCTAATCGTTTACGTTTATTCACTTGCCTAAGAAGTGGTTTCCTCACTGAAACTCTCCTGTGTAGTCCACCTTCGGCTAACTTGCCCTTCACGGTCGTCCCTATGATGGGGATTTTGCTGCGGTTAGGCGGCGATTACGTCTATTGGACATTGTTATAGCTCTGTCTTCAGCGGGAGTCGTTTTTCGAGGCCTTCCTGAACGTTTTTGGTTGGAATTCCATATCCCGCAGAAAATTTTTTACGATATAGTCCACCGTTCTCCTTGGCATCCGCATATCACTCGCGATTTGTCGACTCGAGTGACCATTTTGATGACTCGCAATTATCAGAGCCCGATTTTCAACGGCAACTTCTTTCGTTTTTGGCATTTTCACAAAACAATTGAGCCTGTATCAGTGACAAAGTACTGTTTGCGAATGATTAATTTCCAAAAGGGCAATAGTATTTATAGTATAGTTTTTTTATCATAAAATGTCACTAGGAATTTCCATAATCCCTAGAAACTTGAAATGAGTTCTTACTTCAACTGGAATTCTCAGAAATCGCCCCAAAACGATTATCATGCAAAACTTGGAAATTTGTTCTAATTGGTTTTTAATTTGTGATTTCACCAAAAAGGCTTGTCTAAACAATTTTATGATGGACACTTGTTAAGAACAATTAAATTGACCTAATATAATAAAAGGGTTTAATTAGGTATCAAATTTTGGCAGTTATATTGAAATTTCTAGGTGGCGGTAGTGTATGTTTGAATTAAAAAAAAAAACACGTAACTCAGATAAGTGGATCTAGGGCAATAAGCGCACTAACGGACAGACAGACAGACAGACAGAGACACATTTCGTTTTATAATATGTATGGGTCAAAATAAGTAAAACGTGCCACCTGAAAAAGGTTTTTTTCGGATTTTAAAGATAACTATGTTTTTCGACAGAGGTAGAAGTGCCTTTTTACCCCTTAATTTTTTTTCCAATAATCGCTATTTATGTATAAAACTTTTCATTTATTCATATTTCGGAAACGAATAGAGATAATTGAGTTATTTATTTTTTTTTTTTGAATAAAGCTAAATGTTTCAGTTGAATTCATGCGGTTGTAAAAATTTAATTTATTTAAGTTATAAACAGTTTTTTTAAACAATTGCGAATTAAACTCTGTTTTCGGTTTTTAGTTACGTAAAACACCACATTAAGTTGTAGGTTATTAACATTTTTCTGATGACGCGCTGCCTCCAATGCTCTCATGGACTCACGCGAGTGCTAACGCTGACGCTCTCGAAAAACTCATTAATGTTTAACGAAGAAATCATAATAGCCATATCAAGACCTTGTGCATTTATTATTTAATGAATAATTAAGTTAAAATTATACAATACATATTAAATTATTTCCAACATTAACTGTTACTGCTTCTTCAAAACTAGAAAATATTTTGCACATCAATTGGTTATTTTCTTTCGGGATAAACGCATGGAATTGGCGAGTCTTAGATAAAACTTTACAAGTTCGATGCTTCGATTGATAAACATTTTCGTGAGCCTGACATTCTTCATTTGTACAAAAATCGAAGCTTACATTTTTAAAATAATTAACCGCCAAATCAAACAAGCGTTTGGGAGATGTTATTTGATTTTCACTATTAAGTTATTTTTATATTTATTTATTTATTTATTTATACAAATTTTACGGGAAACCCCATTGTAGTACAATTTTAAAACAGATACAAAAATATTAAAAATTAAAAAGACAAACACGTGACAAGACTATGTCTAAATAAAAATATTCAACAAACACATAAACATCCTCAATAACAAAATATATAAAATAGATACAGGTAATGAAAGAACTAACCTCAGAAATATAAAAACAATAATAGTATTAACAATAGTAAACACTGTTCAAATAGAACGTCTACAGAGCCCTCAGCAGCTGGGACCTAAATCCCGAGATGGAGCTGTTAAACATGTCGAGCCGGCCGTCCAATGAATTCCAAGTCTTCAAAGCTCTATGAATGGGAGAGTGCCTCCCATAATTCGTGCGATGGAAGGGGATGCAGAAGAGATCATGATGGCGAAGATTGCCTCTGGGTATATTAAAATTTATCTTAGCGAGTAGCTGAGGACAGTCGGTGATTCCATTAATAAGTTTGAATATAAAACATGCATCATAAAGCGATCTTCTCATTTCCAAAGTATGTAACCCTAAGGTCCTCCGCATGACAGTCTTATGATAATTCACAAGTGTACCGTTGCACTTGAGTGCGGAAAATCTCAAAAATTTATTTTGCACTCTTTCGATTGTTCCCTTATGCAACTCATAAAATTGAGAACAAATTACCGTCGCATATTCCAAGTTTGCTCTTACAAGAGCACAATACAACACTCTCAAAACAGTCATAGAGAACTGCCCGCAATTTCTCAAAACAAAACCCAGCATGCTTAGCCCTTTCTGGCTAACGGCAAATATATGCCTTGTAAAAGTAAGTCTTTCATCAAAAACAACCCCAAGGTCCTTTGCTGAACTCCTGTAAGGAAGTTGAACACCTTCAATCGAGTATGAGGATGGGACTCTGTGTTTCCCTCTATAGAAGCTAATGGTAAAATATTTGCTTACATTTAAAAATAGATAATTGGACTGGGTCCACTGCCAAACCAGATCAAGGTCATTTTGAAGCGCTGCAACGTCCTCAACACTAACAATCCCCCGATAGATCTTCAAATCATCTGCAAACATAAGCCCCGTTGAGCGATGCAATGCCGTTAACAGATCATTTACAAACAAAATAAAGAGCAGAGGAGCGCAGTGCGAACCCTGGGGGACGCCATGTAACATGAATAATACTGGATGACAAACCATTCATTCTAACAGTCTGGGTACGGCCCAAGAGAAAACTCTTTAACCAAGCTATGATCTGCTCAGAGAATCCCAGGGAAAGAAGCTTTCTCAATAAGACCTTAAAGTTAACTCTGTCAAAGGCCTTGGAGAAGTCAGTGTAGATAACATCGACCTGTTCACCCCTCTCCAATGCCTCCAGCAGAGCAACTTCATATAGTGCCAAATTTTCTGTGGTTGATTTCCCAGGACAGAAGCCAAACTGGTAGGGATTGATCATTCCCTACAGGTCCAGTTTAACTGGTCGCACACTAAACTATCGAATAGTTTGGGCATGGCAGACTGTATACACACTCCTCTATAGTTGCTGTATATTGAGACCTAGTTCCATCAGAAAAATAATAAATTTTTCGAATGGCACAGTCGCCGAATGTAGCCTTCAAATGTTGAATCAATTTCTTATTAGACAAATCAACTGAAGCCGTCAAATGTTTCACGTTCTTTGATCAGAGACCCTGCCATCAAAATTTTTTAATGTACTAAGTGGCATTTTACATATTAAAAGAGTGCGATCTCATTTTCGAGTGAAACCGATAACATGGTTTAATTCAGTTATTTATAAAAATTGTTTATAACTTTAACATATTAAATTTTTACAACTGCATGAATTCAACTGAAGAATATAAACACTTAACTTCATTTTTCGCAAAATAAATGAAGTATGGCAAAAAAAAATTAGGGGGTAAAAAGGTACTTGTACCTCTATCGAAAAACATAGTTATCTTTGAAGTCTGAAAAAAAAATGTAAGGTTTCCTGTTTTATTTATTTTGACCCATATAGATATGAAAACTGTGACTTACAGAACAAGAATTGCTACTTTTTTTTTTGGAATATTTGATGCCTTTCATTAAAACTTGTACCAGTTTAATTTAAAAGTTAATAGCAAGTTTTTTTTAAGACTAATTTTTTTATCATTTGGCTAAATACATTGTTACTCTTACCACTACAGCTGGGTATCTTATGAAAAAAAACGTAATAAAACAGCAGACATAATGCTACGTTATGTTGCCATTTTCAATAACAAAAGATAAAATAGCTAGCCCTATTATTTATTTTTGGATAATTACTTTTTTATTATTCAACTTCCCACCCTTTGACCGCATTTTGTGAATGTCAGTTACTAGCAAAATCATGTAAAGATTGATTCATTTTGGAATAATTCATTCTTTCTATGCTTTACAACTAACCCGTGCTGTTTTTTAATGTTCCGTACGGAAGGAACACTTATAAGATCACTTCGGTATCTGTCTGTCCGTCGGTCTGTCACACCCGATTTTCTCCGAAACTGTTTGACATCGAAAGTTGAGTCGTATAGTTTTGAAAGTTAAATTTTGACTTAAGGGGTGAAATCGGAAGTGAAAAAAATTTTTTTTACCAGGTTATCGAGTGAGGCGTCAAATGAAAGCTTGTAAAAACACTAGTTTAAAAATATATATAATAAAATACTTTATATTACTTTTAAAAAATTACGAAAAATTGCTGTCCCCCCCTTATTTCGAAAAGTACTAATCAAAAATTTTTTTAAAAATTCTGGAATATTCTCCACAGGGTGTAGATCGAACAAAAATTATATATATATATATATATATATATATATATATATATATATATATATATATATATATATATATATATATATATATATATCAAGGATTTTCTACAGCTGACGCTGTCTTCCTTCTCTCAGCCTTTGATTCTATCTTCCCAGTCTCCATCTGTTAGACCCTGTCCTCCATAGCCTTGTTCACATCGTCTCTCCTCGATCGTCTGGGTCTTCCTCTTTTTCTTCTCCCCTATAAGGCTCCACTCCGTTATTTTCTTTATCTACCTATTATCTTCGCTCCGTCTTATGTGTCCATACCATTTTAATCGTTTTTCTTCAATGGTGTTTATTGCGTTCTCTTTGATGTTCATTCTGCTTCTTATTTCTTCATTTGGCATTCTCTCCATACGTGTCACTCAACAGCATCTTCTCCAATACTCCATCTCTACCGCGTTAATTTTAGATTTATTTCTTGTGTTGATCATCCATGTGTCTGACCCATATGTCATTATGCTTTGTATTATTGATTTGTATATGCGTGTTTTGTTTCTCTTTATAATGTGTTTGTCCCACAGGATCGAATTTAATTGTCTTATGCATGTCCGCGTTTGTCCTAATCTACCTTTGATCTATCCTTCCGATGTTTTTTAAAATGATGGTTGTTAAATATTTAAGTCTATTGGTTCCTTTGATTGTTGTTTCGTTATCGACTTCTAGATTCTCCACATTTCCATCCTTTGTTGTTAGATATTCCGTTTTATCAAAGTTTATTGCTAATTCTGCTTTAGTGTATTCTTCTTTCAGTTTTCCTTCCATATAACTGAGGTCTTCCTCATCTTGTGCCCTGATTACTTGGTCGTTTGCGAAACTAAGAGTACATAAGTAATCTTCTCGTATTGGGACTCCCATTCCACTACATTTTTGCTTAAATTTTTTTAATGTTTGTTCGAGGTATATTTTGAATAGTGTTGGAGATGTAGAGCATCCTTGTAATAGGCCTTTTGATGTTTGGAGTCTCTTCCCTATTTTATGTTCTATTTTTATGTTCACTGTGTTGTTTTCGTAGAGAGCTTTTACTGCGTATATTAGTTCTTTGTCAGTGCCTATTTCTTTCATTGCGTTCCATAATCTTTGTCTTGGTATTGAGTCATAGGCCTTTCTTATGTCTATAAGGGCTAGATGAACTTCTCTATTCTTTGCCAGTTTTTTTTCCATTGTTTGTTTTATAGTGTATATGTGGTCTAAACATGATTTTCCGGCCGTAAAGCCTGCTTGGTCTTCTCCAATTTTTCCATTTATATTTTCCTCTATGATATTTTTAATAATTTTTCCCTACGCCCCATACTCGATATTATGCTTGGGCCTCCATAGTTTGTGCATTTTCTGCGGTCTCCCTTTTTAAATATAGATACTATGTAGGCTTTTGACCATTCCTCTGGTATTTTTTCTCCATTTATCGTTTTGTGGAACATATTTCTCAGCATTCGATATAATTTATTAGACCCGCACTTAATCATTTCGTTTACCACACCTCCAGGCCCCAGATTTATTATTTTTGAGAATTTTTGTTGTCTTCTTTACTTCTTCATAGCTTAGTTCTGCCTCTTTTTTTCCTTATTCTGTTCTTCTTCAGGGTTCTCTCTGCTTGGAATTCTTGTCTGTCTTCTGTTAGCAGTTTTTTATAATATTCTTCCCACTCGCTTTCTGGGATATAACATATACTATATTATTATCACCTTTAATAATTTATCTGGTATATAAAAAAAAAACAAAAAAGGTGTACAGTTTTCAATAAAGATCAGAAAAAAACTTGGTTGAAAACTCATTTGGGATGTGTTTTGTGAAGTCATTGATCATTTTATACCTCTGTAACAAAAATGATTGTTTTAAAAGCAATCAACGTACAAAACACTAATTGCGCAAGTCCGACTTGCACTTGGCCGGTTATTTCAGAGATAAGAAGAGGCTTTTCTTATCGAGTGATATACATGAAGATTCAACATATTCCGGTATAATTTACTTTTTTTTATTATTGCAATTCTTAATTCAATAATCCTTTTTGACAACAAGAAAAGTTGCTTTTTATAGAAGTGATCTATTATTTTTGCTCTGTCTCTTTTGAGATAGAAGGTGTATATCTAGCTACGTTTGTCCTAAATTTTTCTTAGATAATAATTGCTAATTTCATAGGTATCGAAGTTTCTTTTTACTACGGAGTAATTCTTAACTTTTCTTAATGAAGAAAATTCAGTTGATAAAGCTGAATTTTAAGTTCTGTTATGAAATTTTAGTATCTAAAACACCATTCTAATTGCCGGCAAGAATTCCCCATTATTAGGCAGTAAAGAAAATTTACGGGATAAATGAGCTTAAACTTCGAAGACCCCGTTTAAAATTTGATGTATAATGGATTTAATAACTGTTATGAATGGTATTATATAAAATGTAGAAAACTTTCGGCAAAGTTGGTAAATTTATAACCAGTTCAAATTTCTCGTGCTTAATGTTGTAAGCTAAAATTAGGCTGGTACCGGGTGTCCCCTATTAATATTGTAAATGAAAAGAATATCAGAATACTGTTTTCACTTATAACTTCCGGGAAGTTGATATTATTATTGTGTCAACTTTATATCGAGGCCATATCCAATATATCTAGGGGAAAGGTTATCAAGCAGCATCTTTCAACGTACCTAGAAAGATTCGTTATTATTAGCTAATACCAGTATGATCAATAAGAGAATCCTTAGAACGATGCAATTAAATATTCTGGGGAGGATTAGGTGTTGACATACTTTAGTTCAACGTCTCCGATTACGATTAAATTTTACGTGTTGGTTCTGCTTGGTCTAAGAATCTCACAATATTTTATCGAAAAATATTATTGCAGGTAATCGTTTCGTGTTGTATTAATATCCGAAGATTTTAATACTTTTCATTGTCTTAGGTGCAATATAAGTTATTTTCTTGTTCATTTTTTACTTTATTAATCTTAATAGCTTCGTTAGTACTTACACAAGTAAAGAAAACTGGATTTTTGGTTCTATTTCATTCAGGTATTTGATTTTTTTAAAAGTTGGCAGAGCAGAAAACTACAAGAGAGGTTGTCAGGGAACAAAAAATTTATCTGTTTTCCCACTTTCAATCATTTATCTTAATGTGTCCAGTGTAAACACAGCTAGAATAATTAAAAAGATGGATTTATTTTGGCTACTTTTCGCCTCTGACATTTGTAATTTGTGGACCGACTAATTTCGTGAATTTATTGTATTGATTTTGTTTGAAAAATATAGAGTACATTAAATCTAATAAAATATAATTTCTATAATTTAATTAATATATATATATATATATATATATATATATATATATATATATATATATATATATATATATATACAGTGCGACCTCGATAATCCGGACTAATTAAAACCGCGGTGATCCGAATTAGTAAATAATTCGAATTACTGAAGCAGGACATTATTTATATTAAAAAACGAATCATTTAATACGAAACAACTAAAAAATAGTACATACATAGAATAATATTTAAAATAGAAGCATATCTTATCAAGTTTTATCTTATTTTGTAAAAAAAATTGTAATTTTTGTTTGCTTGACCCTTCTCTGGTTCTTCATAAAAGCAATTTCTTTTAATCTTTGAAGTACAAGAACATTACTTAGAGGTATATCATTTTCTTCTGCCCATCTCACGCAAACATTGAAACTTTTAACTGCCTCATCATTCTTCACAGTGTTCTTAACAGTCTGGTTTGTATTAGTATTTAACTCTGAACCTTCATTATCACTCTCGTGTTGTTCATCTGTATCATCTATGTCTTCCAGTGGTAACAAATCTTCAACATTTTCAAGCCAATTGCATATTTCCACGTTCGTGAGATTCTGCTCAGTGAGAACATTCAGCACATCTGTTAAATATTTACGAATTAACCAAAAAAATACTAAAAGAAAAATTTAGGCTTTACCTTTCATTTCTCTATTCGTGGAAAGCAAATTGTGCCGCAATTCACTCAGAGGAATTAGATCTTCAGCATCATATTCAGTGTCTGGGTTGGTATCTGCCACATAAGCCATAATTTTGTGCCAGCACTTCAGGGGAGACTTTTTCCCATGAATTGCATAGTAGACATACAGCATCTTTTAGGTTAATGCTTTTTAATAACCTAACAAGGTTCTCTTCATTATTTGATAAAATATGGGCTAAAAGACTTTTCCGATAAAATAATTTTGTCAGTCTGATTGCATTCTGGTCCATAGGCTGCAAAAGTGCAGTACAACTTGGTGGAAGAAATAATGTTGTAAATTGTCCATCCTCACTAGTCAGCTCTTTTATAGTTTCATGGCTCAAAGCGTTATCAACGATTAGCAGGACTCTTTCAGGCAAGTTGAGACTTATTAAATGACTGTCGACTTGACGAATAAAAGAATGATGAAACCAGTCTAAGAAAATTGCTGTAGACATCCATGCATTGGCAGATGATTTGTACTCAATAGGTATGTTCACATTTTTAAAAGCCCACGGATCACTAACAACTTTAATTTTTGTGATCCATCAGCATTGCAACATGCTAGAAAGGAAAGGCGTTCTTTGTTTATTTTTCGACCTGGTGCGGTCTTTTTCTGAGAACGAACCAGCGTTTTTTCAGGCAAAATTTTCCAATACAGAGCTGATTCATCTGCATTGTACATTTGAGTAGGTCCAAGGTTTAATTCTTTTATCTTATCTGCGAATAAAGTTAGGAAAGGATCGACGGCACTTTCATCATTGGATAGTTTTTTTCGCCACAAACTTTTAGAGCATGTCTTTCTGAAGTTAGAAATCCCGTAGGTTTCAGTGTAAAACTGTTTTGCTTTGCCTGATAAAATTTCGTAGGAAATTGGACGTGCCTTGATCGTTGCGTACAAAACCATGTATACAAACGAGTTTCCATTTCTGGATATTCGGCTTTTCGTAATGTTTTTCTGACGCCGTTACACGTCCATAGTGAGTGTCGAAAATTATCTTTAAAATAAATCATATATACATACCTTTTGATTTTCCCTTGGTTCTTTTTTATATCCGAAATTGTTGATGTTCCTACTCCGTATTCATTTGCCAACACTTTTCCGCTTACACCAAGAACTAGCCTTTCTAATATATCGGACTTTTGTTTTATTGTTGTTTTCTTTTAGAAGGCATTTTAATATGTAGGTACATATACGTAAAAAAAAAGGTTTACATACTTATATGAACCGCATAAAGTAAAATAGAACGTAGGTATGTTGTACTTGTGACAATAAACAAACAATTACAAAGTTCTTAACCTTTAGACGCGATACGCGATGCGTTGTAGGCAAATCAAAGGCACCTACTGTTTGTGTGAATCCCAGATGTATTAGACTGGAAGTTAGGGGAATCCCCTCACTATCAATTTCAGTTTTCCCATGTAGTTTAAATTAAGTAGATGTCTAAAAATGCAGGTCCGGATTATCTAGTACTATCAAATCCGGATTATTAAGGACACAATGCAATAGAAATGTTTGTCCGGATTATTAAAGAATTCGGTTTAATGGAGATCCGGATTATCGAGGTGGCATTGTATGTGTATATATATATATATATATATATATATATATATATATATATATATATATATATATATATATATATATATACATATATATATATATATATATATATATATATATATATATATATATATATATATATATATATACATATATATATATATATATATATATATATATATATATATATATATATATATATATATATATATATATATATATATATATATATATGTCAACTTCTACTCAAATCTAGCACGTAAACATGGATATTAAATTAAATGTCTGACTGACAACTCGTGACACTCTATTTTTATAGTCCCGAAAAAACCTTTTTAGTGTTCCATACGGAACACTTATAAGATCACTTCGGTGTCTGTCTGTTACACCCGATTTTCTTTGAAGCTATTTGACGTAGAAAGTTGAAATTTGGTACTAATATAGAAATTGATGGCATCATCAGAGCCGTGTAGTTTTGAAAGTTAAATTTGGACTTAAGGGGTTAGTTTGGAGGGGTGAAATTGGAAGTGAAAAAAATTTGTGTACTAGGTCATCGAGTGGGGTGTCAAATGGAAGCTTGTAAAAACACAAGTTCAAAAATATAGATAATGTCTTACATGCGCACACTTTCCTTTGTGTTATTTTGAAAAAATCCCAAAAAATCGCTGTCCCTCCTCTATCTCGAAAAGTACTGAACCAAAAATTTTGAAAAAATTCTGGAATATTCTCCATGTGATGTAGATTGAACAAAAATTATTATAAGTGCATTACGTTTAATAATTTATCTGGTATATAAAAAAAAAACAAAAATTTCAAGGTCATCAGTTTTCAGTAAAGATCGGAAACAAACTTTATTGAAAACTCATTTGGGGTGTGTTTTGTGAAATCACTGATCATTTTATACCTCCGTAACAAAATTTTTTATTTCAGTAGCAATCAACGTACGGAACACTAATTGCGCAAGTTCAACTTGCAGTTGACCGGTTATTTTATTTAATTCTAGAGACGCCTATATATATTTTTATGGTGTTATTGTATTACAAATAAAGAAGAAAACGCTTTTTTTAACTTTGCTTTAGTTTGTTATGCATATGTGACAGCGATATTCGTTTCTCTTAATAATATTAATAGAAATATATTAAAAGTAAGTGTATAATAATAGTTTTTTTAGAGATCGAAAAACGGACTATATACGAAATATTTATTAAAAGGCAAACAATGGGAATATACAAGATTGTATCGAAGGTAAAGGAGAACCTCTCTCTAGTTTCCAATATATGAATTTTTATGAATTTATAACCACACTTTAAGTAAAACAGCTCATGAACAAAAGAAAATAACTGCATAAAGAGAAGAAAACTACGAAAATGAAGAATAGGAAATTCGCTTGGGTTTTATGGCTTATTTATTTATAGATTATTGTGAAAATTATGCGAAAACCGATATTTGCTTTTCTTATTTTAAAAAGTCCAGAAGGTTCTGTGACAGACTCTACATCTTGGCATATTATATGCTGAAAACACTTACAGAATCATTACTAGTGCAGCGTTTAACACAGGAAAGCAAAGAATTACGAAGACTTCTTGTCACGAGATAATACAATACCTATAATGAGTTGTGGTACTGTTTAGTAAAATTCTTTGGATGGCGTTAATTTTCTTAATAGCCCAAGTTTGTGATAGAAGAAATTTTAACCTTTGGGCTAAACACTCAAGCGATACGAGGAGTAAATTCTCTCCCCCTCAATATGTTCGGGTTTGTTGGGGCATATTAAACAATACAGTAACAGAACTTATACTTTTTAACAAAGCAATTTAAAGTGGGCAACATACTTGGAAACAGTCACGGAAATTGGTGAAAATTTGAGATTACCTAATAACAGGAAAATAATCTGGCAGCAGGATGGTGCTCTACCTCACAACATTCTTTCAGTATCTCACTTTTTAAATGACACTTTCTCCTTATAGTTTGGTAAATTTGAAAGATTAAGGTCACTAAAGTGCCCATTTTTAACTGTGCTCGATACCTTTTTTGGAACTATTTGAGACGTGACAGAAAAAAGCGATTCACGTTGATCTTGAATCGTTGTAAACAGTCGCAGGCAAATTATTTTAAAGGGATGAGGTTCTTCATGTAAAATACTGCTTGAAGAGGTTTGTACGAGGAGTGACAAGCTGAACCTCATGTGAAGTATTAGCGCTACGTGTATTCCTAGCATGCACTGCTTTGGGAAGAATTAAGCAGACTACATCCATCGAACAGTTTTCATGAAAATACTCGTAGAATAGACTCAAGTCGCCAACCCTTCTTCCATGTTCTAAGAAATCGAGATTGCTGGTCAGTTCCGGGACTCTAATTAGGCGAACAACTCTCTTCTGAATAGAATCCAACAAATGCAGTGTAGCTCCCAAACGGGAGCAGAGCCCCAAACTTAGGAGCAGTATTCCATTGTTGAACTTTGTACAGAATTAACAGTTGTGGAGTGTGAGACTTTCTTGTTCCAAATAATATTCCCAGCTTTTGACAAGCTGTCTTTGCTGTGCTTGCAATATGTTCATGCCAAGATATATTTGATCTCAAATTAACGCCCAGCAAATTGAGTAATGTTGCTAAAGGAATGGAGTGTCGGGTTTAGAAATGTTAACTTTTTTGGAGAAAAAACTGCCGCCTGGGTTTTTTGTAGCGTTAAATAAAAAAATCAGGTGTGACAGACAGACAGACACCGAAGTAATCTTATAAGTGTTCCGTACGGAACACTAAAAATAAATAAAGATAGACGTTCTTTCAGGTCTTTGTTAAGTTAAAGGACTTCCTGCTGTCTACAGATATTTGCATGAGTAGCCGATCTTCGAGCATTCAAATTGAATGAAGAAATAAGCTTAGTGTCATCTGCAAAACTGTATATTGGATTCTTGATCCTTTAATTATCTATTAATTTTCTTAATTATTGAATTATATTAATAATACCCTATTTAGGAATTTATAACTAAGCAAGAGATTTTTCTCTGCCATAAAGTCTACTGACATCCCTTTGTACTCGCGTTTTATTAGCCATTTTTAACCATATTTCGTATATATCCCATTTTTCACTGAGAAAAAAACATTTTTACACTACTAACACTTAGTTTTAACTTACTACTATCAGAATTCTTAAAATAAACAAATGTCATTATTAGAGACCGGATTATATGCATTTGCATATTTTCATATGCATTTGCATATTTAGACCATTCTTACCGATTATTGCATATTTTACCCAAAATCTAGTAGTGATGCATATTTTCCCTATATTTACAATATTTCTCGGTATTACTAGGCAATTGAATTCCTCAGGGTATTGTTAATGTCGCCGTCTGGAACCGATCTTATCGCCGGGACATTACCTGCAATAGTCTAAACATCGATTAGGTTATAGTGCCAAGGAAATACCCAAAATTACGACGGTATTTTATTCCTTTGTTTCTTGGTCGGGATATTAAGTGATAAGTAGTTAGTTTCTAAGAATATTTGTTTGAGCATGGATCAAATAAACAATTTTCTCGAAGACGAATTTTTATTTTAAAACAAGATATCAGTTTTAACATTATTGTTGACGCGCTTGCATCAGTGTAGTCTTTTTGCAATTTTTAACGTGTTGGGTTAAAGTTTAACGTGTACCATGCCACCCGCAAATAAAGTGTCTCTTCGTCGGTAGCTGATTATCCTGGAACATTTACATACGACGGAAATGTTTTATATTATCGAGTTTCGTGCACAAAAAAGTTTTCAAACTGACCAGAATGTCAAGACAAGTCTTTATATCGCAGGATTGCAAAAAAAGGCCCACAACAACAACTTATAACAGCAGCAAGTAGCAGTGATTCCAATTCTATAGGCAAACAAGAAAACTACTTTAGCATGGATTTATGTGAAGCATTGCTCTCCACAAACTTACAAATCCTACATTCAAAGATTTTCTGCGAAAATATTGCTTGAACCAAAAAATACCAGACAAATCAACACTGCGTAAAAATTACATACCAACAATTTACCATGTTCTGGAAAAAATACGTAATAAACTTAAGGATGACATTATTTGGATTTCAGCTGATGAAACTATCGACAGTTGTGGTCGCTATATTGCGAATTTAATTGTGGGTGCATTAAGATTAGAGCCTTCTTCTTCCTATTTGGTGGCCTGCGAAGAACTTGACAAGACAAATCATTCTACGATCGCCAGATTTGTGAATAAGGGTATTAAAAAAATATTTCCTGAATCTTCTGCAGATGAAAGAGTGTTTATATTTCTCTCAGATGCTGCTCTCTATATGATCAAGGCAGCCAAAGTCCTCCAAGTATTTTATCCAAATTTAATTCATGTGTCGTGCTTTGCTCACGGAGTCCATCGACCCGCTGAAGAAGTACGATCCACGTTTGGAAATGTAAATAAACTGATTTCATCGGCAAAGAAAGTGTTTCTTAAGGCACCTGCTCGTAATAACGCCTATAAAGAAAAACTGCCAAATGTGCCTTTACCTCCCGAACCAGTGGCAACTCGATGGGGAACATGGATTGAAGCTGTACTATTTTACAATGAACATTTCGAGGCCATCAAAGGTGTAGTAAATGACTTCAATAGTGCAGAGGCTATGGGAATTCCTCAATCCAAGGAAGCAATTAACGATTCTGATATTTAAAAAAAAAACATAGCTTTGATTAGCACTCACTTTTCCCACATACCTGCGGGTATTAAAAAGCTTGAAACTCGAGGTTTGGCGTTGACCGAATCAACTCAGTTAATGAATAAAATCCGTCAAATAAACTCCACATTGCAGATGTATTCCCGCGTAGAGTTAAAGAAAAGTTTGAAAACATTTTGTGCAATAACCCTGGCTTTGAATCTTTGTGTCAAATTGATAGTTTTATTAATGGGACGGGTGAACTTTTGCCAGAAACAATAAGTGCTAACATAGACCCAAATTCAAATACTGCCCAGTTACCTTAGTGGATGTGAAACGGTCTTTTTCCACTTATAAAAATATTTTAAATGATCGAAGCGACAATCTTACTACCCAACATTTGAAACAATACCTTATTGTTTACGTGTACAAGAATACATATGTTAAATAATTTTAAAAAATGTTAAATAATTGTAATTAAATTTAAACATCGTCGATAACTTGTTAATTTTATGCTGATTTTGAAATAAAAAACTAAAAATTACTACTTTTATGATTATTTAATATTGCATATTTTGATCCTTTTCATGCATATTTCAAGATTTTTATGTTGCATATAATCCGGTCTCTAGTCAGTATCATTTTGCATTATGGTCAAAATTTAGACAAAATATTTTTTCTTCCTTGTTTTTCACAGTAACACCATAAAAATATATAAAACGCTACAGCTTCTGTATTTAACATGTTTTTCCAACTCGTCAAATAAATGGGTGGTCCATAAGTACTGTACTGTTAGTACGGTGTATATTTATTTAATAAATAAGTATATTATAAAAAAAACATAAAGACGGAACTTGTGACAAGCTAAATAATTACATAATGAAGATTATCTTTTTGAGTTAATTTTTTTAAAAATTTCATACCAAATTTTTTTCTCGTTTTTAAAAGATATTTACATTTTTATTTTAGTGTTTGTAAAATATATTTAAATATTAGGAAAAAATACCGGTAAAAGAAAATACGGATAAGAATAATCCAAAATTATTAAGGAATACCTGAAAAAATTGTCAGTACCATAGATAATACTCGTAGTTTACTTATGTTCTTATTTTGAAGAAAAATTATACAATCTTTAATTTTTTTCCAAAAAGTGTTCAGTTCCCAGCCATAATTCTTTATTCAAAAGGGCTTTTTTCTTCATAAAACAGTGTTTATGTTATATTTCTGATTTATATTTGCAATATTTTTTTTTTTATGGGTCTAGCACACGTGCTGCAGGGAAGTATCTAAAACGCTACAGGAGCGACACGTGTGCGGAAAAAGCGAGTCACATTGTTCTTGAATGGCTGTAAATTTTACTCGGTGAGAAACACAGTCCTGGGTAAACCATTCCAAAGGGATGATGTTCTCCATATAAAAGACTGCTTGAAAACCTTTGTACGAGGAGCTGAACCTCATACGAATGTGAAGTATTAGCGCGACGTGTACTTCTAACATTCACCGCTCCGGGAGGAATTAAGCGGGCCACATCCTTCGAAGACTTTCCATGAAAATACTTGTAGAATAGGCTCAAGTCGCCAACCGTTCTTCGATGTTCCAGCGAATCAAGGCCGCCTGTCAGTTCCGGGTCTCCAATCAGACGAACAAGCTCTTCTCTGAATAGAATACAACAAATGCAGTGTATGTTTGGGGGCGGAGCCCCAAACATGAGAGCAGTATTCCATAGTTGGTCGAATTTGAGCTTTGTAAAGAATTAACAGTTTTTGTGGAGTGTAAAGCTTTCTGGTTCGAAATAATATTCCCAACTTTTGAGAAGCTCTCCTTGCTATGTCTGCAACATGTTCATGCCAGGACCTATTTGTTCCCAAATTAACGCCCAACAAATTGAGTAACGATGTTAGATGAATGGAATGTCCCGACATAACTATGTCGGGTTCAGCTACGTTAACTTTTTTAGAAAAAACTGCCGCCTGGGTTTTTGTAGCGTTAAATTCCACTTGGTCACTGTCAGCCCAAGATAGAATTTCTTCCAGGTCTTTGTTAAGTTGAATGACTTCCTGCTGTCTGCCGATATTCGTCTGAATAGCCGATGTCCGAGCGTTCAAAGTGAATGAAGAGATTAGTGTACTGTCATCTGCAAAGCTGTAGATTTTCGGTCTTTTCCAGCAGATCGTTAATATAAATGAGAAAGAGAGTAGGAGACAGTATGGAGCCTTGGGGTACACCGGCGTTGATAGTGAAGGTGTTAGAAAGAAATCCGTCGACTGCCACTCGTAAAGAATGCTCTCTGAGGAAACATGAGAGTCACAAACAGAACTTTTCAGACATACCATAAGAACGTAGCTTACCCAACAGCCCATCGTGCCAAACACGGTCGAATGCCTTGGATATGTCAAGAGCAACCGCTCGAGATTCTCCAAAGTGTTCAATTGCGTTGTTCCAAACATGTGTTACATAAGTCAGAAGACCTCCTGTTAATCTATTTTTACGAAAGCCATATTGGTGATCGCTAATAATGTTGAATCCTTTAAGATATTTTAGAAGATGCTGATTGATAGCCTTTTCCATGACTTTCGATATTATTGAAAGCAGTGCGATTGGTCGTTGGTTATTTGGCAAGGTCTTCTTGCCTTTTTTAGGTATCGGCTGAACTGTGGCATATTCTCAGCAGGAAGGAAATATTCCCTTTCTGTAGGATAGGTTGAAAAGTCTACAGTAAACTGGTGGTAGTTCCCTCGCACACTTTTTGAGAAGTATGGCAAGTATTCCGTCAGTGCCAGAAGCCTTTTTGGTGTCTAGCTTCATCAAAATACGTTTTATGATATAAATCGCTTTTGCAATATTTTCTATATTTTCAAATTTAAACTATTTTAATACTGTTTCTGGATACAATAATAGTTTTGACGCAATGTTATTTATAAATAAATATTAAATTTTTGGGGACAGTCGCCTCTAAAGGCAATGGCAAACCACCTGTAGTATCATACCCCACTTTAGCCGTTCGGAACCGGTATTAAATTGTAGGTCCCTTTTGTCTGTGGAACACTTAAAGAGACACAAACCACAGACTAATGCGAGAGGGTCATCTACGTCCGTCTCAGATTTGGCACTTCAAGAAGAATTAGCGAACGAACCAAAGTTATGTTTGTTTGTTGGTTGAGTGGCTACCGGAGATCAATAAATTTATTACTTTTCCTATTTATAAGCATTTATCTTGTGGTATACACTATAAACATAGTGAACAATTTTGAAGTCTGACAGTTGTGATTTATAGTTTGTCGAATTAGTTTTCTTGTTGGATTATTTAAAATTATTTCTGATTTCGTGGTAAAAACAGTATTAATGAAAAATATAAAAATTACAAAGGAAAGTATCTTTATTGTATTCTCAAAATATACAATAAATAGTAAAATACAGTTTATATAAGTTAACTAGTGTGTAAATATTTCAGGCTTTTCCAGCAAAAAATATTGTGGTGTCGGCTTCAGCTCACATTTAGCACATAAATATTAAACTATTAGATTAGACGTCTGACAGTTGTCAAATAAATTTAACACACGCACCAAAAACTGAACTTGTAGACACTGTACTATTGGCATTGTAAATATTTATTTAACAAATAAACATGTTAGCCCAGTCGCTAGAGGTTTGAGCTCCCATTAAATCTTAACAGTTTGCATTTTGGCACAGGTAGTGTTTTGGACGTAGAATATAATAAAAAAAAAGTTTGCTAAAGTTTGATTTACGCTAAGCCCACAAAATCCAAAATAAAATCAAAAATTCGTTTTTTCGGTAATATTTCGAAAAATAAAAAAGATTACGAAAAACTAATAGTACCATGTGAAAGAGCGGGAAATTTTACAAAAAAATAGTATATAGATTTTTTTCCAGATTTTTTTTATTAGCGTGAGAATTTATTGAAAATTCGGATAGGTGATTCAAAAAGTGTAGGTTAATTTGAAAGTCTACGCGCACCGCTTAGAGGGTTAAAAAGAACCGGTCAAGTGCAAGTCGGACTTGCGCAATTAGTATTCCGTACGTTAATTGCTTTTAAAATAAAAAATTTTGTTACGGAAGTATGAAATGATCAGTGACTTCTGCGGGTAAACTTGTCTGAGGTGTTAAGGAACGTGATTTCCGAGAAAATGGACACTTTGTAGCCATGTTCACTATAAAAGTGATAATTTAGAATCGGTAGTGGATCTTATCAGCTAGATGAAAGCAAGTTAATGTCAATATCTAGATCAGTCTTGCTCATTGATTTTGGCATTTTTTATCATTTATGTACACATTTCAGAAATAAACTTCATATTATAGTTTGAAGTCTATTAACTATAGGGTAACGTCAAAAACTAAAACAAAAACAATTCCGTGACCATGAACATTCAAAAAAAAAAACGCTCAAGTGCAAGTTGAACTTGCGCAATTAGTGTTCCGTACGTTAATTGCTTTTAAAATAAAAATGTTTGTTACAGAGGTATAAAATGATCAATGACTTCACAAAACACACCTCAAATGAGTTTTTAACAAAGTTTTTTTTCCTATCTTTACTGGAAACTGATGACCTTGAAATTTTTAGTTTCTTTTTTTAAATACCAGATATATTATTAAAGGTGATAATTTTCGTTCGATCTACATCCTGTGGAGAATATTCCAGAATTTTTTTCAAAATTTTTTGATCAGTACAGTGTAATAATACAAATAAAAGTATGCACAACTGTTTCATTACATATATTTTTGAACATGTGTTTTTACAAGCTTTCATTTGACACCCCACCTGATGACCAGGTAAAAAATTTTTTCTTCACTTCCGATTTCAACCCCCGAAACTAACCTTTTAAATTAAAATTTAACTTTTAAAACTACACTGTTCTGATGAGATCATTAATTCCTATATTAGTGCCAAATTTTAACTTTCTGTGTCAAATAGTTTCGGAGAAAATCGGGTGTAACAGATAGACGGGCGGACAGACACCGAAGTGATATTATAAATTGTTCGTACGGAACACTAGAAATTAAAAGGTAACTTTTTGAAGAGGATACCTTCATCTTTCCAATGATACTAATAATTTTTATTTTGGTTGCTTTATAATTTGTAAAACTTAAAACGAAATTTTTGTTTGTATAATTTTTATTAATAATATTTAATAAAAATATATATACAAATATTTTTAAAAAATCCTTGTGCAGATATCATTATTATACCTTAAGTTTCAATATAAGAATAATTAAAAATACCCACATTGTTTGCGTTATTTAAAAATTCAGTTTTAAAATATGAAAATTTGCCTGCTGTAGTTAGACGCCGGCAATTTTACGTTCAACACAATACGAAACGGTCAAAAAAATTGAACAATTTTTTTTTTAGTTACAGTTAAGAATACACTCGATATTAGAAAATCATCAAAAACTATAAAAAAAACCTTCTCTTTTTTTATAATGTTGCTCTTAAAAATGTGTTCACGATAAACGTATTTTTTGCTTATTATTAATTATACCTAACTTAAACTTAAAAAAAAATATTTGAAGGTGGGATATGAAAGATAAAAGTCCTAAGCTTTAAGTTTTATATTTCATTTAAACATCCAAGTACAAAGAAAACAGTTATTGAAAACCCAAAAATTCTAAATTACTCGAAGAAATTAAATGAATTATGTACTCTCAGGCCGTCATATTGGATCCGCCATTTTGAATTTTTCAAATCTGTCATCGGATTCATAATCAACATTGCGAGAAACCTCTTAATAGCCAATTTCAAAATATTTAACAGTATACAGAAACGTTAATTTAATCATAAATGAGGTCAGAAACATGTTTCCCACTACAACTGAAGGGCTTATACCAGCCATTTTATTTTAAATATGTCTTTTAAATTACGGTAAAACTAAAAAAATAATTTATATACTGTTTTTTTGTAAAATTTCCTGTTCTTTCACGTGGTGCTATTAGTTTTCTGATATCTTTGTTATTTTTAGAAATATTTGCAAAAAAACGGATTTTTCATTTTATTTTCGATTTTATAGACTTAGCTAGACCAACAAACTTTTTTTTATCGTATTCTACGTCCAAAAAACTACCTGTATGCCAAAATGCAGCCTGTTAACATTTAATGAGAGCTTTTCGTCAAAATTTACCTTTGACGACTGGACTATATACAAAATAACATAATCATTGCTGACAACCGAAGTTATAATGTAATAGAGGTTTCCTTCTAGAGTTAAATTTTTTATGTATTCCATGCCAAATTTTCTGACGTTGGCCTATGATCATGTGCATTTTCTATTTTAAAATGTTGTTAAAATGTGTTTAAATATAATGACTAAGTAAAAAATTGTGTCTGACGAAAAAAGAAAAGTAGAAATAAAAATGAGCAAAAAATTATAAATAGGGCCATAACAGGTAAATCAAGTTTTTGCAAGGTGTAAGTTTTGGCTTACAAAATATATTTATTGCGCATTAATGTTAAATTTTGGTTCTAAAAGCCGTTTTGCTTCACAAAACAATTTCTATGTTGTTTTTGGATTACATGTATAATATAATCTACATATATTTTCAATATTTTTTGTATTTTTGAATTTAAGTTGCTTTAGAAGTATTTTGATTTGATGTGAAAAAAACCTCGTTTCGAGATTTTTGCATTTCTTTGTGTGTTAGGGGCTTTAGATCACAAAAACTATAGTTTCCATTTTCCGTGAGTCTGTCGATATATTGGCTCGATAACTTACAAACAAAATGAGATATCCATTTCAAATTTGGTAGAGATACCATATGTGGTATGAATAACAACCGATTTTGGTTGACCTTCACGAAATTCTTCGCTGACAGAAGCACGATCGTGACGAAATTCTGCAAACCAATTGTAAACAGTCTTTTTACTGTTCCGTACGGAACACTTGTAAGATCACTTGGGTGTCTGTCTATCCGTCTGTCTGTCCGTCTGTCCGTCTGTTACACCCGATTTTCTCCGAAAACCATAGAAAGTTAAAATTTGGTATTAATATAGGAATTGATGGCTTCATCAGAGCCATGTAGTTTTGAAAGTTAAATTTTGACTTAAGGGGTTAGTTTTGGGGGGTAAAATCGGAAGTGAAAAAAAAATTTTTTTACTAGGCAATCGAGTGTGGTGTCAAATGAAAGCTTGTGAAAACACGAAAATCGCTGTGCACCCGCCTTATCTCGAAAAGTACTTATCAAAAAATTTTGAAAAAAATCTGGAATATTCTCCACGGGGTGTAGATTGAACGAAAATTATTACGAGTGCATTACCTGTAGTAATTTATCTGGTATATAAAAAAAAAACAGAAATTTCAAGGTCATCAATTTTCAGTAAAAATTGGAAATAAACTTTGTTGAAAACTCATTTGGGGTCTGTTTGGTGAAGTCACTGATCCTTTTATACTTCCGTTACAACATTTTTTATTTTAAAAGCAATCAACGTACGGAACACTAATTGCGCAAGTTCAACTTGCACTTGACCGGTTATTTGATGGTGATTCATTACCAAAAGTTGAACGAAGCGATTCTAGGCGTTGTTTTTGTGTTAGGACTTTACTATAATCGTAACAAATCATCCAACGAAAACCTTATCGTGAAATTTCCATCTCAATAGCGCCATCTAGTGGTTGTTTGTAAAAACTTAAAAGGGGGCCTCGTAAGTGCTATAGGGCTTAAAATAGAAAAAATCTACATAATTTGAGCGATATCGTTCTAGGGTAAGGGGGTAAACATTTCATCAGTACAACGTAAACTCCATGTATTTTATACATGAGGTAAAATTCAATTTAACCTAACACAAGCAAGCAATATAATTTAGAAATACCTATGCATCAAACTAAGACATGCGAATCTCTATTTAAAGATATTTCTGTAGTTATTTATAACAGAATACCATCTGATCCAAAAAATATAAGCTAACTTATTTTTAATATGACATTTATAAATTTTCGAGGTAAGGACAGTCTGGAAGATTGACTATTCAATCTTACTTACGAGGCCGCCTTTTAAGTTACGATCACTAGATGGCGCTATTGAGACATGACATTACTATTGTTGTAAAAATTTGATATTTATTACTGTTAAAACAGTGGCAGCTTAGAAATGGACCAAGTAGTTTGTTTACAGTGAGCGTTTAAAAAAAAACAGTTTTGTGAACAAATGGAAATTTCACGAGAAGATTTTCGTTGGATGATTTGTTACGATTTTAGTAAAGACCTAACTCAACAACAATGTTCGCTTCGCTCATCATCAGAAAATACTGTTTACATTTGGTTTGCAGAATTTCGTCATGGTCGTGCGTCCGTCAGCGATGAATTTCGTTAAGGTCGACCAAGATCGGTTGTTATTCCAAAACACATCAATGCTGTGCGCAACATAATTGAAGAGGATCGGCATGTGACTTACCATGAGATGGAGGCATCCTTAGGCATATCGAAGACTGCAATGTATTCTATTTTGCATAAACATTTAGCTGTGAAAAAACTCTTTTCCCGATGGCTTCTACATAATTTTACCGAAATTCAAAAACAGGCTCGTATCAACTGGTGCCAAGAAATGCTCAAAAAATTCGACCGAGAACATGCAAAATACGTTTTTTCACGTGGTTGTTTCTTCGATATCGTTTCTATTTTTAGAGATATAACCGAATATTTCATTTTATTTTCGATATTGTAGGCTTAGCTTTTTTTTATTGTATTCTTCGTCCAAGAAACTACCTGTGTGCCAAAATGCAGCATGTTAACATTTAAGGAGACCTCAAAAACCCTGGCGACTGGGCTAAATATGTGGAGGTTTGGCAAGATCTTCCTTCTTTGAGATCTGAAAATTATCTCTATTCTGACTCTGGATTGAGTCCTGTCCTAATCTGCTACACACGTCCAAACTGTTTCGTCTGAACTAGAGCTGCATCCTCCAGCTCAAGTCACCATAGATAAGTAGTACAGAAAAGCTAATCAACCGCAAAGAAATCCGAAATTCCAACAATAGTAAAGAAGTCCAAAATTGCTTACTCACAAACCAGTAATAACATTGTTGTCTGGGAATTCTTCTACTAGATGAAATATAAAACTTATATCCGTCAAGCTGAGTCTTAACTTCAATATTTGCTCCATAGGAAACTTTAACAAGGGTCGAGGCGTTACCAGCTATACTAAGCAACTAAATAATAGCCAAAGCAAGTTCATTTTTGAATTTCTAAAAAAATCAGTATTGGCTAAATAAGAGAGAATCTAGTGATTATATAAGTAACCATTGCATAAGTGTTTCGAATCCAAGAGGCAGAGCTCTAGAGCTTAAAACCCTTTCCAAAAACCATACTTTTTTTGTAACTTGTCATAAAATGCCTCCTTAATAAATTAACACGCAAATTTATTTGCAAGATGTGACTAATATTAACAATAATGACACGCTTGGAAGCTATTATTTCTCGTTAAGATACACTTGCAGTGTAGCGAAAGTTTGGAACATGGATATCTAAAACTCATTAGATTTATCATAATCTCATCTGTTAACTGCGAATTTATAACTTTTGTAACACTATATTGTAATTTATATTTTAACGGGATAATTTTATCGACTTGTATTTTTTCAAGCGCCTTCCATTACTCCGGTCTAGATTTAGATTTAGCTGAATTACATAAAGCTCACAATATTATAGATATAGATAATTTCATGTTTTAAACTCCTTTGGCTTTGCACATTTTTCATAACTAAATGGTGTCCCAAAATTCACACAAAATTTTAATTTGACGCCATTTGTATGGTAAAGTGTCGCCAACAAAACAAAAAACACAGCGTGACAGCTGACAGTTCAGGGTTATTAAAAATGGAGCGCTACATGAAAGAACAACGTATTTTCAATGTTGAGCAATATTTTAAAAGCAATGAAAGTTTGGCAGCTACAGTTCGGAATTTTCGTACAAAATATGGTCGGAATAGTGATTTAAACTCATCAACTGTGAAGAGATTAATTGAAAAATTCAGGGAGACTGGATCAATTAGTGATCTTGAACGCTCTGGCCGTCGTTCGACACGAAACATTGAAGCAGTTCGTAAGAGTGTTGCTGAGACTCCAGGACAACAGGTCAAGAATTGGACATTTCGAGAAGCGTATTCTCACGAAAGATTTGCATCTTCATGCTTACAAAGTTCAATTGACTCAAGAACTGAACCCTACTGATCACGCACAACGAAGAGAGTTCGTTGAATGGATTACGGAACAACAGCAAGTGAATACTGATTTTCCCAAGAAAATCATCTTCAGCGATGAGGCTCATTTCCATCTTGATGGCTTCGTTAATCGACAAACTTGTCACATTTGGGGTTCAGACAATCCACACGTGACTGTTGCGAAACAAATGCATCCACAACGTGTCACTGTTTGGTCCGGATTTTGGACTGGAGGCATCATCGGACCATTCTTCTTCGAAAATGCAGTTGGCCAGGCAATAACAATTATTGGTGATCGTTATCGCGATATGATAATCAAGTTATTTGTGCCTAAATTGCAAGATATGGATGTGGACGACATTTGGTTTCAACAAAACGGTGCCACATGCCATACAGCTCGAGAAACAATTCAATTACTGCATGAGTCCTTTCCTGGTCGTGTAATATCCCGTTTTGGTGATCAGAATTGGCCACCCAGATCATGTGACTTAACGCCGTTGGACTTTTTTCTTGTGGGTTTTTTAAAGTCTAAGGTTTATGCCAACAAGCCCGCGACCACCCACGACTTGAAGGAGGAAATTAAGCGCTGTATCAACGAAATTCAGCCACATTTATGCAAACGGTCATGGAAAATTTCGACAAAAGCGTGCGTATGTGCCAGCAAAGCCGCTTAGGCCATTTACCCTATATGTTGTTCCATACATAAACCTATACTGTATACTTTATGAATCAATAAAAAAATTACAATTTTTAATTAAAAATCTGTGTGTTCTATTAAAATTACTTCTTGCGTGAATTTTGGGACACCCTTTATACAGTAAGAAAGCAAAAAAGCTTTTACTACCGGCATCTAAATCTTTTCCGCGAAATGTTCGGCAAGAAAACAGACCAGGACTATATAACGAATAAATTGTCTGAATCAATTCAACTTAATCAAACATGTTCTGGCAAACGCTCAAGTGCTTCTATTCTCCAGTTCTAGTAAGACGGGCATGTTAAACTTGAAAATAACAGATTTGTATGGCTAAAGAGGTTCAAGATCTTGATCCACATTACGGTAAATACTAATACGTATTAGGCTGCAGCTGCAATAGTTACTGGAAGAACTTTGCAATCTTGACTCTATTCACGGAAAAATCGAAAATATGTAAGATGATGGTTAAGGTAGAGCTTACGTGTCGTAATCACACATTAATTTACGTGTGCAAACATAAAGAAACTCGTACAGGCGATACAGAATGATGACCAGTTGGCCTATTAGAAACATCAGGATTTCGAAATCCAGACCATTTTACAGGGTGAGTCAACGATAGAGTAACGTTCATTATCTCATTTGTTTTGGGAATGACGAAAAAATGTTAAATACAATAGTTTTAGGGAATGTTAAGGTGCACAGTTTAAAATTATTTTTGAGTATACAAGGTACTTCAAAAAAGTGTGGCCGATATAACATATGTTTTTTTTTTTAAATGGAACATCCTATTTTCTAATTTATTTTTAAATTCTGCGTAAAATTTTATAACTTTTTTATTAATAATGTAATAATAATACCTAAACCTAGTAGTTTTTCTAATATTTCAATTTTTTTTAAAAAATACTAGTTTTCAGTTTTGTAAAAAATTGCCAGTAGCGCCATTGTTTCTGAAGATGGAATACCCATAATTGGTACGAGCGTTCTATAGAAATGAAAAAAAGATTATGTAAAGAAATTTGAGTTAGATGTTACAAGGTGTTCAAAATAAATGCATGCATTTCGACTACTTTAAATTGAAAAGTCTCAAATTTTTTAAATGGCACACCCTGTATATTGTTATTTTTTCTGATAGATTTTACAAAACCCTCCAACTTTTATTAAGTATGTCATATACCTATTTCTAGTAGTTTTTGATTTATTTTGAATTTTTCAATTGTTATCCTTGTTTTTAATACACTTACGCTATTGTGAAAACATAAACAAATAGTTAATAATAATTTTAATATAGTTTAACTTATCTAATGATTAATTATTATGACGTAATAAATATTCAAAAATATGCCTGTCTACTTGAATACACATGTTTAGTCGTTTTACTTCACTTTCCTTAGCATAAAGGGCGTTATTGTCCGGCACGCATCCCGTATCCTATTTTCAATATCTACTGCTGTTGTAGGGGGATTCATATAAACACGATCTTTAATGTAGCCCCACAAAAAGAAGTCTAAAGGTGTTAAGTCACATGATCGAGGGGGCCACTGAATGAATTCATCCTTACCGATCCATTTTTGTGGGTAACGATCGTTTAAAAATTCTCGAACTTCCCGATGGTAATGAGCAGGAGATTCGTCTTGTTGAATCCACATTTGTTCCCTTTCAAAGTTATCAACTTCTGTAAGAAGTTGGGGTAATTCGTTTTGTAAAAAATTTAGATATCTAGGCGCGTTAAGTGGTTTGCGGAAAAAATATGGACCAAGAATTCTAAAATTTAATATTCCACACCATACATTACGCGACCAATGGTTTTGGTTTTGAACTTCCCGGACCCAAAATGGATTAACTGTTGAATAATAATGGATGTTATGGCTGTTAACTGCTCCATTACTGCGAAAAGCGGGTTCATCAGAAAACATTATTTTGGATAAAAAAATTTGGATCGGCCTTTATTGCTCCATTCGTGGTGATACAAAAGTTTACTCGTCGTTCAAAATCACGTTCTTGAAGTTCTTGGTGTAGTTCTATATCAAAGGGATGTGACTTGTATTTTCTGGTGGTGCGATTAGCCGTAGATTGGAACGTGTCAGATAAATCAGCTAGTTGACGGCTGCTGACCTGGGAATTATCTTCAACATGAAGTAAAATCTCCATTTCTTTTTCCTCATTGATAGCATTCTGGTTTACTACTTTCCGTTTCGTATACTCAACGTTACCACTACCATCAAACCATTCCATTAAGCACTGAAAAGATTTTCTAGATGGTATATGTCTATACCTTCGGTCCGTAAAGTCTTACTGCCAAAAGACAATTTTTTTCTGCCTCGTCTAGTATACAAACCAAATCAGTTAATTCATTTTTAGGAAAATCCATTATTATTACCTTTGTACGTCACTTACTACAACAAATTAAACTATTTTAACTTGCTTAATAGACATGTCAAAATTTGACAATTCCTACATTTTTATTTTGTCTTGGCAACTATGATGTTATAGCGTAAGTGTATTAAAAAGAAGGGTAAAAATTGAAAAATTCAAAGTAAATCGAAAACTATTAGAAATAGGTATATGACATACTTAATAAAAGTTGGAGGGTTTTGTAAAACCTATCAGAAAAAATAGTAATGTACAGGGTGTGCCATTTAAAAAATTTGAGATTTTTCAATTTAAAATAGTTGAAATGCATAAATTTATTTTGAACACCCTGTAGCATCTAACTCACATTTCTTTACATATATCTTTTCTTCATCTCTATAGAACGCTCGTACCAATTATGAGTATTCTATCTTCAGAAACAATGGCGCTACTGGCAATTTTTTACAAAACTGAAAACTAGTATTTTTTTTAAAAAAAAATTGAATTAGAAAAACTACTAGGTTTAGGTACATAACATTATTAATAAAAAAGTTATAAAATTTTAAGCAGAATTTAAAAATAAATTAAAAAGTAGGATGTTCCATTTAGAAAAATATATGTTATATCGGCCACACTTTTTTGAAGTACCCTGTATACTCAAAAATAATTTTAAACTGTGCTCCCTAATATTCTCTAAAACTATTGTATTTAACATTTTTTCGTCATTCCCGAAACAAATGAGATAATGTACTTTGCTCTATCGTTAACTCACCCTGTACAATTCAGTTGCAGGTTACAACTGCAGTTCTTAGAGAAAGTAGTCCAGCATGCCAATTTTGTGATGCAAGAGGCCATTGGCTGATACAGTGGAATCCTCGAATGACAGTAATGAATAAGAGTAGTAAGAGGGCATTTCCCTAACTAAAATGTCACAGGATGTTACAAGATGCAATGTCCAAGCTAGCGTCCGAGCGGTAAAAATTTTCCTTCGAATAAACTTAAGTGAGCAGCCTCAGAAATTATGAATTTAGGATAAGGAAGGAGCTCCTGATGAAGCTAACATGGTTAGCGAAACGCGCGTCGAGTGCAAAAAGTAGTGTCATTGTGCCAAACATTCGACACTTCCAACAAAGTTTAATTACAGTAAATTTTTCTGTTTTACCGACCGCTTCGAAATTAAATCCATCAGATTTGCGATAATCAGATAACTAGAAAAAGTAATTTGATGTCTGGTTTCTGATTTATCAGAAGCTGAAAAGAAATTAAAATGCCAGATTTAGGGGGTTAAGAAAACGAGATTTTGATTGCTTAGCCCATTTTCCCTTATTCATTATATTTGTCTAGTTATTAACATATCAGTCTAGCAAGACAGTCTGATAAACAACACAAAATCAGTATCAGTATCAAATTTAGATAATGAATATACGAGTCTATAAACTAGTTCAATTGCAAAGTTCAGTTTTGTCTATCTCTATTGATTTTCTTTTAAGCTCTGGTTTAACGGACAATTGGAAATTCAATAAAAGATTGGTTCTAGATGTCTTAGACCGTAAAAAATTCAACTCTGTAGTCTATTTTTATATCTTTTGGTTTTTGTCGCTTCTGGGCGTATTTAACGGGAAATCTTACAAAACTAATATTTTTTTTTATGGGTCTAACACACGTGCTACAGGGAAGTTCCTAAAGCGCTCCAGGAGCGGCATGTGTGCGGAAAAAGCGATTCATGTTCTTGAATCGTTGTAAATTGTACTCGGTGGGAAACACAGTGCTGGGCAAATTATTCCATAGGGATGATATTCTCCATATAAAAGACTGCTTGACGAGCGTTGTACGCGGAGTAACAAGCTGAACTTCATACGGATGTGAAGTATTAGCGCGACGTGTATTTCTAACATGCACCGCCCTGGGAGGAATTAAGCGGGCTGCATCCTTCGAACACTTTCCATGAAAATACTTGTAGAACAGACTCAATTCACCAACCGTTCTTCGATGTTCTAGCGAATCAAGGCCGCCGGTCAGTTCCGGGTCTCCAATTAGACAAACAGCTCTTCTCTGAATAGAATCCAATAAATGCAGTGTAGAAGAAGAATTAACAGTTGTTGTGGAGTGTAAACCGCTAATGCGCGCTAATGCTTCACATCCGTATGAGGTTCAGCTTGTTACTCCTCGTACAACGCTTTTCAAGCAGTCTTTTATATGGAGAACATCATCCCTTTGGAATAATTTGCCCAGGACTGTGTTTCCCACCGAGTACGATTTACAGCGATTCAAGAACATCGTGATTCGCTTTTTCCGCACACGTGTCGCTCCTGCAGCGCTCTAGGGACTTCTTCCCTGCAGCACGTGTGCTAGACTCATAAAAGAAAAAAAAAATGTACACCTAAACATTACAAAAACCTTCAGAGAGTTTTCAAATTTATTATTATTTTTTAAACTATATAAATTAGCAAACCTAATGCACTCGCGTTAATTTTCGTTCACTTTATAAAGAATATTCTAGAATTTTTGGAAATTTTTTGATCAAAACTTTTTGAGATAAGGTGGAAGGACAGAGATTTTCGGCCACTTTTTAAAATTTATGCAATGAAAGTGAGCACAAGCATTACATCATAAATAATTTGAACTTTCACAAGCTTTCATTTGACCGTCCACTGACTTCCTATATTTGTGCCAAATTTCAATTTTCTATGTCAAATAGTTTCGGAGAAAATCGGGTGTGCCAAACGGACAAACGGACAGACGGACCCCGAAGTGATCCCATAAGTGTTTCGTACAGAACACTAAAAATACACTTCTTTCTATATTAACAAGTTATTTTTAATTGACGTAAAGAAATCCCCAAATTTTAGCATTAATAATTTATTTCGCAATCCACCATTATTTTTTAAAGAAAAAGAAAAAAATAAACAAAAATTACTTTTGGTTTGGGACAATCCTCGTAAATAAGCTATTTAAATCCTTTTCAAGAGCCTGCCAAACATGAAGTTAAATTATTAATTAACGCCTATTGATTTTCTTTTCAACATTTGATGTATTTTTTGGATTGGAATAATCGTTTTGCTTTTAATAACTCTTATGATCTCAAACAAGAAATTATCCAGATAGATAATATCTTTTTTATATTGCAATGTACTATAATTGGGATTTATTTCTTTTTTATTATTTTTTTTAGCAAATATACCAATTAAAGTTTTTTACAGCACTTTCTTGCAATAAACCTCATGTACTCGCTCTCTGTGAAACCAAGGTCAGTTCATCGACCAGCACAGTTAACTATCTTTATCCTGGTTACGACTTCTATTCCCGATTTAGGCGTAACTTTGGAATCTGTCTTTTTGTCAGAAGCAACCTCTCTTGCCAACGAGAAGAGGCTCTGGAGCCCCCAAACTTTGATGTTATGTGGTTAAAAATAACGACTCAACCAACCACAAGGTTCATCTGTATCCGGTATCGACCACCAAGCGATACTAACTTTAGAGCACTTTTTCGCTTCTCTTGCAGTCACCATCGATCATTTACAAATTAACTATCCAAATGCCGAAATTGCCATCCTGGGCGACTTTAATGTCCACAACATCAACTGGCTTAAATATTCCAATACTACCGATGAACAAGGTCGTGAAGCCGAATCATTTTCTATCAGTTGTGGCTTAACTCAGCTTATTGACGAACCAACACGGATCCCTGATCGAGACTGGGAGTTCGCCAGTCTTCTTGATCTGTTTTTAACCACCAATCCGGAGATTTACACGGTCAGCGTAAAGCCGTCATTAGGTTCTTCCGACCATAAACTATTATCGACATCGAGTATCCTACCAATCAGTGACAGAGACGCGCCTAAACCGCGCAAGATTTGGCACTACAAATCTGCTAAATGGGAAGATCTCATGGAATATTTTCGAACTTTCCCTTGGTTAGACGTTTGTTTTCGATCCGATGACCCATCTGACTGCGCTAAGGAGGTTTCCGATGTTATTTTGGCCGGTATGGAGGCTTACATCCCTTTTTCGAAGAAATGCTCTTCCAAAGGCAAGCCTTGGTTTGACCGAAAATGCAAAGAAGCTGTTGCTTCTAAACATCTTGCATACCGACATTGGCGTGAAAATCTTAACACCATAAATCGTAACACCTTTGTTCGTGCCAGGAACAGATGCAAAGAAATTATAGACGAAACCAAGGAGGCACACAATCAACGGATTAGAAACAAACTTCTCGCTTGTACCAACAATTCCAAGTCGTTTTGGTCAGTCGCTAAGGCAGTTAGTCAAAATTTCACCAAATCCACCATACCACCACTCACACGGCCAGATAATTCTATTGCAACGACACCTGTTGAGAAAGCGAACTTGTTGGCTGAACTCTACTGTTGATTTCCAAGGAAAAACACCACCTAATATTCCCATAGTGCAGTCAAGGATGCCCGATATTGTCTTCAGGCAGCGTATCATAAAACGTATTTTGATGAAGCTAGACACCAAAAAGGCTTCTGGCGCTGACGGAATACCTGCTATAGTTCTCAAAAATTGTGCGAGGGAACTAACACCAGTTTTCTGTAGAGTTTTCAACCTATCTTACAGAAAGGGAATATTTCCTTCCTGCTGGAAATGTGCCACAGTTCAGCCAATACCTAAAAAAGGCAAGAAGACCTTGCCAAATAACTACCGACCAATCGCACTGCTTTCAATAATATCGAAAGTCATGGAAAAGGCTATCAATCAGCATCTTCTAAAATATCTTGAAGGATTCAACATTATTAGCGATCACCAATATGGCTTTCGTAAAAATAGATCAACAGGAGATCTCCTGACTTATGTAACACATGTTTGGAACAACGCAATTGAACACTATGGAGAATCTCGAGCGGTTGCTCTTGACATATCCAAGGCATTCGACCGTGTTTGGCACGATGGGCTGTTGGGTAAGCTACGTTCTTATGGTATGTCTGAAAAGTTCTGTTTGTGACTCTCATGTTTCCTAAGAGAGCGTTCTTTGCGAGTGGCAGTCGACGGATTTCTTTCTAACACCTTCACTATCAACGCCGGTGTACCCCAAGGCTCCATACTGTCTCCTACTCTCTTTCTCATTTATATTAACGATCTGCTGGAAAAGACCGAGAATCCAATCTACAGCTTTGCAGATGACAGTATACTTATCTCTTCATTCACTTTGAACGCTCGGACATCGGCTACTCAGACGAATATCCGCAGACAGCAGGAAGTCATTCAACTTAACAAAGACCTGGAAGAAATTCTATCTTGGGGTGACAGTAACAGTGGAATTTAACGTTACAAAAACCCAGGCGGCAGTTTTTTCTAAAAAAGTTAACGTTGCTGAACCCGACATAGTTATGTCGGGGCACTCCATTCCCCTAACATCGTCACTCAAATTGTTGGGCGTAAATTTGGGAGCAAATATGTCCTGGCATGTACATGTTGCAAGCATAACAAGGAGAGCTTCTCAGAAGTTGGGAATATTATTTCGAACCAGAAAGCTTTACACTTCACAACAACTGTTAATTCTTTACAAAGCTCAAATTCGACCAACTATGGAATACTGCTCCCATGTTTGGGGCTCCGCTCCCAAACATACACTGCATTTGTTGGATTCTATTCAGAAAAGAGCTGTTCGTCTGATTGGAGACCCGGAGCTGAGAGGTGGCCTTGATTCGCTGGAACATCGAAGAACGGTTGGCGACTTGAGCCTATTCTAAGTATTTTCATGGAAAGTGTTCGAAGGATGTGGCCCGCTTAATTCCTCCCAGAGCGGTGCATGTTAGAAGTACCCGTCACGCTAATATTTCACATCCGTATGAGGTTCAGCTTGTTACTCCTCGTACAACGCTTTTCAAGCAGTCATTTATATGGAGAACATCATCCCTTTGGAATAATTTGCCCAGGACTGTGTTTCCCACTGAGTACAATTTACAGCGATTTAAGAACAACGTGAATCGCTTTCTCCGCACACGTGTCGCTCCTGTAGCGCTTTAGAAACTTCCCTGTAGCACGTGTGCTAGACCCATAAAAAAAAAATCAAGTGAAAACCAAATTAGCATAAATTCCCGGATCTAACAGCAATAATAAAATAAATCGAAACACCACTTTTAATAATAACAAACAACCGAAGTTTGAATTCAACAATGCCTCAACATACCCAAAAATCTCTTCACACGAATTCTGCCTTAGCTGCATATATTACTTAAACCTTATTTACTGTGAATTTTTAAAACTTCCTTTTTTATAGTAAGATACAATGAATTGTACCAAGGACATACACCGAATATGAGGGCCGCTTTTTAATTTTTTACAAACGCCCACTAGATGGCGCTATTGAGATGTGAAATTACCACTGTTGTAAAATTCGACATTTGTTATTGTTAAAACAGTGACAGCTCAGGAATTGGCAGAGTGCTTCGTTTACAGTGAGCGTTAAAAAAAAACAGTTTTGTGAACAAATGGAAATTTCACGTGAAGGTTTTGTTTGGATAATTTTTTACGATTTTAGTAAAGGCCTAACTCAACAACAATGCCTCGAATCTTTTCGTTCAACTTTTGGAACGAATCACCATTTTTTACAATTGGTTTGCAGAATTCTGTCATGGTCGTGCTTCCGTCAGCGATGAATTTCGTGAAATCGGTTGTTGTTCCAAAAAACATTGATGCTGTGCGCAACATGATTAAAAAGGATCGGCATGTGACTAACCGTGAGATAGAGGCATCCTTAAGCATATTGTGTGACTTGCATGAACATTTAGCTGTGAAAAAGAGACATTTACATCATACAGTCTGTCAAGTCAAAACGTGATCGCTGGTACTCTTGAAAAAATGTGGCGCAATTACCTTAGTAAGTTGTACAATCGCCTCCTGCATCAGTCATCGCCTGGCATCTTTGAGGCTGTCGACGAGATTTTCTGCATTTTTTTTTGTCGGTCTAGCACAGATGCTGCAGGGAAGTCCCTAAATCGCTACAGGAGTGACACGTGTGCGGATAAAGCGATTCGCGTTGTTTTCGAATCGCTGTAAATTGTACTCGGTGGGAACCACAGTACTGGGCAAATTATTCCAAAGGGATGATGTTCTTCATATAAAAGACTGCTTGAAAAGCGTTGTACGAGGAGTAACAAGCTGAACCTCATACGGATGTGAAGTATTAGCGCGACGTGTATTTCTAATATCCATCGCTCTGGGCGGAATTAAGTGGGCTACATCCTTCGGATACTTCCCATGAAAATACTTGTAGAATAGGGTCAAGTCGCCAACCGTTTTTTCGATATTCCAGCGAATCAATGCTGCTGGACAGTTCCGGGTCTTCAATCAGACGAATAGCTCTTCTCTGAACAGAATCCAACAAATGCAGTGTGTGTTTGGGAACGGAGCCCCAAACATATACGGTATAAGGTTCCCCTTATAAATTAAGGCAGTTAAAATTGCCTGAGGACTTTAAAATGAGAAATAAAATATAAACACACATTCTTGTTTCCCGGATAATAAGGCTTATTTAGCGTAAAAGTGGATGTCAAAGAAACATAAATTGTTTTAAGTATATTTACACAGACATTGTTATGAGAAACAATAAGATAAGAAAACTTTTTTAAATAAAATTCCGTTAAATAATTACACCTACTTTAAACTGCTATTTGAAGGGTATAAAATCTCTGGAAAATAGAAAAGTTTATTGTTACTTAGTTACTTTTATTGCATTTTAATAGTCTATTTAGAACAGACACAATCGTTTAAACTGGTTAAAAATCGAAACTTCCTGGAGATCTAATTATTGCTCATTAAAAATCAAAATAATCGGTTTAAATTACTTTTGTCGGTGTAATTATATAATGGTTTGAATTGCGTTATTTCAATTTTATTTTTAGCAGCTTTATTTGTAGTTAGTTGAATTATGTAAATATAAAATATGGAGGAAATTTTTAGCGAAATATACGTTTGATTGAGGCGATCTGCGAAAAAAGGGTCCATATACAAAAAACTTGTTTTGAGATAATTGTGTTTGAAGTTTTCTTTTGCATTTTTAGACTAATTGCGGGGACTTTGAAAATATTGTCCATTAAAATTGAACATTATTATGTTTTAAGACAAAAACAGTGCATTAGTTCAATGCCCCGATTTATTTTTTGTATTTTTTATCCCGTAAACCTGGTCGCTGCAAAAAGTATGTATATTTAAAAAAAATATTTTAAATTTTAAAAAGTGAATAATACAAAGGAATGGCGATTATATATTTTCATTATACTTTAAATTATAAGAATTTTTTTTAAATATATTTTAAATGTTAAAACATTATTTTTTATCTGGTTAAATGGACCACTGATGACAATCTCCTGTCTTCACAAAAAATAACCCAATCTGCAAAAATAAAATATTAATTTTTGTAAAATAATGTAGTAGTTAAAAATTGTCGAAAGTTTGTTTTTCCAAAATAAATAAATTTCAAACTTTAGTACGCAATTTTCAACTGAAAAATTTGTGTTTAATTATTTATAAAAAATTAGAAAAAAAAATTAAAAAAAACCTCTTGACATTTTGTAGAAAAAGTAACTATTAAGATTTAAAAAATATTAAAAAATTTTATTTTAAAAACAATCAACGTACGTAACATTAATTACGCAAGTCCAACTTGCACTTGACCGGTTATTAATTTTAAGGTTTATCCATAAATATTATCCGAAAATAAGAAAAAAATAAAATTTACTTTACTGCTTGCAGGTGCTACCATCGCGACAAAGTGTTTCTCAGTATTATGTTTTGAGAGGTTGACCAGCCCTTTTCAAAATTTCAGTTTTTTTGTTTTGTATGGGATAGTCTCTAAACGAGTCTAAAGTAAATCATGCACATTTGCTGCCAACTTGTGAGGTCTGTTACTATGAGGTCCTCACCTTGTCACAAAAGTGAAAATTCCAATGACCTTACTTTGCACCACAGGTACACCTTTCACAATGACTGGATACAAATTAAGAACTAAGTTCGATAAGCCATACTATTTTGACCATTACCTTTGAGAGTATAATGCCCCTTACTTTGGGGCATAATTTTTAAAAATAAAAAATTTACGAGGTTTCAAACTTTAGTATGCAATTTTCGACTAAAAAATTTATGTTTAATTATTTTTAAAAAATTATCTATTAGAAAAATTTAAAAAAAAATAACCTCTCGACGTTTTGTAGAAAATGTAATTATTAAGATTTAAAAAGAAAAGTTAAAAAATATTAAAATTTGATTGACTAATATTGCAGACAGTGTCTGAAAACAGTTTCGAGAACAACGTATAATCTCCCATTCCAGCATTGTACTGTATGCCTTTTTCCTCTTGCAACTCCACTAATGGATGCAAAATTCTAACTACTTTATTTCCAAAAGAAACCGATTGACAAAAGAAATCCGAAACGCAACTGCCGAGAGACACGGCCTTAAGACCAATCCGACGCCAGGTGAAATTTAATGCTATAACTTTTTAATGAAATGGAATTTTTTATTTTTTTTTTAAATAATTCATCGAAGTATGGATAATAAAAATCCGTAAAAAAAAATCGAATTTTTGAAAACTCGAGGGGTATGTAACCCCTTAAAAATTTGCAGCTATAGTCCCTTTCTTCCAAAGATCGATTTCTGCCCCGAAAATATAAAGTAATTTGAATAAAAGAAGAAAATAAATATGTTGCAAAAATTTCACTAAGGACCAAAGAAATCCAATCTTTGCCCTTCTAAGCCATTGGTGGGAATAGGTTTATTACATCCTTTACCTTTTCAGACTCTGAAACGTATGAAGGTGCCCGCTTAAGTTTTAGAGCAGGCTAACTTCTGAATTTGGAACACATTCTGTTTAGACTCGGGTTTTTTAAAAAATAGGTCGTCCAATGCTTCTGTCCAGTTTTTTTTTTATTAATGTTCTGCCTAAAATAACTTGAAATGGGAATGAACGGACAATTTTGGTATGGCCAAAGTTTCGAACACATTGGCAAACAGAATGGCCGCAGACCGGGAATATGTGCCTTACCACGACTTTAAATTTTTGTAGCTACCCACAATTCAAACTTAACCAATGAAATATTTTTGTTCTGTCCGCCACATGTGTCCGACAGAAACACAACTTTTTTTACATTAGAATGAATTTTCTTCACCAAACATATAGGAAAGAAATAATGGAATCCGCCGCCTTCTTGGCTTGATCTTCTATGAAAGTGTACATAAATGAGGACCTATCATTATGCACGTGAACGCTGAATGCATAAAACCATAGTTTGTACAACTATCAAGTTACATTTAGTTTTGGAATGGGTAGATTTTGTCCATAGTCAAATCTAACAAGTAGACTGTCATTCGTTTGACATCTTTCTATTACCTCATTCTTTGTAGCCGAGTGACGTTTTGCCTTTTTTTATGAAGGTTATATGGCGCACGACAGAGATCATTGGGATCAACTGCAAGTTTATTCTCATATTCTGTGCAATAATCGCACACATCAGTTTTTGGTCTCCTGATACTGTAATCAAGTTTCACAAAGTATTCCGGGTATGTTTTATTATAGTCCATTTTAAGTGGTACACCAGTATTTTCTATGTAATGTTCTTGGAACATAATATGCAACTCCTTTACAGTCAACTCAGGATTTTCAAAATATTTTTTTTACTGTTTTATGTTGTAAGTAGTGGCTTTCAGAGATCCGTCTGTCTGTCACGTCCGATTTTCTCCGAAACTATTTGATATAGAAAGTTGAAATTTGGCACTAATATAGGAATTGATAGCTTTATCAGAGCCGTGTAGTTTTGAAAGTAAAATTTTGACTCAAAGGGTTAGTTTTGGGGGGTGAAATCAGGAGGGAATTTTTTTTTTACCAATTTGTCGAGTAGGATGTCAAATGAAAGCTTGTAAAAATACGAGTTCAGAAATATATATAACGTAATACTTGTGCACACTTTTCTTTGTATTATTTTTAGAAAATTGCGCCATATCTCGAAAAGTACTGATCAAAAAATTTTGAAAAATTCTAATATATTCTCTATAGGGTGCAGATTGAATGAAAATTATTATATTATTTTTCTGGTATATAAAATTTATGTGGTATATAAAAAAAAACAAAAATTTTAAAGTCTCCAGTTTTCAGTAAAGATCGGAAAAAACTTTGTTGAAAACCCATTTGGGATTTGTTTTGTGAAGTCATTGATCATTGTATACCTCCTAATTAAAAATTTTTATTTTAAAAGCAATCAACATACGGAACACTAATTGCGCAAGTTCCACATGCACTTGACCGGCTATTAATTTTAAGGTTTATCCATAAATCTAATCCGAAAATAAGAAAAAATAAAATTTGCTTTACTGCTTGCAGGTGCTACCATCGCGACGAAGGGTTTCTCAGTATTTTGTCTTGAGAGATTGCCCAGCCCTTTTCAAAATTTCAGTTTTTATTTTGTATGGAGTAGTTTCTAAACGAGTCTAAAGTAAATCATGCACATTTGCTGCCAACTTGTGAGGTCTGTTACTGTGACTTCCTCGCCTTTCTACAAAAGGAACGTTTCCCATAACTTTATTTTGCATCACAGGTACACCGTTCACAATCACTGGATACAAATTAAGAACTGAGTTCGATAAACCATTCTATTTTGACCGTTAACTTTGATAGTTTCAATTCCACTTATATTGGGGCATAATTTTTGGATTAAATACACGTCGTTTGTTTTCATCATCACCGTCAGGAACCTTTGTCACACATTGAGGAAGCAAACTATCTTATTCGGATTTTGTTTAAGTGTAAAAGTTGTTAAACAGCTCCTCTTGTTTATCCTCTTATAATTAATTAAAACAATTCAATAAATAAGACTTGTTTATTTCCTTGAATTGCTGAGCTGCCACAAGCTTTGGTTGACTATACTCTTTTCCTTGAAGACGTTTCACTCTACTAATTAAATCTTCATCTGAATTCATAATTTTATGCTTCAAAAATATCAATGAAAACTAGATACAGCTTTACAAAAACAAAGAAACAAAAACAACAAAACACATCGTGTAATAAATCAACACAATAATAACCTACTCTGGCCGATAAGACTTCACTCAGTGTTGCCACCACTCAAATTATCATAAAATCTTACAGGGTTGTCGTATCAGTTTGAAACTTTGTGGGCATCTAATTAAAAAAATGATTATTTAAAGCAATTGGAAAAAGGGCCTAGCAGTCAATGGGCCCTTGTTCCACAGGTCGCCTCAATTGGAAATCATACCATTCAAATTGATCGAAATTCAAGGAATCCACAAGAATCAATTTTGGACTTTAAATGTATAGCTGTATGTTATAGATACTGGCAGAAAATTTGTCGTGAAGAATAAAACTTAAGAATCTTATTGATATAATAAAACATAGAATAATCAGAAATTCCTATAATGTGGACTGCATAAGTTACACCTGTTAGTAGTAGTAACGCTTCGATTAGTTTGAAGAAGATATTATTCTGCATATTTTAAATACTCTATGTCTATCATTTTGCAACTATGTAGACACAATTACGATATCTGTTTTATATCTAGAATCCTCGGATTTATTTAACGCAAACCTAAATCGGTTTGAAATTCAGCAGAGCTCAATAAGTGCGATACTTATTGTCAAAATTATAAGATGTGCTCTGAACTCAGACTTTTAGCTACCAGTAAACAGATTAAAGAAATCTAAAACAGTTTTTTTTTTTCTTAAAAAATGCAATAGTCTCTTAAAAGTTTCTGATAGTGGAATTTATTTTACTCTGGTTGTATTAAATATTGTGGTCACCTTCACTCCCTAGAGCTACCTTCTCAGTCAATAAATTCAGAATATACAAACTAAATTATCGATTGAATAATTGCCTTTAATACTTACATTTTAAAAAAACAGCCTATATTTATATATATATATATATATATATACATATATATATATATATATATATATATATATATATATATATATATATATATATATATATATATATATATATATATATATATATATATATATATATATATATATATACATATATATATATATATATATATATATATATATATATATATATATATATATATATGTATATATATATATATATATATATATATATATATATATATATATATATATATATATATATATATACATATATATATATATATATATATATATATATATATATATATATATATATATATATATATATATATATATATATATATATATATATATATATATATATATATATATATATATATATATATATATATATATATATATATATATATATATATATATATATATATATATATATATATATATGTATATATATATATATATATATATTATATACATATATATATATATATATATATATATATATATATATATATATATATATATATATGTATATATATATATATATATATATATATATATATATATATATGTATATATATATATATATATATATATATATATATATATATATATATATATATATATATATATATATATATATATATACAGTAATACCCCGCTTTACGCGAGGGATACGTTCCGAAAAAAAAAAAAATCGCGTTAACTGAAATTCGCGTATATCGAGGTTTATGATTAAACATAGTCAAAATTTAATACAAAAAAATACAAATCATTTTAATCAATCACTTTAATTCTAAGAACACTTTATGCAATACATACTCTTATTTTTTACGGAAAAATACATCTATTGTCTTTTGGGTAACGTTTTGTTTACGTTCTTGTAAAATACGTTCATAACACCCAACACTGTTTTTAATTGTTTGACACACGGTCATCATTATTGTCTATACTCTGCAATATGTCCAAACCTGAATAAATTTTTGAAAGTGCATTTTGTATTTTCCCCTGAAGATAAAACTTTCTCTTCTACTTGTTCTTCCTCATCGTAGATAGGATTATTCTGTAACTCGATCAGATCTTCATTGCTAATAGGATCGTCGTGCGTTGCTACAAGTTCTACGAGATCTTCTACCGTGACATCTTCAAGTTCAGACCCCTCAATCATTGCAGCAATGTCTTCAAGCACTTGTCTCTGCATCTGGACAATTCTTCTAGGTGCTTCCACTACATCTGGCCAAAGATTACGCCACACCCCATTCATACAACTCATTTTAACTTCCTTCCAAGCCTCTTCTATGTTGTGAATAGACTTCATAATGTTGTATGACTTCCACCACTCTCGCATAGACTGTCTTCCTTCCCCGTCAGTTTCATGAATTAGTTGGCTAAAAGTGCGGCGATGGTAATAAGCTTTGAAGTTTGCTATTGCTCCCTGGTCCATAGGTTGTAATATTGACGTAGTGTTTGGTGGAAGGAACTTTACGTACACTTTTAAGTCTCTGGGCGTATCAAGTGAGGTTGGATGTCCTGGGGCATTGTCTAAGAGTAATATAACTTTAGGTTCAAGCCCATTTCTGTCACAGTATGATTTGACTGATGGGCAAAAACTATTAGAATACCATTCTTGAAAAATTTCCCGTGTAACCCACGCCTTTCTGTTTGATCGCCACACAACTGGTAGACTTGTCTTGTCTGTGCCTCGCATTGCACGGGGTGTTTCTGAATGGTACACTAGTAAAGGTTTCAGTTTGAAATCACCAGTGGCATTACCACCCAGCAGAAGTGTTAGTCGATCTTTCGCAGCTTTGAAACCACTGGCTTGACGTTCTTCCTTAGAAATGAATGTTCGAGATGGCATTTTTTTCCAGTAAAGTGCGGTCTCATCAACATTGAAGATGAGACAAGCAGGAATTTTCTCTCGTCTAACGAAGTCTTGAAACTTGTCTGGAAACTCAGCTGCAGCTTGAATGTCCGCGCTGGCCGCCTCGCCTGTTATGTGGATATTGTGAAGATTAGAACGCTGCTTGAACCGATGGAACCAGCCTCTGCTGGCAGCAAAAGTCGGAGTGGCACTCCCTTCTCCTTCTTTTGTTTTCAGCATCTCATACAAAGATTTTGCTTTTGTGCATATGAGATCTTGACTTAGTGGTGTGTTCTTCTTATTCAAATCTTCGATCCAGACTCCATTCTTTCTAAGATAGATGATCTCGAACGAGAAAGTTTTGTTGCACTTATAGGTGTTGAACCTTCGCTGGAGATTTTAATTTTTTCCCGATTTTTATAAATCGTTCTCACAGTCGATTCTGAGAGTCCAAAATCTCTCCCAACAATTGTTGCTTTGCCTCCATTTTCCATTCTTCTTAACACTTTCATCTTCAATTCCAAAGTGACGCTTTTACGCTCTTTTTTCTTTACAGGCGGCATTTTTAACGTAGGGTTAAATTATGTATGTATGTATCTCCAATAAATATTAAAACAAAACTGCCAGCCGACCGAACTAACATTACGGAACAAATGAACACACGAAACGAACGAGGAAATCCCCATAGAACAAAGTCGAAGGACAGGGAATTCCCAATTCTTCAAAGAGAATATTCAGAGAAAGCGGGGATCCCCCCGCGACCATAGAGAAGTTAATGACTACATGAGCGCGAAATTTGAAATTCGCGTTATAGTGAAACCGCGCGTAACGGGGTCGCGCTAAGCGGGGTATTACTGTATATATATATATATATATATATATATATATATATATATATATATATATATATATATATATATATATATTGCCACAAAATATTCAGAATGGTCAAAAAATTGTATAAGAATGATTGATTACCAAGAACACATGTTTAAGATCAACTACGATATAATCATAATGAAGCCAAACATACGGGAATACTAGTCGATATCATTTTGAATATCAAAAATGATTTAAAGAGTTCTTGAATGAGCGCAATGCATCGTTAAAACTCAATGGAGAAACAATTCGAACGATTTTGAAAGAAGATCTAAGTTAAACAAGCACTGGCGTAAAATTGGCTTCCTTTAAGTGAGGATTAAAAGTTGCTGAGCAGACACCATTCCAGGGTAATTATTGAAGACACACTTCCTGAAATTAATTGTTATTACATCATCAGGGATGCCTCCCAAGTTGAAAGCTTCAAAATGAACCTTCACAAGACCAAAATAATCAGCCCAGATAATATGACCGTCACAATCGAAAATTTCACTTTGCAAGTCGTTAACAAGTAACATGGACATAATATCAAGCTTGGGAAAGAGAATCAGATGGCAGAGTTCACGCGGCGAATTGGCCTGATCTGGTCGGCGTTCGGTAGACTCACCGACATCCTTCGTTGCCTGACGCTCCCTGTGAACTTCAAAAGGAACGTCTACGATACATGCATTCTACCAGTGGCGACATAAGGTCTTGAGATGGTGACATTCACCACAAATTGTGTCAGTCGCCTCAGGGTTTATCAGAGGGCAATGGAGAAGGCAATGTTCGGGGTAAGTTTGAGAGACAGAATCCGGAACGATGAAATAAGAAGAAGATTGAGAGTCTGCGACGTCATTGAGCATGTGGTCAGAACGAAGTGGCATTGGGCGGGACACGTGGCCAGAAGTAATTCTAAATAGACTAAGGTTCTAATGGCAAGATTGTGGGACGACATCCAGCGACATGCGGGGAAAAACTGGATTTAGATCGCCCAGCAATGATCGGCATGTAAATCTCTGGAAGGGGCCTATATCCAGGAATGAACCTTTACGGGCTAAAGAAAAAGAAGTTTTCACAAACAAAGCATCAACGTGTAGAATGCAAGTCAATATTAACTTTCCAAAAAAAGCACAAAATGTTTCTTCGAAAATCAAAACAATGTCGATTGTTTTATATGATAGCAAATCCATTTCGAATCGAGCTAGTCAAACTATCTATGATGGGTATTATTGTACTACTGAAACATTTGCTAACACACTACCTTTCCCCTTCCACCTTTTCCGCTTATGTATTAAACCAAACAAAGTTTCACTTATTTATCTGACCCCGTATTATAAATTGAAATTGTTAAACATTTATATATTATGTTATAATAATATTATTACATTTTGTATTAAATTAAATATATAAATGTTTAATAAAATGGTTAACTGGTAGTATCTGACCAAGTCGACTTAAGAAAAACAACTGACCAAGCGTCAAGTCGGACTTGCACAATTAGTGTTCCGTACGATGATTGCTTTTAAAACAAAATAAAATACTCATTTATTATATCATGTGTATATCTTAAGATCCAATATGTATTTTCACGTTTTTTTTAATCAATAATGTATAATAGTTATAGCATCTTAGCTACTTAATTGCCAATTAATCAATCTAAAATCTATAATGTATTTCTTTAGAGTTGATAGCAGAATTGTCTCATTGTAGATGCAAATACATGTTGGGGTGCGCCCAAAACAAAAAGAGATTTCTTATATCTAAAATAGGGTTCACCCTATTTTAGGCACTAATATGGTGGGTAGCGGGTGGGAACTCTCAGAGGTTTGAGATAGTCCTATCAGGGGGAGATGAATCAACCCTTGCCCACCGCAGATTCCAGGAGTTTCCTGACCCGGGAAGCTAGCACCTGTTAAGGGTCTCTTGTCCAGGGTTACGGATGAAGCTCACAACGGCGGTAAAGGCGAAGAGGAGGCCTCGAACACGGCGGATCCAACGGAAGTGGCAACCCTTGATCTCAGGGTTAGTATGAAATCAACCTCGGGGGAGCCTGTAACCCCTAGAGGGCGCGTCCCTAGTTGGCGGATCGGGAATGCCCAACAGATATGTTGGGTAGGAGGGAAATAAAATGCCACCCTCGGACCAACAGGCAGACAACATGAGTAGTAGTTAGCGGACACAGTTAACGAGGGTCAAGTTGTCGCCGACGTGGCTGAATGTGGGGTCATGTCTAAAATGTGGCAATGGCACATCCGGTCTTAGTCAGATAGGCCACCACTAAGTTACAAAGACGCAGAGCTGGCGTGGTGACTCAATAGCCAAATACCTTCCAATGAAATGTCGAGTACCAAAAACACTAATACCCCAGGTGGGTCAGGTAAACTACCTACAATCCAACACCGCTTCGGCGGTCAGCCTCACGGATTCTGGGGGAGGCAACTACCCGATAGATGCAAGGAAAGTCCTAAGTGAAGCACCGGAACACCAAACGAGGCTGTACATAGGAACATATAACATAAGATCAATGTTGGCCGATGAGAAGATATATGAGTTGGAGGAGGAAGTAAGGGAAATAAAATGGAATATACTGGGGATATCGGAGGTGAGAAGAAGGGGTAAAAAATCAGTATACATTGCAAACAGGAAGTGTTTTGTACTATAGTGGTAGTGACGAGCACACACACAACGGTGTAGGATTCCTGATAAACAAAAGAATAGTACCCCACATCGAAATGTATAAAGGAATTTCGGACCTAGTTGCTTTTCTAACATTAAAATTGAATAAGACCTATGCCTTGAAAATAATTCAAGTATACGCACCTACATCAACTAGCGACGAAGAAACGATCGATTTATTCTACGACCATATAACAACCACAATTGAGGACCACCCTAAAAATCTAACAATTCTAATGGGAGATTTTAATGCCAAACTGACCCCGTATTATAAATTGAAATTGTTAAACATTTATATATTATGTTATAATAATATTATTACATTTTGTATTAAATTAAATATATAAATGTTTAATAAAATGGTTAACTGGTAGTATCTGACCAAGTCGACTTAAGAAAAACAACTGACCAAGCGTCAAGTCGGACTTGCACAATTAGTGTTCCGTACGATGATTGCTTTTAAAACAAAATAAAATACTCATTTATTATATCATGTGTATATCTTAAGATCCAATATGTATTTTCACGTTTTTTTAATCAATAATGTATAATAGTTATAGCATCTTAGCTACTTAATTGCCAATTAATCAATCTAAAATCTATAATGTATTTCTTTAGAGTTGATAGCAGAATTGTCTCATTGTAGATGCAAATACATGTTGGGGTGCGCCCAAAACAAAAAGAGATTTCTTATATCTAAAATAGGGTTCACCCTATTTTAGGCACTAATATGGTGGGTAGCGGGTGGGAACTCTCAGAGGTTTGAGATAGTCCTATCAGGGGGAGATGAATCAACCCTTGCCCACCGCAGATTCCAGGAGTTTCCTGACCCGGGAAGCTAGCACCTGTTAAGGGTCTCTTGTCCAGGGTTACGGATGAAGCTCACAACGGCGGTAAAGGCGAAGAGGAGGCCTCGAACACGGCGGATCCAACGGAAGTGGCAACCCTTGATCTCAGGGTTAGTATGAAATCAACCTCGGGGGAGCCTGTAACCCCTAGAGGGCGCGTCCCTAGTTGGCGGATCGGGAATGCCCAACAGATATGTTGGGTAGGAGGGAAATAAAATGCCACCCTCGGACCAACAGGCAGACAACATGAGTAGTAGTTAGCGGACACAGTTAACGAGGGTCAAGTTGTCGCCGACGTGGCTGAATGTGGGGTCATGTCTAAAATGTGGCAATGGCACATCCGGTCTTAGTCAGATAGGCCACCACTAAGTTACAAAGACGCAGAGCTGGCGTGGTGACTCAATAGCCAAATACCTTCCAATGAAATGTCGAGTACCAAAACACTAATACCCCAGGTGGGTCAGGTAAACTACCTACAATCCAACACCGCTTCGGCGGTCAGCCTCACGGATTCTGGGGGAGGCAACTACCCGATAGATGCAAGGAAAGTCCTAAGTGAAGCACCGGAACACCAAACGAGGCTGTACATAGGAACATATAACATAAGATCAATGTTGGCCGATGAGAAGATATATGAGTTGGAGGAGGAAGTAAGGGAAATAAAATGGAATATACTGGGGATATCGGAGGTGAGAAGAAGGGGTAAAAATCAGTATACATTGCAAACAGGAAGTGTTTTGTACTATAGTGGTAGTGACGAGCACACACACAACGGTGTAGGATTCCTGATAAACAAAAGAATAGTACCCCACATCGAAATGTATAAAGGAATTTCGGACCTAGTTGCTTTTCTAACATTAAAATTGAATAAGACCTATGCCTTGAAAATAATTCAAGTATACGCACCTACATCAACTAGCGACGAAGAAACGATCGATTTATTCTACGACCATATAACAACCACAATTGAGGACCACCCTAAAAATCTAACAATTCTAATGGGAGATTTTAATGCCAAACTGGGCATTAAAAGTGAAGAGGGTGAGGACAAGATCGGAAACTACGGTTACGGCACCCGAAATCCAAGAGGCGACAGATTAATGGAATACGTGGAACAACAGAACATGTACGCTATGAACACCTTCTTTAAAAAAAAGCCACAAAGAAAGTGGACGTGGATAAGCCCGGATGGAATAACAAGAAATGCAATAGACTACATCATGGCAACAGAGGGGTTTTTGAGGACGTCACAGTGATGAAGTCATTTGGTACGGGAAGTGACCATCGCTTGGTTAGAGCAAGAATACATATAAATAAGAAATTGGAAAGATTAAAACTTATCAAGAGAATGGCACCTATAAACACGCGAGCACTCAGGGAGAAGGGTGACAGGTACAGAGAGGCATTGGAGCAAGAGCTGGGCAGACACGATGAAACTACCGGTGAGAGCATAAATGACACGAATGAGAAAATAACGAAGGCTGTTTTGAGGGCGGGGTTGAAAGTGGCTCGAAAGAGAGAAAAAAAAAAGAAAAAATCAGCATTAACACAAAGGACATGCTGAAACATCGACGAAAACTATTAGAACAGGACAAACGAAACACAGTAGAATACACAGAGATAAACAAGACAATAAGAAGGATGATCAAAGAAGATATCAAAGAACATAATGAACAAAATATAGAAAAATAATACAGAATAATAGAGGAATAAAGAGCCTGCGACCAACACTGGGCAGAACTCAAATAATCGCTTTAAAAAGTCCTGATGGCAGAGAACACAGAGGTAAACAACAAATAGCCACAATAACGGAAAAGTACTACAAAGATCTGTACAGTTCTAAGATAGTCCCAGAAGAGGAGACAAAACAGCAATTGACAAAAAGGATCATGAATGTGAACTCTGAAGAATTGCCTGACATCGAGAAATATGAAATATTAAAGGCCCTAGGAGAAATGAAGAATGACAGGGCACCGGGCCAGGATGAAGTGATAGTAGAATTGCTGAAGGAAGGTAGGCAAGAATTAATGGAAGATATTAAACAGCTGTTTAACGATTGCTTGCATTATGGAAAGGTTCCTAGCAGCTGGAATGAAGCAGTGACCATTCTACTGCATAAGAAAGGAGACAAGCGCGAATTAGCGAATTACAGACCGATCTCTCTGCTGTCTCAAATTTATAAGCTGTTTATGAAAATAATCACAAACCGCTTGAGTGATAAAATGGATGCCTACCAACCAGTTGAGCAAGCCGGCTTTCGAAAGGGTTACAGCACTTCCGACCACCTGTTAACTATGAGAACCCTTATAGAAAAAACCAATGAATACCACATGCCACTGTACCTGGCCCTGGTCGATTATGAAAAGGCCTTCGACACAGTGGAACTGTGGGCGGTAGAATGTGCCTTGAATAACAGTAGAATTGACTCCCGTTACAGGGACCTAATACATAACATCTACAAAGAAGCATGTATGATAATTAAATTAGAGGAAACTACGAAACCTATACCAGTCCATCGAGGTGTAAGACAAGGAGACATAGTATCGCCAAAGCTATTTACGTTGGCATTGGAAGACATCTTTAAAAAAAACCTTGCCCTGGGAACGAAAAGGCATAGAAATCAACGGAAAACGATTGAATCATCTACGATTTGTCTATGACATCATCCTGATCACCGATAAGTTTGAAGACCTACAGACAATGTTTACACAACTGGTGGAAGCCTCTAAGAAAATAGGATTAAACGTAAATCTTGCAAAGACGAAAACGATGACAAATGCTGACGATTCAAGAAATATCAGTATGGGAGGGAGGCCAACTTATTGAGGGTGTGGAGGAATATGTATACTTGGGTCAGGTAATAAAACTAAACAGGGAAAATCAAACTGCCAAAATCAAGAGAAGAACAAGACTTGCGTGGGCAAGCTTCGGAAAACTGAGACACATCCTCAAGAGCAGTAAATTACCACAATACTTGAAGACTCGCGTCTACGATCAGTGCGTGCTGCCGGTTTTGACCTATGGCTGCCAGACGTGGACGGTGACCAGGGCAAATATGGACAGACTCGCTAGGACGCAGAGAGCAATGGAGAGATCTATGTTGGGTGTCAGTTTGAGAGATAGGAGGACCAACATCTGGATTAGACATAGAACAAAAGTGAAGGAGGTGGTTGATCGGGTAGCAAGATTGAAGTGGAACTTTGCAGGCCATAATGCAAGGCAGAGCGATGAGAGATGGAATGCTGTAAAACAAAAGTGGAGACCCTATAATGGGAGGAGAAATAGGGGAAGACCTCAAATGAGATGGGCCGACGACCTGAAGGGGGTGGCTGGCTTTGGATGGATGAGAACAGCTTAGAACCGACAGCATTGGCACGAATTGGAAGAGGCCTATGTCCAAAGATGGACGATGGAGGGCTAAAAAAAGAAGAAGAAGATGTGGGTTCATTGGTAGCATAGCTGCCCGAGCATAATCTGCTTTTAGTGTTTAATAAATAAAATTATCTTGAAAATAAAGTTATAGAAATATAAGATTTATTACCAAAAATTTTTTAATCTATAGATCTATGTATTTATACAAATTCACAATTCACGATATATCAGTACTTTAATTACAATCAAAAACAATCATCATCTTCAAAATCTGAAGACTCGACTTCTCTTAAACTGATAATTAAGCATCCTATTTCCACAGTTTCTTCGATGTATTCGCCAAGTTTCCACATTTTATTTTCTTCGTCTATAACATATCGAATGACATTTTTTCAATTATCCTTTTTGATCCTTTCTATTCCAACGAGTAATAATTGCCTTACGTCTTGAAGTTTAAACGTGGTGTTTTTCCTTGCAATGAAATCTTTCATTTGTGCCCAAATTAGTTCTATGGGATTTAGTTCGCAATGATATGGACTTAATCTAAGCCCTGTGATATTCTGTCGCATTGCCATCTCATCGACTGTATATTTTTTGAGCTGTGCCTTATTGTGTTTCGCAATTTTGAAAAGTTGCTCTTTTAACATACCATCTTTATGTTTGAGATTTTTGGGTTATCCATTGAAGAATATCCGCTTTCTTCCATGAATTTGTCGGGAGTTGTTCTATTAATTGAGAATGGTATTGGGCATTGTCTAATACTATAACTGATTCTGCTGGCATACATTCAATCATTTGTTGGAAGTACTCCTCAGAAACATCGGCCGTCATCTCCTCATGGTAATCCTTAGTTGACTTTGATTAGAATTCCAACAAGCCACCGTCGAGAAATCCGTTTTCACTATCAATATGTGCTATAATTAGCCTGCGATCTTTTCCTGAAGGGGGTTGTAATCCAGTCGACTGTGTGTTCACTGTGTGTCCCTCATTAACCCAAGTCTCATCTAAATAAAAAATATTTCTTTCTTCAGCTCGAAATTTTGTGGTTGCTCGTAGATATTCTCTTCTCCAACAAATTATTTCTGTTTTATCAATAAAAACAGATTTTCTATTGTGTTTTTCAACGAAACTTCAGGTTACGAAGGTTTTCTATAATTTCCATTTTTTAAAATCAGGAAAGTCCTGGTCTTCTTTGATTTCTTGGAAAACTTTATGTAGTGTAGGGATTTCTTTTTTAATTCTTATTGCGTTTTTAAAGTTTTCATCGACCTCTAAGGGCTCCTTTCCTTTGTGATTCTGAGGTTCGTTGCAAAACCCGCGTTTTCTTTCATTTAGAAATCTATAAATAGTTGTTGATCCAACTCCCGTTATGTTAGCACAGGTTTCCACAATTTCACGGACTTGGTTGTTGATACACTAGGGCATCGTGGACGTTAAGTATCATTGTTTTTTCTCGCAGGGAAAATGCAGATTTACAGACTCCATGAAGTTTGACCGGGGCAAAACTGAAAGTTGAAGCCATCGCTGTTCTAATTTGAACTAAGCACATTATAGGTATTTGCTTAGATATTTACGCACCTACCTGCCGATAAATACGTTGGTTAATTATATTCCAATAACTGCTAAAATTCCAAATAATTTTATTTTAGCTATTATCATTAAGCTTTTTAACACTGTAGAGTTCAAGTTCTTAAGAATTGTTAATTGTACTCGTTTAGGCCTTTATTATACAAATAAGATTTTTAGTTTCATCACTTACTCATTAAAATAAACTTTGAAATGCGTTGATTTATATAGCTTACTGTAAAATTTAGAAGGCACGTAATTAAATAATTTTTAGAAAAAGTCGCCCTGTTGTATAAAGATGGAAAATAAAGGTGATTAAAACTAAAAATGCAAATAATTGGAAAAATTTTGGACGCTTATGGTTTATGACATTTTAGTGTTTATAACCCATGTCGTGTGCTATCAGCTCCAAACAAATGGACTATAGTAATAAAAGTGTAAAACAAATATTTACTACCTGAATGTTTCTTTAATCATAAACGAATAAAATAGAATTATTTTGTCTTGGTACCTATCCGTCGCCCACCAGTGTGTGTACTGAAAAGTATATTAAAAAACCTCCACCATATTATGAAGCCAAATTATTTTTTTATATACACTAGATAAATTATAAAACGTAATGCACTCGTGATAATTTTCGGGGAGGCAGCGATTTTTAGCCATTTTTTAAAATTAATACAAAGAAAAGCGTGCGCAAATATTACATCATACATATTTTTGAACTCATGTTTTCACAGGCTATCATTTGACACTCTACTCGATGACCTGGTATAGAAAAATTTCACATCCGATTTCACCCCCCAAAACTTTACCCCTTAAGTCAAAATTTAACTTTCAAAACTACACGGCTGTGAGTGTGCCAAATTTTAACTTTCTATATTAATTAGTTTCGGGGAAAATCGGGTGTGATAAACAGACATACGGACACCGAAGTGATCCCATATGTGTTCCGTACGGACCACTAAAAATAAAGAAAAACAGAAAACTGAAGCTTCATATTGTTTTTAGTTTGTTGACATTGATTTAAAAACTATACAGCACAGAGAAATGATTAAATTTTTTGTCAATATACCTCATTTTTCTATTTTAAATACAATTTCTATTTATTCTTTTTTCATTACTAAATGAACTTTAGGTTCATTCTGTGTTTAATACCATGTTATCATTCGCTTAGCTCTTACGACCAATCACCGACTATAACATGCAGACTGTGCAACTTTGAATTCCATTTACAAATATTTTTCAGCGGAAATCTAATCTAAAATTGAAAACATAGGCGGGGTAAAAAGTAAATTACTAAAAGCGTGGTATTTGTTTTCTAACAGATATTGATCTAAATTTTATGGAGCGGAGGTATGACCGTCTCGGACACCTTAACCGACTGACCTAGTGTTTGACGCAGTATTCTATATCTTTTCTTGTATTTGGATTCTTTTAGAATAGAGTTGTCTTCAGAAAAGGCTTAACACCATGAAATATTCTATGTCCGAAAAGGTATTTTTTTATTACTCTAAGTACTAACACAACAGATTGTGTACCAGTATTGCTAGGTTTGCTGTGTCTTGCAAATGCGGAAAAAATGGCTTTTACATTTAAAATTCTTTAAAAATTTTGCTATAATTATTAATCATGTCGGAATATTCTTTTGTTAATATTACTCATGTTATAATAGTTTTTGAGATATTGAAAGTTCCATATAAACATGACAATAACAATAATATAGTGTGACGAATCAATAATAATTAATGAATAGACGTTATAGTAACCTTAACTACCTTCAATTACCTCTGATTACTTTTTTGAATCTCATCTGCTTACGCAGCTATCTCCTCACGAAAGTTGACCATTCATATAGCTAAACGAATTTTAGAAACTGCTGCTCGATAAATATCACACCAACCCACCTTGGCATGCCCTTCAGCCAAGGATTGTTACGTCGTTCAGTCGATGGTTTGCCCTTTATTTTGCCTTCAATAATTAAATGTAGCAATTCGTATTTTGGTCCCCTAATATATGTCCGAAGTATTGAGTTTTTTCATATTTTTCTGATTGTTAGTAATTCTTTCGTTTTGTTTATTCTTTCTGGTACTTCTGTTTTTTTTATCGCAGTACCCAAGAGATGCGAAAAAGGCATCTATACATGTTCATTTCCAAAACTTCCAGTCGTGAGGGTGAAGGGTCTAGCACTCACATCGCTCTCACTATTCTCATTCGGAGTTCAAGGCTGAGACTTGTTCGATTGAAAAATTTGTTCATATTCATGTGTGTCACTCGGGCCCGTTCAATTCGAAAATATATTTCCTTTCTTGGGTCTCACTTTTGATTTATATTGGTTCCCAAATACTTAAATATGGAGGCCTGTTCTACGGCATTGTCCTTGATTTCGAAGGATTCTGGTGGTAGATTTTTCTTTGTTATTACCATCCACTTGGTTTTTCTTTCATTCATAGTTATTCCAAATAATTCGCTGGATATTACGACTCGATCGATTAGTTGATGGAGATCCTTGATATTATTTGCTAATAGAACAATATCATCATCATGTCGTATGTTAGTGCATTCCTATTAACTGTTATTCCTTCAATAGATTCATATAGGGCTTTACTAAACACAGCATCAGAATAAAGATTAAATAAAAATAATGAGTGAATGCATCCCTGTCTTACACCTTGGGTTATTTTTATGCTTTCCGATCTTTCAAGCCCAATTTTAGCTTTTATTGATTGATTCCATTGATTAAATTTTCTAGTTTCTATTAGATCAAATCTTTTGAGCCGCACCTATTAGAAAGGTAAGGTAGATTGCAAATCCAACAGTAAGCCGATACGTAAAATCTTTTAAATGTATTTTTAAACTGATAAGTAAAATTCTTAATCCGGAAACTGCCTTAGGCCTTGTTGCAGTTTTCAAGTTTTCAATTTTCTGTAATAAACATATATCACGATAAAAAAAAAATGAAAGTTAAATCGTCAACTGTCAGTTTTAAACTCTACAAGTAGATGTTTGTTCTATAGTCTTAAATCCTTTGTATAATTCACTTATTGAACATCAGATAATATTAATAAGATATATTAAAAAATATTAATGTAGTTAAAGGTTATGATCCACTGAAAGTGAAAGTTATTAATTTATTTTATTAAAATAAGTCTCACTCAATCTTAAAGTTTAACAGGGATAATGAGATATAGCCAGAAATAACAAGAAGATAAGTTATTCGTATTATATAACTACAAACGGATGAAAAAGCAGTTGGTCCAGATGAGATTAACGGAGAAATCCTCAAAATATTTTCGGATAAAAGTCCATTTATTAATCGACTGGTAATTTTTTTAAAAAATTACCTTTAGATCAGATGTTTATAATTTGAATGCCCGTTTTTGAGGTCCCCTTACGCCTCCGGCTCACAAAACTTCGTCCTTTTCTTTTCAAATAGCTAAGATTTATAACTCAGTTCCAGAAAATAAAAAACTATTAGATCCTATTTCATTCAAGGCGGCGTATAGGAGGATTTTGTTAAATATATAAGGATATAGTACTTATTTATGTAAATTTTCCTTCAGAAAAGAATATCACTAGCTCTTGAGTGTATCTGTGCTCTGTATGAATTCTATTGTTTATCTCGGATATGTTGGGGTGACTCGCCTGTCTGTTTAACAATTTAATTTGTATCAAGATTTTTTTTTTTGTTTGCTCTAGTTGTGTCATAAGCCATTCTTTTTTTTTCTTTTTCTTTTTTCCTAACACTTACAACATTACACAGTTTTATTAAGATACTAGCACAGTTTAATAGATAAATATTATATTCTATAAACTTTAGTATTAGGATGCTTAAGGTAAAGAACAGTGGAAATGTTTGTACCTTCGTGGTCTTACATTCCCAGCTGACCTTCGGCATTTTCCAATTTAATGTAGCATTTTGTTTATTTAGTTTATGATGTTTTTTTTTTCTCTTTCATAATTGGAAATAAAGACCATATTTATTTATTTATTTTAATTTTATTTGACAATATCTATGAAACTGGACAAATTCCTCATGACTGGCTAAAGTCGACTTTCATCCCAATTCTTAAAAAGTTAAAATCAATGAAATGTGACGGTTATCGCTTGATAAGTTTAATGTGTTTCGTTCTCAAGATATTCCTGAGAATCATCCATATCAGGATTTATAGAAAATGTAAAGCAGAAATAGATAATACACAACTCGGATTCCGAAAAGGTATGGGTACACGGGAAGCTTCATTCTCATTAATTGTACTAATCATGCGTTGTAAAGATATGAATGTAGATGTATATGCATGTTTTATAGATTACAATAAAGCTTTCAATTGCACAAGAAATTAACAAAAATTCTAAAAACAACAAATATAGACAAAAGATATCTAAATATTATTGATATTTCTACTGGAATCAATCAGTGAAAGTTAAAATTGGGCCGGAAAAGTCCGAAAGCATAAAAATAACCCAAGGTGTATGACAGGGATGCATTCGCCCACCACTTTTGTTGAATCTTTATTCTGGTGCTGAATTTAATGAGGCCATCTATGAATCCATTGAAGGAATAACAGTTAATAGGAGTACACTGAACAATATACCTTATGCTGTTGATACTGTTCTATTAGGAAATAATATCAAAGATCTCCAACAACTGTTCAATCGAGTCGGAACAGCCAGCGAAAGATTCGGATTAACTAAGAATATGAGGAAAACCAAGTGGATGGTAATAACAAAGAAAAATCTACTACCAGAATCCCTCGAAATCAGAGACAACACCGTAGAACAGGTCTCTACATTTAAATATTTGGTAATCGTTATAAATGACAAGTGGGACGCAAGAACGGAAATATATTTCCGAATTGAACAGGACCTAGTAACAAACATGAATATGAATAATTTTTTCCATCGCACACTCTCAGTGTCAAACTTCGAATCAGAATGGAAAGAGGGTATGTATTCTCCGTGCTATTGTATGGATGGAAGCTGAACGGTTGACCCTGGCTCAGAGAAACGACTAGAATCTTTTGGATGTACATTTATAGACGCCTTCCTCGCATCTCCTGGGTACAGAAAATAAAAAACACAGAAGTACTGGAAAGAATGAACAAAATGGAGGAATTACTAACAACCATAAAAATAACAAAAACTCAGTACTTCGGACATAAAATGAGGGGCCTAAAGTACGAGTTGCTACGTCTAATTATTGAAGGCAGAATAAAGGGCAAACGTTCGATCGGAAGACGACAGAATTCTTGGCTGGACGCCATGAGAAGGTGGTTTGGATGTGTTTCGAGTGATATTTTTCTATCAGCGGTTTCTAAAATTCGTTTAACTATATGGATCGCCAACCTTCGTGAGGAGACTGCGTTGTAAGAAGAAGAATCTTAAAGACTGGGAAAGAATTCACTGAAATCGTAAAACTATTGTTAAAATTAGGTTTAAAGACGCATTTCGTGCGCCTACAATATACGAGAGCTGCACATAGAGGAAAATTCTATTAGGATGAAGCCAAGAGACATCAATTCAGGAAATTTTCTTTCTTGGCAATAAAGTAACATCTCCGAGATAAAGTTTCGCTGGCTTAACACCATAGATTAATTTAAGTTTAAACTCAAGCATTTATAAACTAGAAATGTAATAAATTTTTGATACTAAAATCGTTTTTTTTTTCGGTGCCGTCTATGGAATTCAGGCATCCAACATATGCATCAGCTGGAAGCAAATTCAGTTTATATTGAACTTGAAATAGATACAGTCCCATTTGTAAAAGGCGTAATGGACTGAACTGAATTGTTAACGCTTCAGGGGTGAAATGCTATAAAATATTAAGTATATTGTAAAGTTTTTCTATACTGTTTTGTAGTTTCTAAAAAGAAAAGTTTGTAAAATATAGGAATAGGTATTCTGCTATGGCTTCTGAACAAATATTTAAAAGAAAATATTATACTGTTAAAAATTTCCGATTTCTAATTAATATAACAAATACTATGTTTGGGAATATGGAATCTTTGGTACAATAACACTACCCAGTATATATCACCACTACACCACTTTATTTTTGCCCTCGACGCTCATTTTGCTAACCATGTTAGCTTCATCAGGAGCGATGATTGAGTCAATCATCGCCCCTGATGAAGCTAACATCATAGCGTAGCGAAACACGCGCAGAGTGCAAAAATAAAGTGTTTGGTTTAGTAGTGATATATACTGAGTAATAACAAATACAATAACCTGCAGTCCTTTCCGACTCCACAACTCGAATAATCTTTCCAATTATTATTATCAATCAGTTGAATAAATTTTTGATGCTTAAATTACCTAATGTTAATAAAGAACGTATGTGAGAGGAAATTATTAGACCCATACGAAAGCAGTAAAATAATAATACTAAATTTAAATGAGGGCCTAGGATCTATACGTTACAGTTCTTTGTACAGGTGACTCGGCGATAACTAATACTAGTTTTTTTTATGGGTGTAGCACACGTGCTGCATGGACACCCTAAAGCGCTACAGGAGCGACGCGTGTGCGGAAAAAGCGATCCACGTTGGTCTTGAATCTCTGTAAATTGAACTCGGTGATAAACGCAGTCCTGGGCAAATCATTCCAAAGGGTTGTACGAGGACTGGTAAAGAACAATACGTCTTGTATTCGCTCCCAAATTAACGCCTAGCAAATTGAGTGACGATGCTACAGGAATGGAGCGTCCCATATAACTAGGTCGAGTTCAGCAACGATAAATTTCTTAGAAAAAGCTGCAGCCTAACTTTTGCAGCGTTAAATTCTAGTTGGTTACTGTGACCTCAAGATGAAATTTCTTCCAGGTCTGTGTTAAGTTGAACGACTCCTGCTGTCTGCTGATATTTGCATGAGTAGCCGATGTTCGCGTGTTCGAAGTGGACAAAGAAATAAGCGTACTATCATCTGCAAAGCTGTAGATGGGATTCCCGGTCCTTTGTAGCAGATCCTTAATGTAAATGAGAAAGAGAGTAGGAAACGATATGGAGCCTTGGGACACAGCGGCATTGATAGTGAAGGTGTGCACTTTTTGAGTACTATGGCAGGTATTCCGTCAGCGCCAGAAGCATTTTTGGGGTCTAGCTTTATTAAAATATGTTTTATGGTACGTGCCTCCTTAACTGCACCATGGGAATACTCCTCGGTGGTATTTTTCTTTGGAAATTGACAATAGAATGTGATGCAAAAAATTCAGCCAACAAGTTCGCTTTCTCAACTGGTGTTGTTACAACAGTATTATCTGGCCGTTAGTATAGCGAATTTAGTAAAATTTTGGCCAATATCCTTAGTGACTGACCAAAAGGACCTGGAATTGTTGGGGTAGGCAAGAAGCGTGTTTTTATTCTTTGATTGTGTAACTCCTTGGTTTCGTCGATAATTTCTGTTCCGGGTACGAACAAGGATGTATCAATTTATGAGGTTAGGGTTTTCAAGCCCCTGTCGGTAAACAAGATGTCTAGAAGTAACAGCCGAACCAACGTTTGACGTTGAAAGGATATTTCTTCGTAAAGGGAAGTAAGGTTTCATATCAACCGAACTGACATCGGAAACCTCCTTACCGTAATCAGATGTGTCGTTCAATCTAAAACTAACGTTTAACCAAGGGAAAATTCGAAAATATTCCGGGAGTTCTTCTCCTAATTTGTAGTGAAATATCTTGCACGATTTAGGTGCCTTTCTGTCAGTGATCGGTAGGATATTCATTGTCAAAACAGTTTATGGTCGGAACAACCTGATGACGGATCTACCGTGAGAGTGTAAATCTCTTTACTGTCGATTAAAAATAGGTCAAGACTGGCGAACTTCCCGTTTCGATCAGGGATCCGTGTTGGTTCATCGATAAGCTGAGTTCGTCGGTCCTATTTGGATATTTAATCCAGTTGATGTTGTAGACATTAAAGACGCCCAGGATGGCAATGTCGGAATTTAAATAATTAATCTGTAAAAGATCCATGGCGTCTGCAATAGAAGCGAAAAGTGTTGGAAACTTAGTATCACTTGGTGGGCCATAGAGGCGGCAGAAAAACGTTGTGGTTTGTTGAGTCGTTATTTTTAACTACATAACATCAAAGTTTCTGGGCTCCAGAGCCTCCTCTCGTTGGTAAAAAAGTTTCTGACAAAAAGGCAGATTCCAAAGTTGCGCCTAAACTGGAAATAAAAATCGCACTCAGGATAGAGAAAGTTAACTATGTTACTCGGTGAACTGACCTTGGTTTCACAGAGAGCGAGCGCATGAGGTTTATTTGATTGCAGGTGTTGGTGCCTGAATCTATGTTCGAGTTTAAACCTCGTGTGTTACAAAAATCTATTTTAAAATTCACGCCCCCGAGCCAGCCTCCACCCGGAGGTACGAATAGGGGGCTATTTAACTTCCAGAATTTTTTGATCTTGGGTGCTTCATCTTGCTATTTGGTCCCACAATCCGAGGACATCGGCACCGTCACGAAACTTTAAGCGAATTCACGCAGCCTAAGCAGATGCGATGGCATAACAACGGACATTGCCCCAAGGGGCCTGGGCATCTACCATCTAAGTTGTTCTTTTAGTCGCCTTCTACGTCAGGCAGAACGTACCGGGGATGCTATTCTGTCCCGCACCTCCACGGGAAAAGTTTGATATAAACAGACTGGTTTAATTTTAGATTTAGTCAATCATCGCTTCTGATGGTGCTAACATGGTTATTAAAGCGCCCGTCGGGTGCAAAAATAAAGTGTTTGGTGTAGTGGTGATAACTGTTGTGTAATGGAATGGAAACGTTAGAAAATTAAATTTTTTAATTCTGACTTTTACGCTCTTTTTCAATGTCAATTTTTTATATATATAAATTATAATTTGATGTAAAAATGGAAATGGATATTTTGACGACTAACTGTCATTAGTATGTTATATAGTCATTTACAAGCTAGAAACTTATAACAAAATCTAAAAAAAGGGTTACAAAAATTTCTAATTAAAATTTTATTAGTACAAGTGGCACAAGAAGCTCTGATGAATAGTGTGGTATTTTAGAAAAGTTACAAAAAACTGTTCAATAATTATTTGACCGTATTTTTTTGTTATGATAAACAATTAAATATACTGGTTTAAATGTATCCACTTGAGGAGGAAATTGATTGTTGTACTGACGTACAATTTTAAAGACTGAAGGACAATTTTCGACTAATTTGTAGGAAACATTCATATAACACCAGTTAGGACGATAATGAGAAAAGATTTTTAGATGTAACTTTGCTCCGTTTCTCATCAAATAAAATTTCAAAAATTCCCATATATCTAAGTTGTAGTTGAAACACTATCTTGTAAATTGGAAAACATATTTCAATTTTTACTTTCTTTGCCGAAAGGAAATATTGTATTTGTGGAAAAATCTCGTTCCGAAATGTTTCCATTTCTTCACGTTTCAAGATCCCTAGATCAGGAGGAGCAGTGCATAGTAGTCCATTTTCGTCAGTCTATTTATCTTTCTGTCGGTTTGTCTATCTATCTGTCTGTCTAACTGTTGGTACGTTAACTCTCAAACGGCATGAGATATCGATTTCTAATTTGGCACAATTTATGAGATCTTGTTTTTAAATAATGACCAAATTTTAAGCAAAATTATTTAGAGTCAAATATACAAGAGATATGGAGTGAATTAGGGTATTTGAGCAGTTGATAAAACAGAATGTCATGGGATCTGTCATATTTCATATGACTGAATCTCTTTCTCTGCTCAACTTTATTCGTGATTTGTATCTGACTATGAAGTACCTGTCATTTAAAATATCGAGTTCTGCTTGAATTTAATTATTGTTGATTGTCAGAAAGTCAAATTTAGTCGTTATTTTAAAACTAGGTGTTTAAGAGGGAAACACTTGGTAAATTTCTGTACCAATGTTTAGTTAATAACTTCCAAACTGTAACAGATAATAATTAGAGAAATATTTGTCAATAAACATTCTCAGTGATCCTGTATAAAAACAGAGTTATCAAAGTTTTGCTCAACGTGGGTCATTGTTCTTCGAGAGCAACGCTACTAAGGCGATGAAATGAAAGCAACACTTTAAAATGTTTTTTTTTTTAAACATTTGTCATTCTAGTCGACTCTAACAACATAACAATAGCGACGAAACAAAACAACACGTTTCGATCTATAACACAGTGTCACGAATATTCCTGTAAAATAAAATTAGTTGTTTATAAAATCCCCTTTGTTTCAAATTTACTTTAAGTCTTTATGAAAATTTCAGTATAGCCTGTCTCAAAATATAAGATCCTGATTTTTGCCGTTTTAAGTGGGCAATATAAAAATTCTGACCTTTTATATTTATGATAGGTTTCAGAGATGGACATAAGAATTTTATTTGTTAATGCAAATTATAAGTGTTTTTGGAGATGTTTATAGATGCATGTAGAAACAAATGGATAAGAAGTACAAATATACAGTTTGAATGAATGGAGTTTACAAGAGGAGACATATTGTATAAATAAAAATATATTCTAACTTAAGCCTAATTCGGTTTCACTATCGCTGTCATCAGCTGAGGTAATTATCAGTGGTTTTATATTATTTACATAAATATATGAATCTTCGACTTTAACAACATGTTGAATATAATTCTTCCAGCTTTCACAACATTTTATACTGCTGCCAACCCACCCCATTTATAACTTTTTTTATTAATTCAACCACCGACACGCTTAAAGTAGCAGAAACATTTTGTGCCCTTATTTTGATTTAACTTGATGCCAAATATGTTCAATTTATAGTCTTTCAAAACTTCCAAAAGATCACTTTTTTTATAACTAAAGTTAAAATAAATGTCATTTTCTAACATATATTCCTGCATTTCCGATTTGGTGTTGGCTGCATTAGGAACCTTATTTAGTAGGCGACTATGGTAACTTGCATTGTCCATAACTATAACACTCTGTTCGGGAACATTTGGCAAAAGGGAATTTTGAAACCAATTTTCAAAAAGTTCTGCGGTCGTGTCTTCATGATAGTCCAAACTAGAATCTTTTATGTTTTTTATAAATAATAGTAGACAATTTGAAACCCAGCCCTTTTCAGATCCAGCATGCAAAATGGTTATTCGTTTACCTTTATTTGAAGGTGCGTTAGTCTGACATTTTGTACTGCTGTCAACCCACCCCTTTTTGCACAGTGTCATGGGTATCGAACCATGTTTCGTCAAGGTAAATTATTGGCCAATTCTTTGATCGAGACTTTTTAATTTCTTGTTAATAGGTATGTTGGAAGATTTGTAATCTTTGTGACTCCATCACTACTTGCCTTTTGTTGATTTTTCGGAACGTGAATTCCATTCTTAAGAGAATTCTGTGAAGGGTTGATCGGCCACAATGTATATTGGTCCCGTCCTACACCAGTCTTAATTTTATTTTGTCTAGTGTCGGCCCCAACTGCTCTTCATACATAGAATATATTTTTCTCCTTATGACGTCTTTTTCACAATCATCTACATGATGCATTTAAAAATCTTTTCGTTTTTTCCTGTTCCTGAGTGATGGTTTTCCTACAATAACCTTAATCGTAGAAATTAGGGTTTTTGTTAGTTCACTGGTTTCTTGCAAAGCATTTTGTTTATTCAAATTTCTTTTTACCAAACTGTCGTAAACATTTTTCGCTATTTGTTTAGCGTCAAGTGATAAATGTTTTCTTCTGCGATTTTCCCACGGACGCCACACAATTAAAATAGAACCGTTAGGTTGTAAGTTGTAAGTAAAACTAAAAATAAAAATAATAAAAAGTATCTTTCGAATCATAATGGGGACCTGTGGTCATTAGGCCTATGTTATAAAATACTTAAAGGGCTCCAATCCGGGTTGCCAGGTAGTAAATATATAGGTAAAATTAGATCCAATATGATTGCAGGCGCAAGTGAGGACGGTATACAAAGCGGGTAAAATAAAAATACGTTTATCGTAATACCTGGCAACTATGCACAAAATTCTAATAGGGTCGTTTATTGCCCCATTGAAAAAGCAAAAAGGCAGGATCTTATATCTTGGGATTTACTTTACAGAAGTTTAGGTAGGTTTTTAACTAAAAAAATATATAAACCGGAACAGTGATAACTATTTAAAGAAAATATGTATAATAAAATACATATAAATTGCACACACAAGTCATGAATGAATTGTAATACTACACTGACATTTACAGTTCGTCCAGTTACCGTTTGATTTTGTTTATGCAATTTACATATATTTAATAAAATACAATAGTATAATTTTCTTTTAATGGTTGTTATGTTCTCAGCATTCCATGGTGATTTTATGAATGTTTTATTAAGAAGTTGGCAGAAACCTCTGCCTCATAAATAGCTTTGCTGAAGACTTAAGTTAAAATCGAAAAGTTGGCAGTGTTAGAGCAAGAAGTCTTATTTCATCATAAAACCAGTGTTGATAACTTACCATTTATAATTAGGTCACAACTGTAATATATATATACTCGATTGTATCTAGGATATGGCCCTATCTGATAATTTTAAAGCCTTGATTAGCTTACGCGAAAAATGGTAGAAAGGGCAGTCGAGATTGTCAAACCAATTATATGTGAAAACTAACATAACTAGTTCAAACTCAATTAAAGAACGTGCTGTCAAGACGACTAAAAACTTAAAAATTTGATAGTATTTTACTATATTAAAGATAACATTGGGAGCAATAAAACTTTTTGAAATACTAAAATGGTACATGAATCCGTATCTAATCGATCTTCATGTACCAGACGAATGGAAAGTTATATAATAAAGAGTATAGATCTTATCTGTATAGAAAAAATGATCAAATTTGATTACTTCAATTGCAGATATTTACCAGTAATTAGTACCCTAATTACGGTAGAATTATTAAAGACTTAATTGAAATGGTTCATCGAGAGCAAGAGAAAGAACAATTCGTGTTTTCAACTGGATCAATACGTACAAGTAACATCGTTTGACTGAAACAACTAATAGAAAAATATCAAATGCCAACCACTTTTATGTTCACATATCTCCATAAAACTTATGACATTGTTTTTGTTAATAAAAAGTGCTACAGGAAAACAATATTAATTACATTTTCTTAAACCTTGTAGGACGAATCAGAATTAAAAGTACATATATGCAACAGGTTACCCGGTAACCCAAAGAGCAGTAGAGAGGAGAATACTAAATTTTAGACTCCAAGATGGTATTCCTAACATCAAGATACGAGGAAAATCAAAAGTTACAGATGTAATTCAACGAATATGTATATTAAAGTGGAATTGGGCGGAGCATATCGCAAGGATGAATGATAACACAGGGGAACAGCTGTTTTGGTGTCGAGGTTTTTTGAGCTGATTCTATATCAATTTGATGTCCTGAATTCAAATAACGTATTCATTTGTACCTAGGAGCTCAAATTTTTAAGATATACAATTTTAGAGAAATATAAGTTACATTATTATAACTCAAATCCGTAAGTAGTAAACAAAAGTAGATACGAAATTTTTATTTTAGTTATACAAAATACAATATTATGTCGTACTTACAAACAAAAAAAAACATTGAAGAAATGAAATAGTCACTCAACACTTGGAAAGCTTCTTTTCCGCGACATTCTTGAATGTTTTTTTAAACAGTCCCTTTTTAAACTCCAGCAGTAATCTGCCATCATGTGCATGTCCCATCTTCCTTGGTAGCGGTCCTCCATAACTTTAATATCTTGGTGAAATCTTTCACCTTGTTCCTCACTCATGTCTCCTAAATTTTCTGGAAAACGGTCTAAGTGGCTGTGTAAATAGTGTATTTTAATACTCATATTGCACCCTAAGGATTTGAAACTATTAAGCATCTTGTTAACCATTTCAACATAGTTTTGAGCTTTATGTTTGCCTAGAAAATTTTCTACAACTGCAACAAATGATGTCCAAGCTTCTCGTTCAACTTGATTCATTGAATTTATGAAGGCAGGATCCTTAATTAATTGTCTTATTTGTGGGCCGTCAAATATCCCCTGCTTTGAGTTTTTCTGTGCTCAACTGATGCATTTTTACCCCTATATATGCAAAACAAGACCCATTCTTATCAAGAGCCTTTACAAATTGCTTCATTAAGCCCAACTTTATATGTAACGGAGGAAGTATGATTTTTTCTCTTTCAACCAAAGCGTCGTTAATGACATTCTTTTCCCCAACGTCCATGTTTTCTCTCTGAGGCCAATCGTTTCTAACCCAGTGGTGTGTTTTGTCCCTACTATCCCAGAGGCACAAGAAACACGGATATTTCGTGTAACCACTTTGCTGCCCAAGAAGAAAGTTTACCATTTTTAAGTCTACACAAAATCATCCATTGATGTTCGTAATACTTTATCTTCTGCAAGACCAAAGCTATGGTATTATATTCTTCTTTCAGTTTCGTTGAGTGAGCTAGTGGTATTGAACCATATTTATTCCCATTATGTAGAAGGACACATTTTAAACTTCGCTTTGAACTGTCAATAAATAGGCGCCAATCATCTGGAATATATTCAGAAAGTCCCATTTCTTTCATGAGTCCCCTAATTTCGTGACAAAATACAAGATTGTCTTCTTGAGAAAAGAATGGTAGCAGATCTTTTTCTCTTGTACGGTAAAAGGTAATTTTGGTTCCTTGTTCCAGTAAATTTTTGTCGTTCAACCTAGAAGCCAGTACTTCGGAAGCTTTTTTCGATAAATTGAGATCCCTGGTGAGATCATTTAATTCATTTTGATTGAAGCGTTGAGAAACTGATGACGTCCCCTCATAGTCACTGTTAGTTTCATTAGCATCAGAACTTTTATTAGCATCAGAAGAGCGATCAGAGGGAAAATATTCGTCATCAGAGATATGTGGTAGCTGATGAAATGTTGGAATCGGTATTTCATCTGAGTGCGGGATAGGGCGTATTGCCGAGTCTAAATTGGGATAAGTCCACTTACTGCGGTTATTTCGATTGATTCCATTAGTATTTACTAAACAGAAATAACAATCATTGAAGTGGTTTTTTTGGTTCTCTCCAAACCATTGGTACGCCGAATTTTAGACATTTTCTTTTCCCGGTAGTCCACTGCCGTAAATGCTCTGTACAAGTTTTACGTACGAGATGCGGGGCCCACGTTTTGTCCTGATCGCCAAGCTTAACTCCAAAGTATCCAAGATACGCTCGCTTTACAAAGTCAGTAATAGTTTGTCTGTTTTGTTGAAACATGTATTCTCCGCATATATAGCAAAACACATCAGGTTGATTTACACAACTTCTTCTTGAACTGGAACCTGAACTCATTTTAATTCTGTTCAATAACACAAAAACACTCTTTTCTTAACATAAAATAACACGCCGAATTCGATCTACTCTCATTAGTAAGAACGCACAAACTGACGAGACTTACCCGAGTTAGGTGATTAAAAGGGTCAGTTCAGGTACCTGATAGGCAATGGTTCCATTATTTATAGATTTACCTGGAATTTACTCAATTACAGACTGACAATAAAACCATTGTACCTATATTAATGAATATATAATAATTTTAGAACTCTCATAAATGATTATACTGAATAAAAACCACATTGGTAGATAAGTTGATGTATCTAAAAAAGTAGAGCTGATAGAGAAAAACGGATTGCATGTATAGATTTAGCGTCCCAAATATAGTTAAAATCAGCTCTAAAATCCCAGGCACCAAAACAAAAATATTTTTTTGTTGCCCTGTGTAATAGATGGACACGCCGCACAGTGGGGAAAAACGAAAAATCGTGTTTCAAAATTGTCTAGAGCCTTCAATTTTGGTTCGATTTGGACGATTTTTTTTTTAAATTGAAGCTTATTAAATTCCGAACAAAGTTGTCGGAGCCGATTTTGCAATTAAACTTTTGTTTCAAAATGGCGGACGTCTTCAAAATGGCGGTTTCTGATTATATAGCGACTGAGACACAGAAAACGCTTACAGTTTCAAACCAAGTTGTGCTAAAATGCGTGTATGTATGTTTTTTATGTCGCAGATAATATATCTAATATCACAGTTACAAGATTAATAATAATGAACCCAAAATGGCTGCCATGAACAATAAAAGTATTATAAATATGAATAAAAGTACCATTATTATTTTATATCCATAACATTTGCATAAATAATTTCTTTAAGGTTGTTAATTATAAATATGTTTCAACAATTGACTTAAAATGACAAATCAAGTATGGCGGATGCCAAAATTAAATCGAGCAAGAAAGTTTCTCTGTGGCATTTAGAATGTGGCAGTCAGATCATTCAAGTTTAGTTGCGGGATTTAAATTTTCATGCAGTTATTGCTAGAATATTGCTGCTGTAAATTTTAAGTATCGTAGACAATTTTCTAGCAGATACAAAAAACAGCGATACACGCAGAAAAGGACAGCTCACACAGCTAGAAAATGGCTACAACAGCTAAAACGTTTTGTTAAAATAGGGACAGCTAAATATTTTATGTAAGAGTAAGTTAAGGCTAGACATATTTATTTTCTTATTTTTCTAGTCTATTCCTATAATTCAGTAGTTCTGTATATGTACTAAAGGATTTTCTCGTTAATAAACATTATTATTACTCTTACAAAATACACGCAGAGAAATGCTAAAATAGGGACAGTTAAATATTTTGCTGCATTAGCCACTGTTTAGCAACAGCAGCAAAATATTTAGCTGTCCCTATTTTAACAAAACGTTTTAGCTGTTGTAGCCATTTTCTAGCTGTGTGAGCTGTCCTTTTCTGCGTGTATCTCTGTGTTTTGTATCTGCTAGAAAATTGTCTACGATACTTAAAATTTACAGCAGCAATATTCTAGCAATAACTACATGAAAATTTAAATCCCGCAACTAAACTTGAATACCTTGAATGATCTGACTGCCACAGTCTAAATGCCACAGAGAAACTTTCTTGCTCGATTCAATTTTGGCATCCGCCATATTTGATTTGTCATTTTAAGTCAATTGTTGAAACAAATTTATAATTAACAACCTTAAAGAAATTATTTATGCAAATGTTATGGATATAAAATAATAATGGTAGGTTTATTCATATTTATAATACTTTTATTGTTCATAGCAGCCATTTTGGGTTCATTATTATTAATCCTGTATCTGTGATATTAGATATATTATCTGCGACATAAAAAAACATACATACACGCATTTTAGCACAACTTGGTTTGAAACTGTAAGCGTTTTATGTGTCTCAGTCGCTATATAATCAGAAACCAACGTCCAATCGGCTCCGACATTTGATAAGCTTCAATCTAAAATCGAACCAAAATTGAAGGCTCTAGACAATTTTGAAACACGATTTTTTGTTTTTCCCCACTGTGCGCCGTATAGTTGAATGGAGGCCTAAAGAACACAGAAGATGCAGAGTTAGATCAAAGACAAGATGGACTGACGATATAAAAAGATTATTGGAGACAACTTGGGGAGGCTTACATCCGATTATGGATGGTATAAGCTAATGTTGTTGATGATGATATGCGACAAAATAACATGTGGCTTTCTAGTAAATGTTCAAAATAAAGAACCTGAGTTACCTATGCTCATTAAAATGTAGCTTGCAAAGGCTTAAATCTATAGAAAAAGTATAGATACAGGCATTAACTACATTAGAACTAAATATTAAAAAATATTCATTAAAAACGTGGCATTAGGACAATAGAAAATAACAATTTCAATACAACAAGAATATACAACAAAGGGATTAATGACAAAATAATATACTCAGGGATAATAATTAGCTGTCTAAATAAAATATTCTGGAACCCTGAGGTTGAAAAAAATCAAAAATTTAACATCTATATACATCGAACACTTTCCTTGAAAATACTTGTAAAATAGACTCAAGTCGCCAACCGTTCTTCGATGTTCCAGCGAATCAAGGCCGCCAGTCAGTTTCGGGTCTCCAATCAGACGAATAGCTCTCCTCTGAACAGAATCAAACAAATGCAATGCGTATGTTTCGGAGCGGAGCCCCAAACATGGGTCGAATTTGAGCTTTGTAAAGAATTAACAGTTGTTGTGGAGTGTAAAGCTTTCTGGTTCGAAATAATATTCCCAACTTTTGAGAAGCTCTCCTTGCTATACCTGCAACATGTTCATGCAGGACATATTTGCTCCCAAATTAACGCCCAACAAATTGAGCGACGATGCTAGAGGCATGGAGTGCCTCGACATAACTATGTCGGGTTCAGCAACGTTAACTTTAAAAAAAAAACTGCTGGCTGAGTTTTTGTAACGTTAAATTCCACTTGGTTAAATTTCTTCCAGGTCTTTGTTAGGTTGAATGACTTCCTGCTGTCTGCGAATATTCGTCTGACCAGCCGATGTCCGAGCGTTCAAAGTGAATGAAGAGATGAGCGTACTGTCATCTGCAAAGCTGTAGATTGGATTCCCGGTCTTTTCCAGCAGATCGTTAATGTAAATGAGAAAGAGAGTATGGGACAGTATGGCGCCTTGGGGCACACCGGCGTTAATAGTGAAGGTGTTGGAAAGAAATCCATCGACTGCCACTCGTAAAGAACACTCTCTGAGGAAACACGAGAGCCACAAGCAGAACTTTTCAGACCTACTATAAGAGTGTAGCTTAGCCAACAGGCAATCGTGTCAAACACGGTCGAATGCCTTGGATATGTCGAGAGCAACCACTCGAGATTCTCCAAAGTGCGTTGTTCCAAACATGTGTTACATAAGTCAGAAGATATCCTGTTGATCTATGTTTACGAAAGCCATATTGGTGATCACTAATAATGTTGAATCTTTCAAGATATTTTAGAAGATGCTGATGCCATTTCCATGACTTTCGATATTATTGAAAGCAGTGCGACTGGTCGGTAGGTATTTGGCAAGGTCTTCTTGCCTTTTTTAGGTATCGGCTGAACTGTGGCACATTTCCAGCAGGAAGGAAATATTCCCTTTCTGTAGGAGAGGTTGAAAAGTCTACAGAAAACTGGTGTTAGTTCCCTCGCACCGTTTTTGAGAACTATGGCAGGTATTCTGTCAGCGTCAGAAGCTTTTTTGGACCTGGAATTATTGGGACAAGCGAGAAATTTGTTTCTAATTCGTTAATTGTGTGCCTCCTTGGTTTCATTGATAATTTCTTTGCATCTATTCCGGGCACGAACAAAGGTGTTACGGTTTATGTTGTTAGGATTTTCACGCCATTGTCGGTAGGCAAGATGTTTAGAAGCAACAGCTTCTTTGCATTTTTGGTCAAATCAAGGCTTGCTGTTGGAAGCTTTGATGCTTTGTTGACTTATGTTTGAACAAAGCAACTAAGATGATACGGTCATATATAGAAAATGGAAGAAACTAGAGTGCTTAAAATAATTATGAAATGGATGCCACCCAACGCCAGAAAATCTATAAAACCAAAGAAAATCTGAAGAGAAGGAATCTTAAAGTAATAGGCTTAAGGGAACTAAGTGTAAATAAAAACACAGAAAGCCATGGAAATTAGGTATTGGATAATATCAAAAAAGACGTTTTAAACCCAATAATATATAACAGTCCGCATTTTTAATGTAGGCGCCTTCAAACTCTATCAACTTCAGCAATTTGCTGAAATTGGATTATGATAGTGATCATAAATAGAAATCCATTAAAATATAAACCAAAATTATTAACAAAGGGGAAGAATTACATAAATCAAGTTTTTAAATCTTTCTTAAACTTTTTAGGTGGCTTATATAAGTAAATTGTGTGTAAATGTATCTTCTTTTTAATCTAATAACAAGAATGTCCTAAAAACTATAGGCAGTTGAAGTAGCAGTAAGAACAAATCCTGAACTTTTTCGAATATGTTATTTATAGATATTTTAAAAAAACAACTTAACTTCTCTATAATATCGACAAAACAATTTAGCATTATACAGGTCAGAATATGGCCTGTCACACTGCTCATAAAACTTATCAAAAATATGAGAGATTTATTAAACTCATCGTGGCGTGTTTTATTGTCATCGATTTCCTTTATGAGAGTTACGCCGTTCTGTGTCAAAGGTATCCCTTTGAAACGCTAAATAAAAACCGTATTGAATATACTTTTTTCTACAATCTTTGTTTGGAACGCTAAACAGATTTAAAGCATCAACTTTTTAGACGTGTATAGAATGATACCTTTAGATAAACAGCTCGTTGTCGTATTTATTCCTGCGCCCGTTTTTTTTTACCAATGTTAATATAAAAATATTCAAGTGTGAGATGTAAATATAATATTTTTGATTCTTTATTTACTCTTCTCGTTAAGTGTGTGTGTGTATTGTATTAATCAAAAAAACAACTTTGAGAATTTGGCATTTCTTTACGTTGCAGACACATGTATAGTGGTAATGGATGTTTTCGAGCCATAATATAGGGAAGGGGGTGACAAGAGTGGAGGTTCAGAAACTTAGTTGATTCTGCAGTATTAAATACATTTTTTTCTTATTTTGGTTGACACTATGAATGTCCAATCTTCTTTTTAGTGTGCCTTATCTTCTAAGGACGTTACCAACAACATTTGCTTATCTGCTCTAAACCGTTCAGTAGATGTCATGTTTTTTAACCAGTAGTTGCGGTGCCCTCCTGGCCCTCGCCTATCGATTATTTTTCCTTCAATTATAAATTGAAGGATCTCATATTTTTAGCTTCTCATAATATGGCCAAAATAAGTTCTTTTTCTTTCTTTAACAGCTGGAATCAACTCTCGTTCTTTTCCCATCCGATTAAGTATTTCCACGTTTGTGGTATGCGCTGTCCAAGGAACACGCAACATTCGGCGATAGCACCACATCTCGATTGACTCCATTCTTTGTTGTATTGTCTCTGTGATTGTTGTAGCTTCTATACCGTATAACATGACCGAGAACCCGTAGCATCTTAGCATCTTGTTCTTGTTTTTAAGTTTAGTTGGTAGTTGCATAGTATGTCGCGTGTTTTATTAAAGGAGTTTCATGCTTTTTCAATTCTTGAGCGTATTTTAATAGTCTTCACTAATTACGCTTCCTAAGTCCGTTATTTTGAACTAAGAAAAGAAATAAAGAAGCAAAAAATACACATTGAGAATTTCTGTTCTGCCTGGTTAATACCTATATTGGTGTATTTAGATATACAAAAGTATGGGGAACAATAAGAAACATGGAGAATAATGTATGGAAAGGAAATTATGAAACTCTTTTAGTTTAAACCAAACTCGATATCGCAAGGGTACAGGTAACAACCAAATTGAGTCATTTTTCCGTAGTGAAAATAATGCAGAATATCAGAAAAATGAAAAGTGGTCTTACAACTGGAGTCGGTAATATTTTGGTCGTTCTAATTAATATAATTCGATCCAAAATTATCAATTATTTAACCAAAGCTTTGCTAATAAACTTGTATTTCTGACACTGCTGACTTAAAAATTATGTTACTAGAGTTGTAAAAAGAATACAGGCAATGTGGTCTGCAAATTGTTATTTCAAAAAATAAAATATTTAGTTGCAAATTAAGGAAGTAGATTTAAAATTCTATTGTATGAATATTGCCACGTAAATCAGAGAGGTAAATGTAATAGCAAGAATTATTGACAGAAATGGTATAGGTAGACAAAAGATAAGGCAAAGAGTTCAAAACTAAAGAAAGTTGTTAGATCACTAAACGAACTTGGTGGGATAAAAATATATCATCGAAAAACAAAAAATATTTATGAAAATAACATGGTGGAAACGACACTAACGTATTGGAAGCAAGACGTGGACAATAAATGAGAATCAAAAAGGCTAAACTAAGGGAGGTAGAAAGAGATTCCCTTCAAAGAAGTGTTGGTGTATCAAGAATAAAGAGAGTAGGACAAGAAGTGATAAATATTGAGGATACCTAATTCACAAGGGGCAATAAATAGTCCAGTGAATGAAAGAAGATGACCGCGCAAAGGTATTCGAAAAACAATGATGAACATACGAAGAAAATACTTATAATAGAAAGGCTTTGGGAAGGGGTTGGATAAACAACGTTTTGTTATATATTACTGTATGGTATATTTGAAGTAGTGTCAATTAATGCAAGATATAAAGGGGGCGGTTACGAAGGTCACTTCGGATATTATATTACACGTTATCTGTCAGTTTCAGTTTTCTTGGAGAAATTTGAAGAAGCTTGGTAATTGTTCATCCCTTTTAACCAATAGTAAAGGAGTTACTAGGAAGAACTTTGATGTGATTAAAAGAGTTAGTATTTTATTGTATAGAATGCTCAAAATTTTAAATAAATTGGCGGTGGTAACTTACAAAACAACGAACAAATTTTAAGCAAGGTAATTCAATTTTTCAGATGTAAAATTAGTGGAAACCAACTTTGCATAAATTGCTGTTATGACAAAAAACTTATTTACAGAATCAAAATCGTGAATCTATTAGAGCTGTCGCAAATTTGATAATTCATATATGAATCTCTTTGCTTCACATTCCACTGTTGATTTTCAAGGAAAGCCACCACCTACTATTCCCATAGTGTAGTCAAGAATGCCCGATATTGTCTTCAGACAGCATATCATAAAACGTATTTTAATAAAGCTAGATACCAAAAGGCTTCTGGCGCTGACGGAATACCTGCCATAGTACTTAAAAACTGCGCGAAAGAACCAACACCAGTTTTCTGTAGACTTTTCAACAGAAAGGGAATATTTCCTTCTTGCTGGAAATGCGCCACAGTCCAGCCGATATCCAAATCATTCAAGAATACCTTGCCAAGCAACTACCGACCAGTCGCACTGCTTTCAATAATATCGAATGTCATGGAGAAGGCTATTGATTAGAATCTTCTAAAATATCTTGAAGGGTTCAAGCGATCATCAATATGGCTTTCGTAAACATAGATCGACAAGAGATCTTCTAACTTTTGTAACACATATTTGGAACAAGGCAATTCAACACTTCAGAGAATCTCCAGCGGTTGCTCTTGATATATCTAAGGCTTTCGATCGTGTTTGGTACGATGGATTGTTGGCTAAGCTTCACTCTTCTGGACAGGACTAGGAGTCCAATCTACAGCTTTGCAGATGACAGTACGCTTATCTCTTCATTTACTTTGAATGCTCGAACATTCGCTACTCATGCAAATATCTGCAGATAGCAGGATGCTGTTCAACTTAACAAAGATCTGGAAGAAAGTCTATCTCGCATCGTCACTCCATTTGCTGAGCGATAATTTTGGAGCAAATATGTCTTGGCATGAACATGTTCCAACCATTGCAAAGAGAGCTCTTCACAAGCCAGGAATATTATTTCTTAACCCGAACTAGAAAGCTTTACATTCCACCACAACTATTAATTCTGTAAAAAACTCAAATTCAATTAACGATGGATTACTGCTCCCATGTTTTGGGCTCTGCTCCCAAAAATACACTGCATTTGTTGAATTCTGTTCAGAAGAGCGTTGTTCGCTTGATTAGAGACCTGGAGCTGGCCAGCAACCCTAATTCTTTCGGAACATCGAAGAATGGTTGGCGACTTGAGTCTATTCTACAATTATTTTCATGGAAAGTGTTCGATGGCTGTAGCTGGCTTAATTCCTCCCAGAGCGGTGCCTCCTAGAAATACACGACGCGCTAATACTTCGTATCCGTATGAGGTTCAGCTTGTTATTCCTCGTAGAAGCCTTTTCAAGCAGTCTTTTATATGGAGAACCTCGTCCCTTTGGAATAATTTACACAGGACTGTGTTCCCGATTGAGTAAAATTTACAGGGATTCAAGGCCACACTTGAATCGGTTTTCTCGCACACGTGTCGCTCCTGTAGTGCTTTAGGGATTTCATTGCAGTACATGTACTAGGCCCATAAAAAAAGAATAAATCGCTAGTCTTTTTATGTGCTATAAAACTGGAAATGGAAGCAGTTATTTTCTTGTAATCCCTTCTTTTTTACTTCAACAAATTTTCGAAATATATATCTCCAAAACAGACATAAAAGTACCTTTGTATTTCTGTTTTTATATACATATCCAATGACCTAGTTTTCATTTAAGATTATGACACAAACTTGTCATACACAAACATCATGAAATTTATTGTCACCCAAATGTGTGTATATAAATGTATGATGTTCTGGAAAAGTTAATTTTTATGACACCGTTGCTGGCAAAATAAAACGGAACATACATGAATCAGGATTATAATAAAGGTATCATATTAATATGTTTGCCAGTAGCGTAACGGACAAGACTAGTAGGATCTGAAGCAATAAGTTTTTAAATTTAGACTCAGAGTGGTTTAGGAAGGCTCAATCTCACAACTGTAATAAAATAGAAATTTTAATCTCTTTGAACAAATCCGAGATAAAATAATTAGTAATAATTTTCTTATTAAAGTATATTTCCTGACATTTCTTTGATCAAGCCTTATTAATTTTGTTCTACTGGAAATTCTTGACCTCATCCTTATGACATTTTAAGTGATAAAATTTTTATAATTTTCTTATTAGCTTCTTGAGGCAACCCTAGATCGACAAATAATCAGTCGAGCTTGGTAAACGTTCTGGAACTAATAGATGGATATGCCTAGATTCCAAAATTCCGGGATCTTTTTTGAGCAAGAAGAATCTACTTGAAGAACATTGGGTACAATTTTGGTTTATCGGATCAAAATAATGGCTTCAAAATTCTGTTCATATGATAATTGATATTAATCGAGCATATGTATAACAATTCGCTGAGACTCCCAGCCAAAGGGTTTCTCTTCGTTTGTTCTCGTGATTTGTGTTGCAGTGTAGTCTATTCGCAATTATTAGCCAGGTAGTATAACTATTTGCACTCCATTTTCGCTCCGTTTCTTGATTTTGCCCTGGTTTCTTTGTTTAAATTAACCTTTTCTTTCTGACTATGTTAATATTACCGAATATAACCATCCAAGTGTTTAAACTGAATATTTGTTTTCGGGAGGACTTTGAGGTACCCTTTTGATTGATTAAAAATTTATAATGGAATTGACTCGAATTAAAAATTTTCAAAATTTGAAACAGCCGTAAAACTTTTTTAAATTACATTGCCAAACATGTCTTATGCCCATTAAAATACCTTTTTCACATAAAACGTTTGTATTTTATGCACAAGGTTGCTAATTGCTAAACAACTCTCACCAACTTGAAAATACAGTGGTATCTGATAGCAACGTGCCGGATATATCAGTTAATTTAAAAATTATTATGCAGGCTTACCAAAAAAATTTCTCAAGAAACTGGTGTCACATATGAGCCATTTTTAATTTTCTGATTTTTTTGGACTCTGGCGAAGCGATAACCGGAATTTTCAGTTGCAAAAATTTAAAAAAATATATGGAGAAATTAGTAACGAGAAATTAAAAAAAAGGAAATAAAAAATTTCTGAAAAACTACACAGGTCAACATTTGATCTAAAAAAACACTCGGAGCGGTATGGGGTTTTTGGGGTCACTGATTACGATGAGCGGGTTGGTTAACCTTTATCACATCAGATTCAAGGTCATTTGAAGGTCAAATAGAGAAAAAGCCGTAGGAAAAATCTGAAAAATTTCATGCGTATGCTTTTGAGGTGCCTGAGTCCGAATCCGTAGTTTGTTTGACTTTACGCCTTTTCCCAGAGGTCATTTGAAGGTCAAATAGAGAAAAAAACGTAGAAAAAATCTGAAAAAATTTATGTATATGTTTTTGAGGTCCCTGAGTCCGAATCCGTAGTTTGTTTGACCTTACGCCTTTTTCCAGAGGTCATTTGAAGGTCAAATAGAGGAAAAATCGTGGAATAAATCTGAAAAAATTCATGCGTATGTTTTCGAGGTCCCTGAGTCTGAACCCGTCGTTTATTTGACTCAAGCCGCCTTTCAGAGGTCATTATAGGTCATTTTATCATCAGTTTATGTTTATTTGAAAAATATGTATGGTCATTTTGCGTTGTTAAATTTAATTTTGTTTTTATCGAACACTTGCGAAGTATACAGAGGTTAATTTACTGTACATTTTTATTGATTATATCTTATACATATCATTTTACATTTACGTTAATATATCACAATCAAAAATGTCTTTTATGCTGCTCGGTCATTACAAGGGAATTAATATGTGAAATATAAGCTAAATAATGGCAGGTAGACTGATGCAAGCAAATGTTTTTTAATACTGTTTAAAGGTACTTATTAGTAAAACTTAAAATATTGTTCATATCAAAAATAGACTATACAAATATTTTGACTAGTTTTGTGACTGTGAAATAGACTTTTAAAATCTAAAAAAAATTTGACCTAATTTTTGTACTCTCGATGTTCGTTCCATATATCTAGTAAATTTAAAGTCCAGTCCGACTGTGTTTCTTGAGGTATAAATGAAACATTGTGCGCTATGTTATGTTTAAATTTCGTTTTATAACTCAATTCCCAATACATTTCAAATTAATAATTCTAATGTCGAACAACCTTGTTATCAAGTAACCCTTAATCTGTATACTTCAATACTTAATCCTTGTCGACAAAGAAACTCTAATACCCAATACCTTTGAACCCAACAACTTACTTGTACAGTAATCCTTATATATACTTATACTCTCATATTGTCTTATATAATACCTCAATGCTTAAGTTAACTACTAAAAATGATTCGGCACGAGTGTCCAAGTAGATTTTCGAAATCGCGCAGTCAGTATTTAATATGAATTAAGCATAAGAGTTTGCTTCTTTTAGTATTTATCAAAGCATGTTTGAAGTACTACTCTAAACGAGAACGCTTTCGTTTCTCGTGAAATGATCTTCGACTTGCTTTTCTTTTATGAGGTTTATTTAATTCTCGCTTCAGGCTCCAGCAATAAATAATCTGCCAACATGTTTATCCCCCAAACCCCATGATACCTTTTTTGAAATTCACTCAAGTCTTGGTGCATCCTTTCTCCATGTTCTTCGCTAAAATCTCCGAGATTTTCAGGGAACCAATCAAGGTGTGAATGGAGAAAATGCAGTTTCAGACTCATTAAACACCCCATTTCTTTATAATTTTGTACTAAATTTCCAACAATATTTTTGTAATTAGGGTCTTTATGATTATTTGCAAGAAATTTAGTCATCACCTCTCTAAAACTTTGCCATGCTGCTTTTTCTTTGGCATTCATTTTCCTCTCCATCATTTTTTAGGAGGTCTCTTATTTGTGGTCCAGTAAATATGCCCTCTTTTATTTTAGCTTCAGAAAGATTAGGTAGCACTTTAAAAATATGCATGAAAGCAGGACTTTCGGTTCGGCTCATGGCCTTGACAAGTTGCTTTGCAATACCTAGTTTGATATGCAAAGGTGGAAGTAGGACCTTATTGGTTGATATCAAACTTGGACCTATGATGTTTTTTTCACCTGGAATTAATTCTTGTCTTAACAGCCAGTCTTTCCTCACATAATGCTCATCTCGAGCCCAACTATTCCACTCACAAATAAAGCACGGATAAGAAGTGTTTCCAGATTGCTGTCCCAGTAATATTGTAAATATCTTTAAGTCCCCACAAAGTTCCCACTGGTTTTGATCGTAATTCAATTTTTGCAATAGCAACTCAAAATTATGGTATTCTTCTTCTAATACAACAGAATGAGCGACTGGTAAAGGGGCATAAATATTTCCATTATGTAACAAGATAGCTTTTAAGCTTCTTTTTGAAGAATCTATAAACAGTCGCCAATCACTTGCTGTGTATTCTATACCGTATTCTTGCACTAACCCTTCAATATTATGGCAATAGACTAGATTATTCATTTTAGTAAAATATTTTCTGAATGGACGTTCTCTCGAACGATAGACAGAAATTTTTGTTCCTGTGGATAGACAATTTTTTTCTTTTAGCCTAGATGCTAAAAGCTCTGATCTATCTTTCGAGAGTCCCAAGTCTCTGCACAGATCACTTAATTCGTTTTGATTAAATGTTTCGGCTTCCGATATATAATTTTCCTCAACATCTGATTCTTCTGTGCTGAAATTTTCTCTTTCTTCGTGTTCGAATGTTTCATCTGGCATATCTTCATCAGTTACCACTTCTTGTCCCAATTCATTAATTTCCATGATACGATCAGAATTTGTTTCAATAAGAACTGGTAAAGTCACAGATGTTACACGTGCATATGAAATAGAATCCTTATTCTTTCGGTTGTACCCTTTCAAGTTTGTTAAGCAGAAGTAACAGTCGGTGGTATGGTCTGTTGGGGGTCTCGATATCATTGGCCGAGAAAATACCTGGTTGTTAATTCTATACAGAACATTGCGGCATTTATGACATATACATTTTGGTGTGTAAGAGTTATCCAATGAGCTTGTATCAATATGATAAATTAGGTGATATTTTACTTTTAACGAATCTGAAAACATGAATTTCTTTTGTGGAATATACTCCCCACAAACAACACAAAAATTGTCGAGTTTAATGGAACATGACGAATTTCTTGTAGCATTTGACTCTACAGAGGCCAAGTTTCCCACCAGTGTAGAGCTACGGTCGCTTGATGACGACGCCTGCGGGTCCGCTTTCCCACCCTGACCAGCCGCCGATTCTGGGTTTCCGGGACCCTGTCTCGTAATTTTTTTAGGAGTAGTTGCCATGACGGCATAAACGTCGTAACCCAGGGACTTCGCCGGATAGTGAGACAACTCCGTTGCCCACCGTCACCACGTGGAGGTGCCCTGGGTGCAACTACACCTTAATACTGGAGTTTAAAGCGAGACTGAGCTAAATTTTTAAAAAATAAGAGAATAAATAATTTCGCGAGGAATGAAAAAGCATTTTATTGTCAAAGTAAAACTCCAAATATATATACAAAGATACTTAAAATGACCACCGTATATCTTTTGAGCATAAGATCATGCAGGATTTGAATTGAATGATCTGAAAATATAATAGATGAATTTTTTCAGATTTTTTCCATGATTTTTTCTCTATTTGATCTTCAAATGACCTCTGGAAAAAGGCGTAAAGGTCAAACAAACTACGGATTCGGACTCAGGGACCTCAAAAACATACGCATGAATTTTTTCAGATTTTTCCTACGGTTTTTTCTCTATTTGACCTTCAAATGACCTTGAATCTGATGTGATAAGGGTTAACCAACCGATTCATCGTAATCAGCGACCCCAAAAACCCCATAAGGACCATACCGCCCCGAGTGTTTTTTTAGATCAAATGTTGACCTGTGCTATACAACACAAAAATATTATTTAAAACAAAAATTCTTATACTTCCTACGGCTATATCTTATACATTTTTACATGTAATACGCGATGGTATGTATTCTAATTTTACTCAGACTTAGAATACTAAATTTGATAGATTATTGTACAATGATTTTGTACTTGTTCTTTTTTTCCTAGAAATGTTTCGGTCTCTTACTAATTAGATTATTCGAATGGGAAAAAATATAATCATTAGTTGTGCCTTTTGTTGAAGTACCCGTCCCTCTTTTAGCCCTTTTGTATAACTTCTACATCTCTTTTGAATGATTGCAGGGTGGATTTATCTGTCATTTTTGAATCCCCAACTCACTCACTACATTTATTGGTATCATGTATTTGCATGCCTTATTGGTAGTTGATGTATCTACCTTGTACATTTATTTACCAAGAAAATATGAATCCCATGGAAATAAATATTTAACAAACAAAATATCAGTCGAGGTTATGATTAAAAACACAAATATCAATTATTAACCAAGAAAATAAATTATATAAGCGTGGGATGTCAAATGAAAGCTTGCGAAAACACGAGTTCAAGAATATGTATAATGTGATACTTGAGCATATTTCTGGAATATTAAACGAAAATTATCAAGAGTGCATTATCTTTAATAATTTATCTGGTATATAAAAAAAAAAACAAAAATTTCAAGGCCATTAGTTTTCAACAAAGATCGGAAACAAACTTTGTTGAAAACTCATTTGGGATGTGTTTTGTGAAGTCATTGATCATTTTATACCTCCGTTCAAAAAAAATATATTTTAAGATACGAAACACTAATTGCCCAAGTCCTACTCTCGCTTGGTCGGTTTTTATTTAATTAGTGTTTCTGTCTGTCTGTCTGTCTGTCTGTCTGTCTGTCTGTCTGTCACACCCGATTTTCTCCGAAACTATTTGACATAGAAAGTTGAAATTTGGTAATAATATAGGAATTGATGGCCTCATCAGAGCCATGTAGTTTTGAGAGTTAAATTTTGACTTAAGGGGTTAGTTTTGGGGGGTGAAATCGGAAGTGGAAAAAAAAATTTTTTACTAGGTCATCGAGTATGATGTCAAATGAAAGCTTGTGAAAACACGAGTAAAAAAATGTATATATAATGTAATACTTGCGCGCACTTTTCTTTGTATTATTTTTAAAAAATCGCGAAAAATCGCTGTCCCGGGCCTTATCTCGAAAAGTACTTATCAAAAAATTTTGAAAAAATTCCGGAATATTTTTCACAGGGTGTAGATTGAACGAAAATTATCACGAGTGCATTACCTTTAATAATTTTTCTGATATTTAAAAAAAACAAAAATTTCAAGGTCATCAGATTTCAGTAAAGATTGGAAACAAACTTTGTTGAAAACTCATTTGGGGTGTGTTTTGTGAAGTCACTGATCATTTTATACATCTGTAACAAAATTTTTTATTGTAAAAGCAATCAACGTAAGGAACACTAATTGCGCAAGTTCAACTTGTACTCGACCGGTTTTTTTTTATTAAAATCTACAGGACAGCAAAGTCTCAGGTCCGACCATAGTAATAGTAGTGCAATTGTTTCTTATGCAATAATTTGCTAGTTTCAATTAGTAATCGATTTTCATAACACACACACATATATTTATATATATATATATATATATATATATATATATATATATATATATATATATATATATATATGGTTAATTCCTAAATTATAATTGACAAAAATTAGGTTTTTATTTTTTTATGGAAAAGGCATAATTTGAAAACTAAACCATACATAATTAACATAAAGGAAATTTATTAACTGAAAAACAAAATAGCTGCATCCCGATTTGAACTGAGGATGTTTACTATCTCTAATAGAAAAAAAAACGAACCTTATGGAGCTATTGAGAAACACAGTGAATGTATATGTGGATTCCCACACTTTATTAACAAGCACTAAAAAGTGTGTAAAAAAACTGTCGTTGTTAAGAACACATCAGCACAAAAAAGTAACTAAATCAATAGTATTATTACACCTAACTTACGTGCAATATTACAAATTCACGAAGGTAAAATGCAAGATACGAACTTATACCGTACATATACTATTAACAATAAATAAATTAGCTGATCATTAATCGCGGGGAATGGTTAAAGTATCGATAGACTAAAAATAAAATTTTCATTTTGTATTACTATGTAAAAACATTTCATTGTATTAACTAAATAAAAAATCATAAACTATAAAAATGATTTAAAAATGCACTACACCTAATTAACAATAGTGGGCTGGAAACTCTAATCAGTGAAGGGAACAATGATGATTTTTAGCAACAAACATGACTATCTTTTTTTTAAATGAAAAATGTACAGATGTTCTATAGTTACCTATATAGCGAACCCCCTGAGCTTCAGTATTAAATATTTTTTAGATCTGTTTACAGGAATATTGAAAGGATGCATAGATGGTTCAACGCGTCAATAAATATGATTGCGTTTAAAATCACGATTTTCACAGATTTGTTACCAAAATTAGGTACAAGATTGTGAGTGCAATATAGTTCAAGCATATAATTACAACTTATGAAAAAGTGATCAGTAACTGGCTGAACATTACGAAACATTGTGAGTGAAATATAGTTCAAGCATATAATTGTCAAAACCAAAAAACAAGCCTCTAAAATTGCCTAAAAAATTGAAATGCTACTAAAATATTATTCAATAATGTATACTACTATTTAATAATAAGCTAGAAAATATCCTAATTATTTGAATCAAATATATGTTCTTTATTTAACTTTATATTTATTAAATATGTATTAAAAATTATTATGGTAAATTTACTTAACTCTACAATTCTATCTAACCTAAGTTGTTTAGATATGACTGGAAAAAAAAAGAAAAAGTAACTAATTTACACATAACCTAAATCTAATTGTATTTGTAAAAAATTCGCATCTACATAGCAATAAAAAATTTTATACTTTAAATTTGTAACATAAAAATAGTTCTATCTTGTTTGATAAAACCAAAAATAATGATGTCATCAACCTGAATAAGAACCGGTGCCGTAATGCTATAACCGCGAAGAGCTAGTTTTACAACAGAACTGGAACAACAGCTTTTATCGTGATAGTTGATAATTTTATGAGTTAAATTTTTAAGTTTCTTAACAATAAATAGCTAGTAGGTTTTTTATGTTGTACGCTTAAAAATAAATAGTGAACTTTGTGATATCTATTTTATGGAGAAAGTGTTTTCATTTTCCCCCCGGAATTTACATCATGTTTTATGTGATTGATTTTTACAAGCTATCGTGTCACTAATGGAACTATAATGAAAGTTAAACAGTTTTTTCCGGCTTTAAATACAAAATTATTTGTGAAGTTTAAATATTGGCACTTTTGTTTAGTTAAAAACTGAATATAAAATCTAGTTTATTTCTACTGCATCAGACGCTTTTCTGAGTTGAAATAGGTAAAAGTCTATTCACTAATTATAGTATGAAATAATAATTAATATTATAGTAAGCACAGTCACACTGTAACAGTACAAGTTATTATCAAGATACCAGTGTCTTGTATCTGACATAAAATCATTGGCATACTTACTAGGAAACCATAAAAGTGCAGGCTTCATTGCCTCATTAGTTATTGAGAAATTATTATTTTTGTGCAATTGTTTCGTATGAAATAATTTGCTAGTTTCAATTATTAATGGATTTTCATAACACCCTATATATATATATATATATATATATATAAATATATATATATATATATATATATATATATATATATATATATACGCAAGTCTAGATGTTGTTTCACTTTACCCCAGTATTCCAGTGGATGAAGCACTAGACAAAATAGCAATGAACGAGGATTTCCCAGGTCATGTTGTAGAATATCGGAAAACTGTTTCTAAAAAACCTATTTTGTGTTCAACAGTCAGATGTACAAACAAGCAGATGGAGCGACCATGGGCTCTTCCCTTTCATCAGTAAGAGCCAATCTATATATGATGTATTTTGAAACAGAGGCCTTAAAAACTCACCACTCAACTCTGGAAACGATATGTCGATGACATCTTTATAATTTAGCCCCATGGACGAAATCAATTAGACAACTTCCTTAAATAGAATCCATCACCAGATACAGTTCACTTTGGAAGTAGAAGAAGAAAAAAGCCTCCCTTTCCTTGATGTCGTTCCTCGTAACGCGGAAAAACAATGGTCAATTAAACGCTGGCTCACACCACCATCCATCCCAAATTAGTCGGTAGCCAACACCCTCGTATCATACCGACTCACCGAATCAGACACGAGACAACAAGAAATTACACAAATCACTATGGCCCTTAAGCTAAATGGATAGAAAGAACAGTCCATACGGAGAACTTTGGAAAGCAGCGCCAACCACAGACAAGGACAGCAGAACGCGATATCAACCAGAGTCCTATTACCGTATGTGAAAGGAGTCACAGATAGGATTGGAAGAGTCCTAAGAAAACACAACATAGGCATAGCATACGAACCACAAAATACTCTGGCATACATCCTAGGTAACCCCAAGGACAGGAAAAAAACAGGAAAACCATGGAGTTTACAGCATCCCATGCGGAGACTGCCACAAATTGTACATAGAACAAACAAACAGAAGAATCTCCACCCGGATCCAAGAACATAAAAATAAGTATCAAATACAAACAAACATCAGCTCTTTTTCAGCACCATCATGATACTGGTCACAACATCAATTTTGAGGGATCTAAACAAATAGCCTCGATTTTACACTATAAAACCCGCATAGTTAGCAGCAGCGGGAGTACTTGAAAATGCCAAAGGAGATTTTAGGGAAACGTCGTGCAAATTCATTGTTAGACGAACGGATTGAAACCCGTAATTTGAATGTATTACATTCCACCATCCCTGAAAACCTCTATAGTAATATACTCGTATATATATATATATATATATATATATATATATATATATATATATATATATATATATATATATATAGATATTTATATATATATATATATATATATATATATATATATATATATATATATATATATATATATACATATATATTTATATATATATATATATATATATATATATATATATATTATATATATATATATATATATATATATATATATATACATATATATATATATATATATATATATATATATATATATATATATATATATATATATATATATATATATACATATATATATACATATATATATATATATATATATATATATATATATATATATATAATATGTATACATATATATATATATATATATATATATATATATATATTTATATATATATATACATATATATATATATATATATATATATATATATATATATATATATATATATATGTATACATATATATTTATATATATATATATATATATATATATATATATATATATATATATATATATATATATATATATATGTATACATATATATTTATATATATATATATATATATATATATATATATATATATATATATATATATATATATATATATATATATATATATATATATATATATATATATATATATATATATATACATATATATATATATTATATATATATATATATATATAATATATATATATATATATATATATATTATATATTATATTATATATATATATATATAT